>PYXC01001354.1:1062500-1587500 GCA_015244755.2 Tenualosa ilisha
CACATACCCATGAACATGCAGACAGAGATCCACAGATGTGATCTAATGGTTTAATGGTGGTGCGATTGAGTGGGTCTGAAAGGTTGAACTCTGACCTCGGCAGTGGCCTTTGGCTCTCAGTGGCCCCAACCCCTCCCAGTGGTGATTTGCTGTGTGCATGTGCATGTGTGTGAGTCTACCATCATTTGTCAAATGCTTTATGCTGATCTAATTATCAGAAATACGAGTCCCGCGCATTTCAACAATGTCTTTAGACACACACACACACACATATGCACATACACATATGCACATACTCACACACTGACTCACATTCACACAGTCACACAGAGAAACGCAGAAATCATTATCTGAGTTCTGGGCTCCTTTTCCTCAAAATGTACAGTTTTTTTCAGTGTGTGTGTGTGTGTTTGTCTGTGCATGTGTGTGTGTGTGCTGTGTGTGTGTGTGTGTGTGTGTGTGTGTGTGTGTGTGCGTGTGTTCACAGGAGCATTTAGAGTCTGGAAATGAACAAAAGGGTTTTACTCTGACACAGAGATACACTGGATGAGAAAAATTCCTTTAGTGTTTCATGGGATGACTGTAGTGACACAGACAACAATGATTCCTATTCACACACACACACACACCCACAAACACCCACACACACATTCAGAGGTGCTGCACAAGTAGCAATGATATTTAAGTCTTAGTGTGTGCAATTCTTTATCTGTCTTTAAATTAAAGTGCCTTGAATTTTTTATTTAATCCAAGACAAAAAACACATTCTGCTACTACATGGCTATTTACTTACTACTTTCAAAAAAATCCCACTTTTTCCATGTCTTCTGTAGCCCAGTCTTCAAATACTACAAACGATATTTTCATGCTTTAAAAATGTCCATATGGTTGCTTCAAACCTGTAGAACTGTAATCAGTTTGATAGATGCAGTAGTTCATTTGTTGTCTGTTTAGTATTGTTATAAGCATTTATTTAGACATAATGAGCATGTCCATTGTTGTGAGGTTAGTTTGTCTGTGGGTTTACCACACAGATACACTTACACACACCCCTGTTACCCACTCTCCACTACTACACAACAGGGTCTGTTATGTGTGTGTGTGTGTGTGTGTGTAGAGATAAGAGGAGTCTAGGTGTCATGTCACTGATGTAGTGTTGAGTTCCCTCCAAAATCTTGCCTCTATTGTAATGCTGTTACCCCTATCCCCAGAGGGAATACTCCCCACCCCATCCCCCAGCACAGACACACACACACACACACACACACACACACCCACACACACACAGCCCCCCTACCACACCCACACCCAGCCCCTTTCGCTGAGTGCAGCAGGGTTGCTACAGAGGTGTGTTTATGTGTGTGTGCCCCCTGGGGCTGCGCCACTGCCTGCACAGTAGGGAGAGACAAGCACACCCCCCCCCCGCCCCACACACACACACATACACACACACACACACACACAGCCTCTCCCTTCTGACGGAATGATGGAGCAGGTCTGAGTGGGAGAGACAGGACACTGAAGACTGGGACTCCAGACTGCACTTTCATGTTTCATGGTGCAACACTTGGTGCAACATTTACACTCATGGTGTAATTCATTTAATTTGTGCAAACTTGAGTGGGTTTACATGAAGGTGTGTGTATGTGTGTGGTGTGTGTGTGTGTGTGTGTGTGTGTGTGTGTGTGCTTTTGCGTGTATGCTGTGGGGGTTTGGGGGGGTATGTGTTTTTTGGGGGGGAGGTGTTGTAAAAATTTTGGAGGGAACCAGAAGAGTTAGCATCACAATAAGTCTAATTGTAATGAATACAAACACACACACACACACACACACACACACACACACACACACACACACACACACAGATGCTTTGAAAAGCTTTCACCTTTTTTCTGACTGCTTTAATGGATAAGTCTTGCTTGATGTCGTAATGCAGAGCTTACCCTAGGTGACTTTAAAAAGGCTGTACACTTACCTTATTCAACCTTTACACAAGTGCGTGCACGCGCACGCACACACACACACACACACACACACACACACACACACACACACACACACACACACAAGAACTGGATATGTGCTTGTGAGTATGAGGAGAGGCAGATGTTAAAGTGTTTGTGGGGAAAGAGGGGTGTGTTTGTGAGAGGACAAGAGAGGGAAATAGAAGCTGTTTGTGTGTGTGTGTGTGTGTCCGTGTCTTTGTAATTTAATTTTCCCTGAACCAATGTAATTATATGTACGATACAGCAAAGGCAAAAGTCCATTAAGAAGATTGACAAAGTTATTTGTGGATTTAAGATTGAGTGCCGGTATGTGTGTGTTTGATATCTGTTCAGGATTATGCTCATAGCTAACAGATGGACATGAAAAAGAATAGAGGTCTTTGTCATGTATTGCCCACATGTGCCGGAGATGCTGGAACCTTTAAGGTTTATATCACTTATCTTGGGTTCACTTTCTCCTCTTATTTTGGGTTTGAGTCAACATGCTGCTGTTCCTGCTTTGCACTGTGTTCAACATCTCAAATATCTCCACTTAAATAGCTGCTAGGCCTATCTCATTTCAATCCAAACAGTGCCAGACACGGAAATGTGTTTCAATAGTCAGAAATGTGTGTATGGATAGAGACCATTGTGGGAAGTCAGGCTTCCCTCCAAAATATACCCATGCTCCATCTACAACTCACACAACTCACTTTAAGAGCCAATCTGTCTGTGTGAGTGAGTGTGTGTGTGTGTGTGTGTGTGGGGGGGGGGATTAGTATGTGCATGTGTGTGTATGTTGATTAAATCAGGCCATGACCTGGCAAAAAGTCAGTCTGAGACCTTGCTCTTCCCTCCAAAATTTCTTCAGTCATTGTAAACCCAAGGTACCATCCCCCATCACCCCCACCCCCAACACACACACACACACACACACACACACATTTCCATACTAAATTGAGGATCTAAAATGTCAGACTAAAGCGGTGACTACATAGTTTGCAAAAATATTTTATAAATGTCTCATAGTAGTCTAACACAACACAACTCTTTTACTCTCCCTCTCTCTCTCTCTCTCTCTCTCTCTCACACACACACACACACACATATATACGTGCACACTTTTATCTTTTCCTGCACAGTCTCCCACCATGAATTTCTATGAATCTGAAACGTATCTCTGCGTAAATCATAAATCTCTCCATCTCCTGTTGTGTGTGTCTGTATTGTGTTTGTAACAGAGAGCCCCTGAGGACGCCACGTCCTCACAGTCTGCAATAACTTGGCCAGCTCACTGTTTGTGCATCTTGGATCTCCTTAAACTGAACAAAGTGCAAGTTTCCACTCTGGAACCCATTTCCCAAAAAAAACGTGAGTTTCAGGGCAACTAAAACGCTGGTGTCATGTGGACGAAAAGCCTAAAACAATACAAAACGTTTGCATGTTGACCTATAAATTATTGTGTACAGCGTGCCTGTGTGGACGGGCCCTACACTTAACAGGTAGACTGGGTCAGATACGGTCAGTTTGTCTCTGCAATACAGTAGTAAAACAGTTGATTTTGTGATCCACACCATGTTCTGTCTCTCTCTCTCTCTCCCTCTGTGTGTGTGTGTGTGTGTGTGTGTGTGTGTTGTGTGTGTGTGTGTGTTTGTGTGTGTGCGTGTGCAAGTATATAAATGCTTGATATTTTGCCGGTATGTCTATGTGATTGCGGTCTGTGTGTGGGCTGAACTATATGGTGTGACTGGGGCTGTAACGGCTGGTCTGGAGGGTCAGCAGGGCGGCCGAGTGTCTGTGTTGGTGTGCATCGTTATTCGGAGGTTTGCCTTGGCAAACACAGCTGTGATCGGCATGTAGGACAGTCCATGGTGAACTTCTGTGCACTTTTGTGTTGAGGTGGTTTGATTGGTTCAGTGTTTGCACTGGGGATGAGCAGTAATCCTTTAAATGCCCCCCCCCCCACACACACACACACACACACATACACACAGAGTTAGTATTTGCGATAAAGAGGTTATTCATTTTGGTGTTCACTTTTTATACAAATTCATGCAGGGTGACAGACACATAGACACACATAGAGTCTGATAGACTCGCCATAATCCTAAATTCTTACCCTGAGCGATCAATTCAGATAAGATCTGAGGATGACTATCCTTTAGAAATCAGTCATCTCATTTCAGTGTGTCTTTGGATGTAAAAATCTCTTGTTTACCCTGGTTTGTTATTTTGCATTTTGTTCCTTTGCAGATAGTGTGGGAAACACTATTTGTGAATGTAATGAAAAAGCCCTCCCCTCTTGGCCAGTTTAAAAAATGTTAACAGGCCATGGAAAAAAAATGTTTTGACAACAGTTATATCTGATTCAAAGAACTCCAAAAATATTCTACTGTGTTTTTCATATCTTGGGGTATCCCTTATTTTTTAATGATGACAAGTATCAGTGATAAGAAAACGAATTATTCGTTTCTAGAAAAAAAAAAATTAAAATAGTTTTGTTGGTTTCTTTCTCACATTTCGGCAATAGGAGTTTTCACTTTGGAAAGCAATTGATTTAGTTGTGACCAGTAGATGGCGGCAATTTGAAATGGTTTGAAGGACGTAAGCGATGCGAAAAGGTGAGGAAGTAAAAAGCAGTGTAACAATTTTTTTAAAAACAAAAAAAACAAAACAAACAAACAATAACAACAAAACTATTTAAAGTATTTTGACACATTGGCTTATTTATTAGCTGAAAAATATGTGCTACCCCCCACCCACACTAAATTCTAAATCCCAGGAGCCCATCATGTGTTCTGTGAGCCTGTAATACATTTACGTTGTCAATTTCCTATGTTCAGCTGCCGTACCGTGGACGTATTGGGTAAGCGCAGGTCTAAATTGACAGGTTTAAATTGTGCTTAAGCAGAATTATCAGATCGTCTGTGTTTTTTTGATTAGCTGTTAGCATGTCCATTATCCATATTCTTGACATGAAAAGGTCTAATTTGGCTTAAATCTAAAAATGATAAGATATAGTGTAGGTCTAATTGGCACAGCTATGTTTTTCCTCGAGGTAATGATTAAATTAATGTTTATAAAAAAAACACTGTCAAAATGACAGGGAATTTACTCGTATTTTTCGGTGTCTATACTGTATAACTGTCATGTTCTATGCAAAATATGGACATAACAGAAAAAAAGCAGAAAATAAATAGTCCAAGAGAACATGGCCATTTATAATGTAATTACAAATAATCTTAGATTAGACTTCTTAATGCTAGATGAAAATTTGTTGCAAGACTTTACAAATGTAATAGGATAGCGGAGGAAATTAAACAAGCGTATTTAAGGTGGCTATAAATTTCGCAGCACACAACCAATTGCAATACAGAAACATTTATTTAAATATTTTTTAATTGCGTAATTTTAGATTTATGTAGACCTAAAAGACGAACGAAACACAGTTCACTTTGTGAAAATAATTGTTGTGTCAAATACTATAATTGCTGATATAGAAATGTAAAACACTGAGATATTAAATGTAAAACACTGAGATATACAAAGTACTTAGATTTAATGAGGCTGTTCACAATTTCTGCGTAGATCATTATAGACCATATTTTCGACATTTATTTTATTATTCGACTTCGCATAATTATCTACCTATGCGTGTCTGAGTAGGCCATGTCCATCAGCTCAGATCACAGATCAGTAATTATGACTCTGATGGGAAGAGACTACCATAATTACCTACCAGCAGATCGTGGCCGGCAACCGCCCTCCGAAACCATGACACTGAGAGACCATGACAACATACATTGACCTCCACTCGCAGTCTGCGGCGTGGCCGAGACGGTCGCCGTTTTGGCAGGTGACCTATTAGTGAGGGCGGTTGGGTTCGGCTAACAGGGCGGAGAACAAGGGGGCCGTCCGTGTGCGCCCTGCCTCTAGGAAGAACAACCGAACTGAGGAGCTGAAAGGCTCGTTAACCCCCGTGTTCTGTAGCAGTATGTGACGGCCTGACCTATAGTCACTAGGAGGTGAGTTTTGGCTTCAGGATGCTGTTCACCTTTAGTAGCGAGCCAGCCCTGTCAGTGTCTGTAGAACACACCTGGGAAGCTGACGACAATATGTTCTATGCTGATGCAAGTGTGCCTCAGTTTACTAAACCACCACTTCTCCACCTACACATTGCTTTTAATACTCTTTATTCAACCACCACTCTCCTGTAAATACTCTTCAAAGTATTTGTAATGCTGAGTACACAGTGTGTGTGTGTGTGTGTTAAGTATTTTCAGGAAACTACGCACGTTAGTTTGGTGAATGTTTAATAGGGCAACAGCAAATCTAAGTGCATAAGGTCTGTGAGCAGCCAGGCTTTATGGAGCCACAGAGATTCTGATGAACGTGAACAACTGTAATAACAGTTTGAATACTGCAAAACAAGGAGACTGATACTTTATCACCAGAAATGCACACAGAGAAAGGAAACAGGTGTTCCTGAAAGAAAGACACATCACTAGAGACAGTCAAGTCATTAATAGGAGAAATGTACAATAGTGCAATTGTTCCTTTTTACAGATGAGTGCTTTGATTCAGTATCATTATGAGGTTTATAGCAGGTAATGTGGGAGATCTGATCGTATTTACATTACATACTGGTCTTGACCATATACATTGCTCCCTCAATTTGTCTGCTACACATGGAAGAGTTGAAATGCATGAATTTAGCCCAACAGATCCGCTTCAGTTCAGCTTTGACTGGAGAGTTCTGCACTTCATGACGGAGGAGGCTTTAGTCTCTGTATAAGGTGCTTGCCTCTCCTCAGTAGCCTAAATGGGTGTATGTGTGTTGGTATAGGTCTGTATATTTTCAAGATGTTGAAGATGATTCATACTAGGTTGTTGGTGCTGGTGATTCATTAATTTGAGCTTGCTTGTGGTGTGTTTGTATGTGTGTGTGTGTGGTGTGTGTGTGTGTGTGCATGTGATCTCAGGTGTCGGCAGCAGTGAGTGGGCTGTGTGGATGGCTGGCAGGTGACGTGTGTGTGTTGGACGTGTGCGTGTGTGTATGCTTGGGGCAAAGTAAAACACTTGAGTCTGCTTCGCACTTGGTGGTCCTACCGGCCCACATCCCCTCCCCCTTCACCATGGTGATGCCTGATTGGTTCAGCTGATAAGCAGATCCAGAGACCGCTTCCTCTTCTCCTTCATCTCCCTCCCTCCCTCCTCCTCCTCTTCCTCTCCATCATCACCGTCTCTCTCCTCCTCTTCCTCTGATTCACTGCTCATGCCCTCTTTTGCCATCTCTTCCATGAGGCTTTGCGTGTTGTCCCGTGTCAGTGCCGCTATACTTGCATCCTTTTTTACCGACAAGTCAAGGGGTCCTTCGGAATTTGGGGCTGTCCGCTGCAGTGCCTGCGTGATGTGAGAGAGCTGGGAGCGGATCTGAGCCAGGTGGTCCCACAGGAGCTGAGCGGAGGTGCCGTCGCGGGCCAGGATGGTGGCGGCGCGGTGTTCTGCCTGCTGATACTCCTGCAAGGCGCTGGAGAGATCCTCCAGCAGGACGGCCTCTCTGTCCCGCTCTCGCTCCCGCTCCTCCATCTGCTCCTTCGCCCTCTCACCTCCTCCTCCACCTGCTCCTCGGGTCATGGAGACAGGTGAGACCACCTCCCTTGGGGGACTCTCAGATGTGGCTCTCCTCAGATTGGTGTACCACTCATCCACTGAGCTAGATAGATAGATAGATAGATAGATAGATAGATAGATAGATAGATAGGTAAATACTGTTATCATCCTGTAGGAAATTCTGGAAGCTGCAGATGCGTCACAATAAAGATGTACTTAGCACAGTGTTTGACCAGGTAAATTATGTTTAATATCATTCTTTTACTTTAATAAACTATTTTAGATTAAATTAAAAATATCATCAATTCACTGAAATTTTAGAGAATGAGGAAACAATTATATTTAACTTATAATAAATCAATAAAATAAAAATAAACTAATATAAATCGATATTTAATGAATACATAGAAAAATACAGTATCCCAGATTAAAAACAATACCACAGAGATACATGCACCAATACGTAAGCACCTATGTAAACTTATCAACACACATTGCCATGCGAATAGTACCTGTGTAAGAGGAGTTTATCTGTCGCCATGGCTACACTGGGTGTGTTTCTGTGCAGGTTTTTCAGGAAGTCCAGTGGGACCCCACCCAGCACTGGTTTCTTCTCAGCTGGGCACTCTGACGACTCAGAGGGACCAGCAGGGCGCTTTACTCCATGCTCCAGACCCCAGACCCCTGCCTTAGATGATCTGTCCCCAGCACGCATGCCTGGCTCTGGGGAGGCAGTCTCAGGTGAGGCCCAGGCTGCAGTAGTGGCCTGCGTGGACGTCGGCCGAACAGCTGGCATTCCCCACAGGCTGAGCTTCGCCGGGTAGGGAGGCGTCGCTGGGGCCGGGGAGGCCTCTTGGCCGCTAAGCTGGGGCGACTTCAGTGTCTTTGGTGGATGCAGAGGGGAAGGGGGCGTGCTGAGCGAGTGCTCGCACAGGAAGGGGTAGTAGAAGCGGGGAGGCAGGAGCGTGCGCTCGGCAGGGGCGTGCGGGTGCGTGAGAAAGGGCAGCGTGGCGAGCTGGGTGTGGGTGTGTGAGGAGGCTGGGTTGAGGTAAGAGAAGAGACTTGGGGTGAGCGGGTAGCTGAGGCCCAGGAGGGAGAGGTTAAGCGCCGGGGGCTCGGGTGGAGGTGGTGGAGGTGGGTAACAGGCCAATGAAGATGCCCCCCTCTCCCCCGCCGCAGACTGCTGCTGCTGCTGCGCCTCGGCTTTGGGCTTCGCCTGAGTTGGGCAGCCCAGCAGGCGCCACGATTCGGGCAGCAGTGCAGGCCCCGACAGACACGCCGCCTTGGGCAGCCGGTACTGCCGCAGCCGGCTCTCCACCTCGAAGGACCGCGCCCGCAGCAACTGCTCCTCCAACGAGAATGCGTCCGCCATCACCACGTCTGCTTCCTGCTTCGCGTGCTTGGCCCCTCCCCTTTCCACGCCCTCGGTACGCTCCAGCCTCTCACTGGCGACCCCTTTGCCCTCCGGCCCTTCCTCCACGTGCGGCTCCTCCTCTCTCTGGCCGTCCTCCTCCTCTGGAGCTCTGGAGGGGCTGCCCTCCGCCACAGCTGCCTGCTCGGCCTGCTCCTTAGCTGGGCTACGGTGCCCCAGTCCTGCCTGCAGCCTTAGCTGGTCGGCGTGGAGCAGGTTGCCCTTCTTGTAGGGCCAGTCCGAGTCGATGAGCAGCGAGAGGGAGTTCTTGCACAGGCTGTACTTCATGTGGTTGTACAGGTGGGACTTCTCCATGCAGGTGAAGGGGCACTGGAAGCACTTGTAGTTGTAGGGTTTGCCCCACGGCCGGGGGATGTAGTGGGGCTTCTTGGGCTTGCGCTCCTTGTGCTTGCCGCAGCCCGTGGTCCCCTTGCAGGACTGCTCCTCCTTGGACATGGCGGCCAGAGAAGGAGAGAGAGAGGGAGAGAGAGAGAGAGAAAAATGAAGAAGATGGAGAGGGAAAAAAGAGAGAGAGAGAGAGAGGAAGAAGGAGAGAAAGGAGAGTCGTTCCCCGTGTGTTGCGGGACTGGAGGTTGAGTGAAGGGACTTGAACTGGGACACTGCTTTTGTAGAGAGAGATTACGCTCTTCTCATTGGTTCCTCAAGACTTGCTTCTCCAGCTGTTGATAAGACACACAGAGAGACAGAAAGGTAGATTGGGGTGTTAATATCAGTATCCACAGTCATCAAGGTAAAGGGGCTGTCATCAGTCCCAAGAGCACATCTAGCCTGAGAAAGCCGTAGAATGATGGGGCTCAGTGACGACCGTAGAGCTGGGCAGGCATGCCTGCATGCATGCATTCTGCTCTTCATTTGAATAAGAATGTGCATCTGAGGAAGAGCAAGAGAGTCGGAGTGTCTGTGTTGCCAATAGCTTGTCCTCGGGGAGCTTTGGTCTATTCTCACTCTACCTGCCAGCCTTCATTACTTCCAGTGCAGTACCAGACGAAAACCACTTGTGTGTGTGTGCGTGTGTGTGTGTGTGTGTGTATGGAGACCCTGAGGGACCATGCACCTGTGCGGTGCCTTGTTTGGGACAGACCCTTATAGGACAGCTTTGGGCACAGTCATGGTGGGCGTGTGTGTGTGTGTGTGTGTGTGTGTGTGTGTGTGTGTGTGTGTTAATGAGAGGTTGGCACCACGCCCATGGGGCATCGTTAGTGCCAGGGTGGCAGGATCTGGGTCAGGGTAGTTACAGCATTCTTTCAGCTGCTCTCTCTTTTCCTCCTTCCCTCCCTCTCTCAATCTATTTTTCTTTTTTACACGCTCTTTGGAGGTAAATGATGTTAACTGACATCATTACCAACCCAGCATGTCACACACTCAGGAGGATATTTGTGTGTGTGTGTGTGTGAGTGAGTGTGTGTGTGCCCAATTTCTTGAGCATTCTTTATGTATGTATTTAAAACTCAAATGATAAATACTCACAACAAAGAATGTTAAAACATATATAATTTCTACTATTATTTCAACAGTAACGTAATGATAAAATATTCCTACTAATATTTTTGATTAAGAAATAAAACATGGTGCTGTTTTGCTGGAGAGAAATTGTGTTACAAAAGGGTCAATATCATTTTTTAATAAAATGATTTTCGTCGCCTTTTTTTGTATTTTTTTCTAAAAAATACTTCTTAAAAATACTACTACTACTATTACAAATTCTTTCAAATTATTACTGCTACATAAATGTATGATATTTAAAAATGATATAAAACATGATATTTTATTTGTATTACAGTGTATCAATTATTTTTAAAAATGTCACCTAAAAGTTATCAAAAGTGTGTCAGACAAAATGTTGTGTGTACATTTCAATAAGATAGTTTAAAATGTTATTTAGTGGCAGTGCAGTGGGGCAGTTACTGTACGTGTGAGGGGGTTCATCAGTGGCGTGTGTGAGTTGGGGGAGAATCGTTTGACCCCCTGCTTTGGTGTAATTAGTGGGATCCCCCTGAAGGTAAACTGTCTGTATCAGCTGGCCACATCAAACATCAGGCCTGATCAGGGCATGTAGTGTGTGCCTCATATGTAATGCACAGCACCACACAGCCAGCCTGGTAAACAAGCTCCTGGTGGCTCACTGTCCACGCCTCAAAATCAACAACATCTAATCAGAATGTACACCTACAAATGAGTTCATATAAATATTTCCATTACATGTCATACTTTTCTCAAAATTGTATCTATTCACAAATTACCAGTAGAAATATTGCCTATAAAACACTTGAGGGTATAATAATATTGCTGGGATGTGCATAAGAGCTTAAATTGAACAGTTTTTTTAAATGAATATGAACATTTACCAGACACAAGATAGCGTAATATTATAAATAAGGCAATGTGTGTCTTTGTTTGAGTCAGTATGTGTGTGTGTGACTGTGTACATGTGTGTGTGTAAATTTTAAATGTTGTCATATTCCCCTCCAGTGTTTGTCCTAACAGCTCTGTCTATACCGTTTTCTTTGAAGTGACAGAACACAGTTGAGAAGTAAGTAGCATCATCCCACCAACTACACAAAAATATTGTTTCTCTTTTCTTTAGAAAAGTTTTTCTTGCCCCAGGTGCCCCCCTTTGGGCAGACAAAGAAAGGCAGAGATGCAGAGAGAGAGAGAGAGAGAGAGAGAGAGGGGCATGGAGAGAGAGGGAGAGACCCGCTGTGTGGTGTATTTTTCTCCCGGGGTGTCATGCCGAGATGCAGGCCTGGAAGCATAGTGGGGTTCAGGAAGAGGAGAGGGGACGGATTTCAGCTCTGCTTTCATCTCTTACAGCACCCATAGACCTGACTCTCATCTCCGTGTCACACACACACACACACACACACACCGCCACACACACATACATCGCCACGCAGCCTGTGTGCACCTGTCAAGACATGTGTCTGTCTCTGTGTGTGCCTGTGACCAACTGCCCCCATGTTTTGTCTTTCTATCTGTCTCTGTCTTCAGAGTGTGTGTCCGCCTGTGTGTCTGTCCATGTCATCCGTAGTTTGATTGAATTAAATGGTTTGCATGTGCAGTACATAATGGAATATTACTGTGGGTAGACATTTATGTGTGTGTGTGAGTGAGTGAGTGAGTGTGTGAACTGTGTCCTGTTTTTCCCTGTTTCAACATGCCCCTGACCCCTGGACTTTCCCACTGGACTTTAATAGCTGCCATGACACATAATCAATACAATTATTTTTGCCATGCAGCTTTTTATTTTCCTGTACTGCCGGATACTGTTAGTGTGGCGTCCCACCCCCTGTGTGTCTGTCACACACACACACACACACACACACACACACACACACACACACACACACACACACACACACACATGCACACACACACAGAGGGGTGGTTTCAGGCCCTTAGGCCCTGTTCTGAGCTTTTAGGCTCACGCTCGGACAAACCGCTGATCGCTTTTACTTAAATATCAATCATCTCAATTAAACGCCACTGTCCCGCTAAAAGCATTGACTAACTGCGTGTGACAATAGAAAAAGGCGCATGAGGGAGAACCAGAGAAAGGCATGAGACGAGAGGACAGAAATGAGCACAGCGATAAAAGAGAAGTCAATTACTCCAGGAGACTCTTGTGCCCAGAGATCAAACTAGCATGTGGTTATTACTGACAAGGTGTCAAAATGAAACATTACTTACATCTGTGTTTCTGAGCAAAATTAATTATTCAAAATGGTAACTTCAAAACACAGGGCTTCACAGCTCTCAGAGATAAAAACGTGGATCATGTGAAATATTCGGTGGTCAGTACACCTGTGCTTACCTCCTGAATAAGCCAGCAATCCAGTCAGTATGTAAAACCAGGTCTTCTCACCAGAATCCTGTTAGGAGGGAGTTGTGTGTTTAAAAAAACTTCAAAGCCACTTTTTTTTCTCATGTCCTCAAAACACAAGCAACCTTTACACACTTACACCTTACTTGACACTCACTTATGAAGTATTGTCCTAATGATCATGACACTTATCTTTCCTTGTTAATATTTCTGATGTTAATATATCTGATTTCTACACCTGAAAGTTGATTTTTTTTTATTAAGGATATTTGTCATAATTTACATCTCTCCTTGTAAAATAATTAATGTCAGCTAAAAACATTTTCAAAAACATTATACATTTCGTCATATTTCAACGAATTTAAATATTTATTGCTATCAGCCTGGTTACACTAAACGTAAGAGGTATTGGCCTAACATCACATTTATTAACTCAGTCTCCAGTACATATAACAACAGCATCTACCGATATGCAAACTACTAGGTTGCATTTTTTTTTTATGAAAACATGCGAAATCCATATAGAAACGCCTCACAATAACTCTCTAATTTCACACTCTCTAACCTTAAGCTCTTGGCGCACCGATGTCAGTAACACACAAAAGTTAATTAAGTTATACAGCACAATTTCAAATGTCATATACAAAACCAAGACCGCACTAACAAAAATACTTCTCAGATAAAACTGATGAGTCAGGCTAAAATATATGATGAATCCACTTACCTCGCGTGCGCCAGTTGTGGTCGCCGGTCGGACAAAGAGTGGCGTCCTGAACTCGCGCGCGCAGCGCATACTCCAGCTAATGGGTGCGCTCAGTGAGTGTGTCTGTGTGGGTGTGTGCAGAGGCGCAAAGTGTATGGGAGATATATATTGACTTGGAGCGATGCCTTGGGGCAGTACAATCCTGGAGCTTCCCCCGCCCGATATGGTATTGCCACATTTGTTTTTTACCTAACAGCAAGGGGGAGAGTAACGACTTCCACACTATGGGCTACACTTCTGCGCTTTTTAATTGGGGCTGTGAGACCAAGACAGACACCCCAAATCTCTCACTCATATCAATCTATGTGCTTGCCTTAACGCGGCCGGAAAGTTTTAAAGTGTTTTAGAAGTGTTATTTTTTCTGTCTCTTTTTCCTTACAAGACCCAAGGTATTTAATTACTGAATAAAACATACTCACCTGACCAGTTTAAATGACTCCACACAGAAAGTAGGACACACAAGGAGACAGTTTTTGTAAACTAGCCAATATCTTCTATATTCTATCTTACACGAGCAAAACATGATGAAACAGATGAAATTTAACTCGTTACAATATAATTTTGAGGTTAAATTGTTACGTAAAACAGTGAGGGCAAACAGTCTGTATCAGGAAGGAGATGCGTTGACTGTAAATCGCAAAGCCGTGTTAATAAGTGGTTCCATTTCAAACGACCGATGATGAGGCTTCACCACAGAGCCAGTGGTCTCCCGCTGCTAACATCAATTCTGTGGTTGCGTGCACGTCTCCGCGCGTTCATACACAATCAACCATCGTTTCGTGCTGCATTTTTAACCAGCGCGTCTCTAAAACTCTTCTCTCACCGCAAAACAATCACTCAAATTCCGCAACATGGTAAATACATGCCCGAGGAGACAGCATTTTAATGTTAGTCATTCGGTCATATTAGACACAGGCCGGAACATGTAGGTATACTGTATGTACAAATATACATAGCCTATTTATAGCCTATATTTGCCAATGAAATTGCAGACTGGAATGATATGAGAAGTTAAAGCAAGATTGGCTTATCTGTTTATAGTGTTGATGTTTGGAGCCGATGCTTTGGGAAATCAGCTCTGTTCTGTACACCTGTCCTCCACATTGAACACTGGAACATTGATCCCTGTGCAAGAGTGACTGGTTGAATGAAAGTCAACTTGACCTTCCCCCCACACACACACACACACACACAACATATGAGTGACCCTTCTGCGAGCATAAGGGTGGAATAGACTCAAGGAGATGCAGAGTGACAGTCTGCTCCATGGGGATCCAGCGCCTGCAAAGAGAGAGATAGACAGACATACAAACAAACAGAGAGAGAGACTTGTCCCAGGTCAGACCCCCATGGGGGTTTATCAACTTCTAGCCCAAGTCTATTTTAACACTGTGTTCCTACTCTCTCCCCATTTCTTCCTAAGTGTGTAGTAAAACAGTGAGAGAGGATGCAGTGCACATGTGTGACTAGACCCATGTCTGTGGATGTGACATATATATGTATCTCTGGGCCCATGTCTGTGGATGTGGCGTATATCATATATGCATCTCTGGGCCCATGTCTGTGGATGTGACATGTATCATATATGCATCTCTGGGCCCATGTCTGTGGATGTGGCGTATATCGTATATGTGTCTGTGTAAATGGGAGCTAATGATTTAGGAGGGTGTGGAGGGCTCCTGCTGGCAAAGCAGCTGTGTGGGTGACACCTCTGCTCAATTATGATGCTCTCTCCATCTCTCTCTCTCTGGCTCTTTCTCTCTGGAACACCACACACACACACACACACACACCAGAGTCACCCAAGGCAGGAGAACAGTGCTGCTGGAGGTATACAGCTGTGCCTCACACACGCACGCACACATTCACACACAGAGGAATACAGAGAGAGTTCTTTAAAAATTTATTAGATTTGTAGACAATCAGTTCACATAAAAATGCAAAAAAAAAATCTTCATCTCAACCCAAATGTAAACATATGTTCCCAGACAGGTACTCCGCTGACATATCACTGTGAGTAATTTTAGTAGTTCAGTAGTTTCAGTAGTAAAAACAGTAATTTCATCAGTCATGAAGCCACTGTGGACAAGGACATGTTTTGCCTCAATAGCCACCTTCATACTGTTGGGCCGAGGTGTACTGAGACTAATTGCTTTTACACTGTCTCGAGTCGGGCTGAACTGGTGCCATCTCCAGACTACTAGCCCCAGATTTTTGGCCCATCTAAAACCTTGGGCCAGCTGGGGCTAACTGGTGCTAGAAGGGGCATCAAGGTAGAAGGCAGACCTTGAGTCAGGGTTCAGCATCAAGACAAAATAGTCATTACATGAAGTAAGTCATTTATTTAAAGCGCTGTGCAGCTTTATTAGATTTTATTAGAAGGCATTTGCTACCAATTGGGCAATACAACTGTAAAAATGTGAAAATGGTGTAATAGCGCAATCATTTTGAAAATTACTTTGCAAACATGACAAAATATTTATTGTATGAGCTATTTAGCCTTTTAAATATAAATTACAGATGGGTAGTATGGTACCTCCAGTGTCTCACCAAATTTGCAAATTTGGGTAGTGCAGGGATAAAAAAACAAAAAAAAAAAAACAGAAAAGGCATGCTGTTTAACCAAACTTCTCAAGCAATAGATCAAGGATAACAATGATGGACATCTTAAAATAGATTTTGTGCCCACAGCTTAATGATTTCACAGATTAAGTGTAGTTGAGTGTCCCTCTCATCTTAGTGGGTTTAAGACAATCATGTACACTGAACAAAAGACAGGACAGCAAGGATATAGAACCTTCTGGTACACAAATTTATTCCATTCTCAGAGGTACAAACTTCTCCAAACACACAGTAATATGAAACACTTTTAAGGTTTTCATATATGGGTTACCGAGCACATCCCATTTGATGTGTACTGTATATACTGTGTGTGAAAGTGTTTGTCTCTCAGTGTGTGTGTGTGTGTGTGTGTGTGTGTGTCCAAGCCCTGAGGTGGAGAGGCTAACAGCAGCACTCTTAGCTAGTGCTGCGAGGCACATTAAGTAAACTTATACCGCTCTCAGCTACAATCAATTATTCAGCAACTCTCTTTTTGCCTCTCTCTATCTGTCTCTCTGTCTCACTCACTCTCTCATTCTTGTTCCCTTAACATCCCCTTTTCTAGGCTCTCTCCATCCATTCCCTGTTTTCAAAGGAGAAAGGACACACACATCAGTCCCGCAAGTCATCTGCAGCCTTCCAGAGCATACCTTGAGGATGTCATATTTATATGCACACAGACAGACAGACAGACAGACACACACACACACACACACACACACACACACTTCCATAAGCTCACATACAGCTATAAATGAACTTTTCTACATTTATTTTTTATTCTCTTCCCTCTCCCCCTCTCTCTTTCACACACACACACTCTCACAAACAAACAAACAAACACACACACACACACACACACAAGTCCGCTGTACGCTGTCCGTGTGTTCGATGAAATGTAATATCATGGAATTAATGTAAAACAACAAATTCAAATACTTTTTCATTTTAAACCTTGAGTCTTTGAACACAGATTGTACATATAACAATCCAAGGGGGTTCCAATGAAGCTATTAAGTCAGCATCCACTAGAAAAAGACAGAAAGAGAGACTTCCAACATCAAAATGACCATAAAAATTGTTGCTTAGGTTTGTACCGTTATTAGCTTGTGCCAATCGTGTTCAGGTCACCTGACCTTTTTTCCAGTCTTCAGAAAGCATGTTGGAACAGATTAAAACAAAAAAAAAAATGTAAGAAACTGACAATTTCAATTTCAAAAAAATTTCAAAATGACCAAAATCAGCAAATTTGCTATTTGGTCCAGCTTTAAATATTGATAGCTCCTTTGATATGGCATGTGCAGCTTTGAAACTTGATCATTAGAGCTAATTCCAACTGTAGAAGTCAAAGATGCATTTAGATCTATATGACTTACCTCCAACAAAATAGAGGGAAAAAAAATAAAATTTGCCTTTTGGTCCAACTTTGAACATCAATAGCTTCTTGGTCAAATTTGGGACATTATAGGAGTAAAGTAATCAGAGACACCTAATCTGACATCTCTGAGTAGGAATTATTCCTAACTACCAAGTTTAAAAGCTGCACATATCACAGGATATTTTGATGTTCAAAGTTGGACCAAATAATCGACTGTAAAAGTGTCTTGTTCAGGGACACCTCAACAAATTGGTTATGTACTGCTTCCAGTGATAACCAATCTCCAGTTCAACACAGGACAGACATGGCTTCAAGCTTTGACTCTGATCCATCACACTCTGGTGTTGGGACTGGGGCTGAATGATGAAATGAAAACATCACTTTATATAAAGGTTGCTCCTTTGACATTCTAGAGATTTCAGATGAATACTGTTGTATAGTTAATGCAGGTACATGTTGAATAAGTGGTTTTACTTACAACAAAACCCAACCCTTTTTCTTAACAGAACCCTGAAGGTTGATCAGGACCCTGACACATTCACGGCATTATGCTTAGATGGTCTCACTGAATCAAATCAGTTAGGGATGACAAGTTACCTTTGTATGAGTGGATGTGAGTGTGTGTGTTGTGTGTGTGCGTGTGTGTGTCAGAGACATTTACAATGTTACGCTTTGATAACCTCACAGAGTCAAACCATTTTGAAAAGTCAACCTAACGTGTGTGTGTGTGTGTGTGTGTGTGTGTGTGTGTGTGTGTGTGTGTGTTTATGAGTGTGGTGGGGAGGGGGGTTGTCTGAGACATTTACAGTGTTCCGCTTTGATACACTCACAGAGTCACTGTGGTGAAGATGGACAAGTCATGGAGCTGCTCCAGAGAAGAATAACACAGCGAGACCTGACTGAAAGTTCAAACACGCACACGTGCGCACACACACACACACACACACACACACACACACACACACACACCACACACACACCCTTGAGCATAGGCATCAGTGTAACAACACTGAATGACAATGATGGGAGGCAGCTGTTATCTACAGATATCTGACCTCCCCCATCTCTCTTACATACACACACACACACACATACACATACACATACACACACACAGACACACACACACACCTGACCTGGGCCGAAACAGGAAGTGAAGGGAAACAGCCGCTCCTGTCGCACAGCATCAGGAGAGCTGTCAGTCAAAGCACTGACCTGCAGGGTGTGTGTCCCACAGCCAAACAACCTGCAGGGTGTATGTGTATGTGTGTGCACGTGTGAGTTTGACTGTGTGTCACATAGCAAAAACCACCTGCAGGGACTGTATGTGTGTGTGTGTGCATGTGTGTGTGTGTGTATGTGTGTGTGTGTGTGCGCATGTGTGTGTGTGTGCATGTGTGTGTGTGTGTGCATGTGTGTGTGTGTGCATGTGTGTGTGTGTGTGCGCATGTGTGTGTGTGGTCTCCTACATAGTGGACTCCTTGGTGGTAGTTAATCTCTGTAGTCCTGAGTTCTGCTTCACTCCCTCAATATTCCCTTGGTGCTAAAGCACCCTTAGTCTAAATGTGTGTGTGTGTGTGTGTGTGTGTGTGTGTGTCTCGCCGGGTGTTGTGTTGGGCTCAGCTGGGGACCAGCGGCCTGCTTTAACTTCCCAGAGAGAGAGGTAGAGTGAGAAAACGAGAGCGAGCGAGTAAGTGATAGAGAGAGAGAGTAAGTGAGAGAGAGAGAGAGTGAGCAGGGGAGAACGAGAGTGAGCGAGTGAGCGAAGCTGGCTGACCATGCGTTAGTTATCCAGTGAGACAGCCCCCCTCCTAGCTGAGAGTCCCCCCGGCTCTTAGGATACAAGTCCTGCTTTAGCAAACCATATGTTCCTCCCCAACACCCACACCCCCACCCCCACCCTGCAGCAAACAAACACATGAGGAAGCCATAGCCAGAGGGACCCCTCTCTCTCTCTCTGTCTCTCTCTCTCTCACACACACACACACACACACACACACACACACATACACACAAACTCCCTCACATACATCTTTCTGATGTAAACCCTCCGTCATTCTTGCTTAATGGCGTTGGCTTGTTTCTGTGCTCCTCTGTCTCTCTGGCGCTGACAGCAGCTCCTCCCTGCAGTGTGTTTGTCTCCATCTCAGCCTGTCTTCCACACACACAGCACTGAGTCTGGCGTCATAGCAAGGCTTTGCCTAATACACACATTACATACAGCACAACTGGCTCTCTCTGTGTGTGTGTGTGGAAAGGTAGCATGTCCCTGTTTTTGGAGGTTGAGCGAAGGACACCCTCAGACAGATGGACAGAATGTGTGTGGCCCCTGGGCTGGTAAAGTGACAGACAGCTGTGCCTAGGGCAGGACATATAGGACAGGAAATGACATCACTCAGGGCCAGTTTTGTGCTCCCTCGGGCAGTGCTGGCCAGCCTCGGACAGCTGGGTGTAACACACATTCACACGCACGCACGCGCACATGCACATGCACACACACACAGAGAGACAGGCAGAGAGAGACAGAGAAAAAATGAAGGACAGCAAAGTAGAAAGAATTAAGTTGTGAAACTGTGTGAGGTTGAGGACAATAGAATTGAATGGATTGACAGGTCACCTGCACTTGCACATTTTAATGTGAACAGATTTTGAGGATGTCGCCAACATAGAGCTAAAGAAGTAAACCTGCTGTTAAGATAAGCTAAAGCAGTAAACCTGCTAAAAAAGGCTAAAGTAAACATGCTAAGATATGCTAAAGCAGTAAACCTGCTAAGATAAGCTAAAGTAGTAAACATGCTAAGATAAGTTAAAGAAGTAAACCTGCTGTTAAGATAAGCTAAAGTAGTAAACCTGCTGTTAAGATAAGCTAAAGTAGTAAACCTGCTAAGATAAGCTAAAGTAGTAAACCTGGTAACTGACACGATTACAATTACTGCACATGTTACATGGTTACATGGTACAAGTTACATGGTGTGTAAATGTCAGAATCACAATCACTGTACTTGTACAGATTTGGTGAAAACATCCTTTTCTATATTAATGCAAATGATGTCAACTTAAATTAGTAGGTTATGTATAAAAATTCCTCCTTTATATTATAATGCCAAAGTTGTAATTCTTAATAGATTATTGAAGACTGGGTGGCAGATGAAGAGACAGTGACTACGAAGCTGGTAAATTAAGCTAAAAATGTTGCCTGGTATACCTTTAAATGTATCATAATGGTTTAGGGCCTAATTATTTAGCTAAAAACTCATCATGTCTGATTACACACGCATGCAGATGCCTGTTATTCACTCACCCAGGGAATACAATTTCTTTTAGTCTCAAGCCTCACTAAGAGTATATCACTTTTCCTGCTCCTTCTCTGACCCTCTACCGCTTGCATGCACACGCACACGCACACACACACACACACACACACACACACACACAGTCCGCTCCCTGTGACAGGCTGTCTGTCAGTATGGTTGGCTGACTTGTCTCTGGTTTAGTATGGGATAGAATGTGCCAGACCAATTGACCAAATCACTGATCTTTAGGAGCAGCTCAGGGGAGTGTGTGTGTGCGTGTGTGTGTGCGTGTGTGTGTGGGGGGGGGGGGTTGGGGGGTTGATCCAAGATCGCACCGCTGCTTCCCCAACCCCCCCATCCCCACCAACACCCCCCTTCTGCACACACCACCACCCTTGCTCCCCCTCCCCCACTTCCTCAATCATGGAGCCGGGCAGGAAGGAAGCTCGGTCACCACTGAGATGCTAACGAGAGGCGACAGCTCCTCATCGCTCACGGCAACGACCAGCTCGACTGTCGGGACCACGGAGAGAGACCGGCAGGCACGCAGTGAGGCAGAGCGAGAGATGGAGAGAGGAGGGGAGGAGAGGAGAGGGGGAAGAGGAAAGGACGAAGGGAGGAGAGGAGGAGAGGGTAAGAGCGCAGAGGAGGATAGGGCTAATTTGGGAGATGAGGAGAAGAGAAAAACAGGCAGAGAGAGAGTTTACTGATAGAGTTTTACTGAGAGTAGTGAGACGAGACAATGGAGGAGAAGAGAACTGTTTGTTTGTCTTTATAATTCTCATTGTGGTTTTCAGACAATTTGGAGACATTGAGATTAATACATACATTGTAATGTACAATGCACAATTAATACTTACATTGTCATGCAGGTGACCAAGAGTATTGGTCAGGAAATTACAGCATGTATACTTATTTTCTACATCATGTTACCCCGCAAACACACACACACACACACACAGCCCATAATTAAGCTCCAAGGACCACCCCCTCTGGGCCTGCCCCCCACCCCCACCACCACCACTGTCTCCAGTAAAGCGTCTGTCCTTCTGGTGCATGAGTGTGTGAGTGAGCGGAGAGAGGATACGTCAAGACGGCATGTGTGTATGCATCTATACGAGTGTGTGTGCGTGCGTGTGTGTGTGTGTGTGTGTCTGTGTGGAGCGCTTGTCACTGCTGTGAGTGTGTGTCTCAGGCCGGAGAGGATGTGACAGGCTGGGTAATGGGCAGAACAAAGGAACGTTTTGGAGCTTTACACACACTTATGGAGGGATTAGTAAACTTCAATAATTCACCACCTCAGGACCTCAAAGCCACCCAGACCCCTCTGTCTTCATCTCCGTCTTTCACTTCACTTCATCCATCCATCCCTTTCTCCAGGACTACTGTATGTGTGTGTTATCATCAGATAAGGGACCATCACAGGTAGATGTAGAACCTCCAGCCTTCACTGGGATCAGTTAAAAAAAACACACAATCACAAACACAGCGATGAAATAAGATGGTTCCTCAGGAGAGGGTGAAAGAGGAGAGAGAGAGTGAGAGAGAGAGAGCCCCAGATGTTTATGCTTTGCTCTCTGACTCTCCTTTCTCTATTCTCACCTGAGTGTTATCTCAAGGGGCTTTTCAGCATAAACTCCACGTCTTCACATTTGGTTGCAAAAAATTCTTGACTACATTCAATATCCAACTGGTCTTTCAATTATATTATTTATTTGCATTTTTCAATATCTCATTAAGTGTAAAACAGAACCTGAAATTGCTTAACCTATCTATCAATCATCCTTTGGACCTTTCTTTCCCTCTCTGTGAGTGGTAAGGCCCATTGGGAGAGGATGTGTTTGGACATGTGTGTGGCCTATTGAATGTTTTTGGCTGGCAGCCAGCATGTCTGACCATGAACTAAATCACTGCGATGGTTTTTGCTGTGGCGTGGCCTGTCAGTGTGGTACCTGCACCTACCAGTGCCATCGCTAATGCCTTTAATAGGGCATGGATGCGGGCATCGTGGGGGTGTGTATGTAGGGTGGGGGTGGGGGGTGATGGCACAGCTGGCATAGGGGGCACCCCATATCCCACGCTGCTCTGCTTTTCTTTCTCTGTGCTGTCGCCACAGCAGTCGCTGGAAGACCCCATCCCATCGCCGTGGTGCGCCGGCAGACATACCCGGTGGCTGCTCTTTTTCTGCCTCCTCAGTGTGTGTGTGTGTGTGTGTGTGTGTGTGTGTGTGTGTGTGTGTGTGTCAGAGTGGGAGCAGTGCTGATCTGACAGGGTTAATACCCAGCATCCCTTAGTCTGACCCCTCGTTGCCGTGAGCTATGAGGATAGTGATTGGCACTGGCGTGTTTGGGACGGGCTGGGCTGGTGCCACTGGTGGGGCACACACACACATTACTGATCACAGATCAGCCTGTCAGCCTGCGACAACCGAGATGTCACACACACACACAGAAAGAGAGAGTAAAAGAGGACTATCAGAGATAATGTAGATGCTAAGTGGGAGTGACAGACTGAATCCGAGAGAGAGAGAGAGAGAGAGGAGAGAGGGAGAGAGGGAGGAGAGAGATGAATGGATATGTGGATGGGACAGGGAATCTAAGCGAGAGAGTAACAGAAAGAGAATAAGAGATAAGAAAGGGTGTATGAAAGAGAGAGGGTCTGGAGGGATGGATATGTAGATTTAAGGACAAGATAGTCTTGTCCTGAGTGTGGGAGACAGCGACCAAGCAACCCATGGAATGAGGGAGAGAGAGAGAGACAGAGCGAGAGAGAGAGAGGGGAAGAGAGAGAGACTCCCCAGGCGCAGCTCCAGAGTTAGGTTGGTGTGCGGGAGCCGTCAGCCCTGAAACACAGCCCCAAGCTGGGCCACAAGAGGAACACAGTATTCCCTCCTCCCTCCCTAACACACACACACACACACACACACACACACACACACACACACACACACCACACACACACACACACACACACACACACACACACACACACACACACACACACACACACACACAGTTTGAGAGTGTGGAATGTAGAAGGCAACCAGTATCTCACATATTCCCTTCTTTATTTGCTTTGTGGACATTTAAGATTTGTGCATGTCCGTTTTGGCCCAGAATCAAATTTCTTGTTTTCCTCAAAATAGTTTTTTTTTTCTGCTGTTCATACCATCATTCTCTTTCTTTCTCTCTCTTTTATTGTAGGATGGAGGGATTGGGCTTGTGAGAGTCTGGAGTGGCCACAGGGTTGAGAGAGAGAGTGAGACAGATGCTCCTCTCATAATTCTGATTCTCTCATGCTCCCTCTCTTTCTCTCTCTCTCTCTCTCTCTCATTCTTTCTCTGAGATACTGATGTACAGTGGCAGCTCCTCTTGCAGCTACAGGCGAGCCCTGAGCCACTGCAGATGATAGTTTTAATTGCTTTCAATCTTTCAGGCAAGTCCTTGCCCAGTGGCACAAACTGCTGTGTGTGTGTGTGTGTGTGTGTGTGTTTGTGTGTGCGTATGTACGCTTGGAAAACGATGAAGAATTTGGGATATAGTGATGGTTTTTAGTTTATGGTGAATGTAGATTTCAAGTTACGTTGAATGTCGTGTTATACAATCATTTAACCCTGTGCTTTTGGCTGGGTCTCATTCCATCAAATTCTTAGGTTCACATTATTCACAAATATTACTGGTAACATAAAGGTAGAGACTCTAAGCCCAAGCCACAACTATCAATTACAAAGAAACCAATTTCAAAGAGAGACAGATGCATCTCTCTCTCTCTCACACACACACATACACACACACACAACCATACTTAGCACACTGATGTACAGAAATACGCTTCATAGTGCACCAATGTGAATGCCAGCAAATCATTCCAAACACCTCAGCCAGCCACATATTCCTTTAACACCGACCCAACACCCACTTACCAGCTGCCCTTAACACATGTGTGGATTTAGTCACATTATGATTGCATATGACAGCTTTGTGTCTATACAGGCATATACCATACACTATGTTGCTAATGATGTTTGTTTGTGTGTGTGTGTGTGTGTGCTTTCTGGCCTCTTTTGTCTAGGGGGCATATTAAGGCCCTACATTCCCACAGAGAATAATCTCTCTCCATTTAAAGGCCTGTAATATTTAATGACCCCCCTCTCCCACCCCATGGCTATGGCAGCTCTCATATGCTCACAGGCGCTAGGGGAATTGGGGGACAGGCTGGCCACTGGTAAAGTGTGTGTGTGTGTGTGTGTGTGTGTGATGCCATAGGAACAACAGGGGGGATTTAATGCTAAAAGCCACGATGCGATGCAATGAACCAAAACTGTATTTTTCTTCTCGCTGTCTCTTAGTCACTTCGTCTCCCTCTTTTCTATTTTGCACGCTCTAGCTTTTTCTTTGCATGTAGTATCCTCGCTTTCTTTCGGTCTGCCTCCCTCGATGTTTTTCTTATTATTGAACATATTCAGATCTCAGATCTCTTCAGAACTGATAGGCTCGCAATGTTTTCAAAAGGTAGATATTTGAATCTATTATTAGGAGTAAAACTGGCATTCACACAATTACTTGTGAATTATAGAAGTGTCCAACATCCATAACATCATAGATATGAACACCTAGATACCTCACTGTCTAAAGTTCTATTTGGTATTCATATCTATGCATGACATCACCTATGGTACATCGTAGAGCTGCTTGATAATGGCAAACACCATAATCACAATAATTACTTTGGTCAATGTTGAAATGATAATTACTTTGGTCAATGTTGAAACGACTTTTACTTAACATGATTTTGGACACAATTTTCTCATTAATAATCAGAGGACATAACATTGGAGGACATAAATGATAATCCAATTGATTTCACAGTCCTAGTGCATCATATCAAGATGGCCACAAACAAAGACACACACACACACACACACACACACACACACACCTGCATGGACTTTATCACAAACCACACACAAAATTTGTCTTCCACCTTTCCAAATGCATGCAGCTCCTCAGAAAATTCTTCACACTCTGCAAAGGTCAGGCATCACACAGAAGGTGTGAAAGGTCTGCCAGGAAAGGGTAGGAGACGCCCTGGGAGCTGCTCTGCGTCTGGTGCCACACTACAGCATGTGGACATCAACCACACATACACACATCATGAGACACACAGACAGACACACACACAGACAGCAGAAATGCAGAGATTTGGCTTTTAAAACATTACATTTGCGTTGCCGTATCTGCGCATGTGTGTCTCTCTCTCTCTCTGTGTGTGTGTGTGTGTGTGTGTGTGTGTGTGTGTGTGTATGTGTGTTTGTGTGTGTGTGTGTGTGTGTGGACTAGGTTGCCCTGGTTCCTTTAGATTGCAATGGGGGAATGGGGCCCACTGGTGAATTTTTCATTTTGCCCAGAGGGGAGGAACACACAGCATAGAGCAAACACACACACACACACACACACACACACACACACACACACGACACACACCTACTATAGGAGATGGACTAACTACACACACAAACACACACACTCTTGGAAAATGAAGACAAAGTAAACAAGAAGAGAAGCCAACAATTTCGAGAAAAGAAATGAATTTATGTTAAAAAATTCTAAACAGAAAGAAAAGCCCAAACTATGTTCTCTTTTTTCTCTTCTCTTCTCTTCTCCTCTCTTCTCTTCTCTTCTCTTCTCTCAGAGTTCACAGGCCATGATGCCAATCAAAACTCTCTGCCAACTAAATCTCTTACACTGCCAAATTGTCATTGGCCATGTTCTCTTACACATGAGAAGTAGTCCAGAAAAGACAAACACAAGCATATCTCAGAGGATATTCAAATGCGCAGTCAAGGAAGATCTTGTCAGGCTTGTTCAGTGAGAAACAGTTTCTTGTATTGTTCTGCTTGACGACTCGTTAAATTGGGGGCTAGTTTTTTATGCTTGTATTTTTGTAGGACAGGCACGGAGGCTAAATGACTGGCCGTGTGTGTGTGTGTGTGTGTGTGTGTGAGTGTGTATGTGTGTGTGTGTGTGAGAGAGAGAGTGTGACGGCGTTTGTGCGGGAGCGAGGCAAACATCCATCTGTCTGTGCCACACACATGCTCCGCTGACCGGCGTGGCTCTGAGCGCTGTCTCCCGTATGCAAATACGTTTCGCCTGGAAATCTATTTGCAGTTGCTCCGAGGCTTCCAGAAGACTCCTCCTGCTGTCCACCCCCTCTTCCGCTCTGTGCACGCTGGCGTGCGCACACACACACACTCACACACACACAGAGATACATGCACACACACCACACACACACCGCCTCACCCCATTCCCCAAGCTGGCCTCACCAGCTCACACACGCAGGCACAAGCCATCACGCATGCACGCTCACACACGCACAAACACACACATAAGCAGGAATACACACACTTGCCCAATACATTTCCATGGACATGGGAAAGTTTAAGAGGAGTTCTATGCCCTCACAGGATTCATTCATTCATTCATTTTAAATATACATTTAACACATCTGTACAGTTATCTAATGGTGTTGTTTATGATTGATTTATTCTGTAATATATGTAAAATAACGGATTAAATACTGACAAGAAGTCTGAGGCCTGCCATCTCACTGTTGTAATTCCTGCCAGTTCCTCACTGTTCATTGACATCTCTAAAGTCTTGGCTATTCCATTGTAAATATCTCTTTCTTTAGAGATATTTACCCATGCTCCAGCTGCCAAGTATTGCCAAGTGTTCAATAACAAGCTGACATTTCTCTTCAGTGGCCTGCAAATGTTAAGAGAACACATTCAAATGAACAGGTTTCGGTTTGGTGAAATAACAAGAGAGATAAAAAGTAAAAAAGTTGAATCTGACATGATGGTGAATAGGGTTCAATATTACAAGTGTTCAGGAAATAATTGGTCAGAATTCAGCAGGGATTTGAAGAGGCACAAATGTCACCTCAAGTGCTGCCAATTGCCAACAGGAAAAAATGAGGCAATTGAGTTTCAGAAAAATATATTCTTTAGAAATAAAATATTTTTCCAGAAAAATCTATGGATGAATTGTTCACAAATGCTGTCATTTTGCTTTCCATAGATAATTTTTCTATAATCATTCTAAATATCACATTCTTCATTTCATCATATTCTACATTCCATATTTTATTTATGGTCTTCTCAAAGCTGATTTGATGATAATTAAATTCTTGAAAATCAAAATCTAATATTCAAAAAAGAACAACAAATTTAAGAATATTTTTGACCTTCATATTTTTTATTACTAACACATTTATGTTCTGTTTTTTAGATTTAGGTTCTGTTTATGACTTGATGTCATTCTCAAACGTTACAGTCACTCAAAACACAGGCTATGATTTTGCTTAGTCTTATCAATAATGCCTCTATTCCTGCATTTAGACCACAGAAAACACATAATTATCATTATCATTATATTATCTCTTTGTTACCTTCCACTGTGGAACAGAAGACTTGATCTCATTTTTTTGCCTCATACTCCATCAAATGCAGTAAATTTATGATTTGCCTGAATGAGGTCAACTTGAAATCAAACGAACACAGATGTCAGTTTTAGAAGACAAGATCCTGACTAGACTGTGATGGTTACCCATAATTATCACAAACACAAAACATTAAAACCTCATGGAGTGACATGTCATGCATGTGAGGCCGAGCGTGTGTGTTTGTGTGTGTGGGTGTGTGAGGGCATCTGCATGCGTGCTCCCTAACAGCGGGCAGGGTGTATAAGGGGATGGGTGGGTCTTGGCATTGGTACCAGGGGGCACTGGGCAGATGGTGCACTAAGGTGCTCACCCACAGGGAGCGAGCATCAGTGGGCATTGGTGGGCATCGGTAGGCATGGCGATGGATGCGGGGCAGCATTCAGGAGGTGGAACATTTGGCTGCTGACCGGCAGTCCTGTTTCAGAGCTGACGGGTGATTTATGTGTGTTACACACACACACACACACACACATACACACACTCACACGAATACATTGGCACATGTGATGTAGGCCCTGTAGCATCACGTCTGCACACCTCGTAAGACTGGAGATTTGTCATTCTGTTCTTCTGCCTGAAATCTGTTCCTTCCTCTGCTGCCTTAAAAGGCTCAGGGAGAAGTAGCTGCTCATTATGAGCTGAGAGTCTATGCTGTTTCATCTCAGACTGCTGGACTTTTGAACCCTAAAATAAAACTCTTAATGATTAGAGTTACAGAAATTTATTATTTTTATTATCATTATTATTATTATTATTATTATTACTTTTGATGTTGTTGTTGTTTATCTGTTTACAACCTAACTTCCCTCAGGGTAAATAAAGTATTTATCTTTAATGTGATTTTTAAAGCAAAGTATTGCATATATTAGATTTGTCAGATTTGTCAGAAATCTGTCCATCAGTTTTGATGTGGAAATCATAAATAATTGCACTAGTGCCAACACAATGCAGGTGACTTCACTTTCACAGAAAAGCAAAAAAGGAATGTGACCTCTTACGCTCGAGATTTATCGAAGCCAGGTCAGAAAGTGAAGGCCGTTATTAGTGGGCAGTACTGCCACCTTCTGGTTATGAAATATCAGGCCAAAACCGACATCCTGACACATCACTATTAATACAACAGAGTCTGGCCCTGGAACAAACCTGATCTGTTCTATAGTCAGAGGCTCTCGTGTACATGTAACACATTAAATAATATCTGTATTCTACAAGCCATGTGGTAAAGACCTCATCACATTAAATAGTACGGTACTCTTCAGGCTGGTTTGCTAAACATAGAGTATTGACAATCATTATGGCTGGAAGGTTGGGAGTTCCTGTTCAATTCACTTGTTTATAAAGTAATAAGAAAAGCTCCCTTAAAACATTGGATAAACTCATACATCTATAAATATGGCCAATATAAATATGGCCTATGGCCAATGCCATCCTACAATATTTGTAAAGCTTTAAAAATGCTGTGTTCATTACTGTGGATCAATTCTTCTGTTTTACACATATCACAGTTTTATTGACTATAATTACAATGACATGAGGTTACAGGTAGAGAATCCAGAGCAAAATAACTTCAAAACTAATGAAACTGTTATTTAGTTGTGTGATGGTAAAGGAATTAATGATTGTGTTCTAATCAAGTATGTTCTTTATCTTGTAAGACTTGATGTTTAGATGCTCAGATTAGCCTATATCAAGTTCCACATTAAGTGTGACACAGAGAGGCCTGTTTGGGCCCTTGTCTTATAATGGCCTTGAAAGATACATGACGGCGGACAGCACAACACTTACAAAAACGTGTGTACATGAGGGTGTCAGAGGAAGGGCATATGAGTGTGACAGGCTTAAAGGGCTTAGTCAGTCATCAGCAACGACCAGCACATTCCCCTGAATGTCATACTCTATGGTCTGCCAATCAAACACGTTTGGGCGTGGCACTCGCTGGCCCTGGTTGAAGTACAGTGCTTTGATCTGGTTACCTGTCAGAACATAGTCCCACATACAGAGGTCGGTGATCTCTCCTGCGAAGCTCTGGACCGCCTCAAAGTCACCCAGGTGTTTGTCCGCATCCTGTCCGAGTAGCGTCGTCCCCTGAGGTCGAATCGAATGGCCTTGCTTGTAGATCTGGAGCGCGCTTCGGCGGCCATCCACCCAGAATGCGGAGAGGCCTGTGCGCGAGGCCCAGGTGAGGCACAGGTGCGTGCGGAACGTGGAGAGCGGCGGCAGGTGGAAGAAGGCGCCGTCTCCGCTCAGGTAGAACGACATGCGCCCGTCTTTCTCGCGCCACACGTTCAACTCGTCGTAGTCAGACGTGCGGTACGCAAACAGGATGATCTGCCGCTCGCCCTGGAGCTCGGTGGCCACGCGCATGCAGAGCGTGAAGGCCGACAGACCCATGGGCTTCTGAGGGGTCAGCTTCACATAGCTGAAGTCAGTCTCATAAGGGAAGAGGAGCACCTGGCCACCCAGACCTGCACCACCCAAACAGAGCACACAGTGGAGATTACAACCAATCGGAAGGTGAGGGGCCCTGATCTAAATGAGGGGGCAAAATGAAGAGCCCGCTGCGAGCTAAGAGTCTTCTGCTCACACTAAAGCACTGAGCTGTTCCTTTGGGCTGAGGAGCTTAATCATGCTATTACACTGACAGTAAGATCTGCATCATTTTCAAATTAGCTCGGGTAAGACTCATTTAAACACAGGCCCTAGATATTGCTTGAAGCATAGGGTAAAAACATATTCATGCATAAAGGGCTCTAATTTAAAAAGCAAAATGCTTATGCAGTCATTCTGTGGCAATGCTGAAGGTTTTGCCCCATAGTGTTATTGTACACTGATTTGCCTTGTCATTGGAATTTTATCTAATGACAAGGCAAATCAGTGTACTACTTTAATAGATTTGAACTTTGAACTTTGCTCAGCTTTCAAATTAGAGCCTTAAGATTTAAGTCAGACCTCCATCATGCCTCACAACACCAGACCACAGCTCAACACTCTGGTAAACACATGTATCTGTGCCAGACTCACAGCCACAGCTGATGATACATTACAATAGACAGGGAATGTGGAATTCTGGGGTGTGGTCATGTCAGAGGCAGAAGTTTGTGTTTTATATCGTTCTTACAGATGCTCATGTCTGTTTTAATGTTCCTGATCACAGAACATTATAGTGCATTTGCAGTGTAAGCTCAATTCAGTCATTTCTACAAAGTTTGTCCACCACTGATTAACCATGATGGAATTCAATCTCTGTCGGGGCTTTATCACCACCTCGAACAAGCAATATTCACCGATATATGCACACCGTGTTGTTCATTATGTCTTATGTAATTGTCAGAGATACATGTATGCTTAAACTGCATCCACCACGCGAGCTGTTAATGTGCTTTACCTTTTGAAGCTGAGCAGAGTGTCACTACAGACAGGAAAATGGCTGCTGCCCACATTTTGCTGCAGAAAAACAACCAAAGGTTACAGAACTTTGTTCTGACTCATCCCTCTCTGAAATTTCTCGTACAATCATCCTCAGTGTTTCTCAATAGTGAATCTCTGGGGTGGACACACACACACAAACACGCAGTGTGCAAAAGTTTGTGAACCCTTTTGAGTTACCTAAAACTGTGGCTGAAGCTAACTGCACTAAACAAATCTGTGCACCTTCTCTATTCTGAGGTGAAGCTGGGGGACCATTATGGCTTGAGGCTGTTTTGGTGTCTCTGGCACTGGGCAACTTGCCATAACTGCAAGAAAAAAAAAAACTCCAACCGGTTCCAACAGTCACCCAAGGAGATGCATTCACACCCTGACATCCTAAGAATATGGCTGAACTGAAAGAACGGGCTAAAATACCTCCTGAACATCCTGCCAGGCTTGTGCAGATCCGATTCACAGTTTTAAGGAGCTCTGCCTTGAGTTTATTCTCACCAAATGAGGTTGAACCAGTTTTTAATCTGAAAGGTTTGCTTACTTTTGCACCAAGCCTTTTTGGTTATGACAAGACATGAAATTCAACTATTTCTTTTGTCCTGCTAGTTTCGGCACACTTTCTTTGACTCAGACATGACTTGTGACATTTAATGACCAAATACTGCAGTAAATTGGCAGAAAACTAGATAACTCGGAGGTTCAAAAACTGTTGCACATCACTGTACACATAGCCTATTGCCATGTGTTTTTCATGTCTTTAAGTTCTGTATGTGGTTGACTGCTACACTGATAATAACTAATATTAAACATTCCTATACAGTGCAGGTCAAGGGAAATATGCATATTTTTTGACAAAGATTAAGACCTACTGATTTACAGTAAACAAATACCAAAGACCTCTATGATAGATTTACTCAAGCTGCTTTTGAATGCAGTGGTCTTCCATACACATGATGACTGATGAGTACAGGACCACAATACCTCAAAAGTAAACAGAGTAAACAAACAAAGTAAACATGCTTGTCAGATTGTCAGAAATACTCTCAAAAATGAGTCAAGACAATTCCTAGAAAAAGGAATCTGACTTTTCACCTAGGCAATAAAGAGCTGGTTTTACCTGTGAGTGTGGAGAGGAACTGAGTGATGACAAATGAAGGCTGCTGATCACTGCCACAAGTCTCTCCTCTTCCCTCCTTGCACTGGCCATGACATCAGCTCTCCCAGTGGCACAGACAAAGACACTGGTGTGTGTGGGGCCCAGCATGTGACACTTGTATCTCTCGCTCTGTCTCGCTCACTCACACACAATGTAAACAGACATGAACGATACATTCACAAATCACTCATAGTTTTGTCTGGCCTTTCATGGTCTTGTTTGATCTGTGAATTTTTAAGGGTTGTTTAAAAACAAAACAAAACAACAACAAAATGTATATATACTGTATCATTGGTAAATTCTAGGTTTGGGAGGCTTGGAAACAGAATTTAAGTCATGTCAGCTTTCAGTTTAAAGTAACTTAAAGTAACGGTACGCCAGAATGGCTTCATGAAAAAAAGAGGGGAGAGGAATAGCAATCACATTCTCATCAGTTATAGACATATTAGCATCGGTTATAGACAGTGTAGTCATAGTTATAGACACATTCCCATCAGTTATAGACACTGTAGTTATAGTTATAGACATATTCTCATCAGGAACAGACACTGTGTAGTTATAGTTATAGTGTTTTGCTATGGGGTCAAATGTGTCACAGACAGAAGAATTCCCTTCTGTCAGCACTAACACAGGCGTGCTGTATGAAGTCCTACTTATAGTTTGGCTTATGTTTACATGTGCAAGGCTGGTGGCACTGAGCTGCCAAAGCAGCAAACTCTTTAAAGTAACAAAGCCAGAAAACTCCCAAAAGAAAAAAGCACCTGGTCATTACAGTAGGAATATTACAACTGCATTGTGATAAGCAACCTCACCTGCATTTCTTTATCTCCAGATCTTGATGAACCCTTATCCATTTTCAGCAGGTCTCAACCGGGGGCAAAGTGATCCCTCCATAACAGATACGCCAAGCGTGCTCTACATCTGTGTCATCTAGTCTGGGAAATCCCAGGCTCTACTCCATGCCAAAATGAAACCCTGGACTCAGGATGGTTCACAGTACCATCTGCTAGACCACCTGATACATGAGAGGTACCAGAGACTAGAACTGTGCAGAGAGCACCTCTGTTGGCAGCCAAGTTGCAGATGAGAGTCCCTCTTGATCATACAAGTAAAGGATGTTTAAGCCCGAGAGAGGGGATGGTAAAAGCATACAGTGGTTTTGAGGTTGTATATCCTCACTGTCTATATAACTTATGAGCTTAAGAGCACAATGATATATATAGATAGGCCTACATATAGTCCTTTGACTTACCCCTCAAATTTGGCCTGTCAGTACCACTCAAGTGCAGTGGCATTGTGTTTTTTGGCAAGGTGTGCCAGAGTCAGAAAATATGTAACAGCATCGCAATCTGGGTAACCTTTTGTGTTTTAGCCTGTTTATGTCTATTATAAGTCTATGGAAGGTTATACTACGGAGAGAGCAGAGTAACATCTTAGCTAATAGATAGCCATGCAATTTGCCAAAAATCTGAATTTCAAGAATACATTAGACCGGTGTGTATCACACCTAGATGTGAACGCATTTCAGAAAACTTGCAACGCAAAAACGTTTGTTTTAATGTTAATAATATGGGCATAGAGCAAGTGATAACATGCAAAAAGCTACCACCAATGCAAAGCTGTCATTTGATTTCTAACTCTAGGGTAGTACACGATTCCAAAAAATCACTGTGTCTTACTGCCCTCAGATGGTACTGACCAATCCTCTGACTCAAGGACCAATACAAGTAGCAAGTAGCAAGTAGCACATACCTAACAACCAAAAGTTCTACCTTTGAATTTTGTTGGCATGAACTGAGACGAGAGATCCATATTTTTAATCTGTTTACTCCATCCCCTTATGAGTCAAGGTAAACCTCCACGCTCAAGACTAATCCTTGGATTATCTCATAACAGTCGGCTAGATGGTATTGACTTGAGCCCATGAGCCGTCACCATGAGTACCAGTACCAAGCCTGAGATGCAGACAGGCACACTTTGGTCATACAGGCAAAAGATGTTTGAGGCTAAGAGAGGGACATTTCCTCAGCATGCCTCTGGACATACACTCAAAGGAGTGAAGACTGTACAAAAAGAAACATTTATTCAACATGTACCTAAGGTTGCGTATTCATTTTAATACTTTTCTATTGTCTGTAACAGTTTAACGGAGACCTATGATTTTCCAGGGATGCTCTTTGACAATCTTCCTTTAGAGTCGTGGGCACTGGTGTTTGAGGCTTCGACGACTGAAATTCAAACCCCGCAGTGAACGCCAAACAGCATTTTCTTTATAATAATAATAATAATAATAACAACAATAAAAAAAACAAAGAGGAAAAAAAAAAGTGAAGTTCACTCAGGAGTTAAGAGCATGAGGCATAAGGGTGCATACAGCAGGGCCTCGGCCCACAGACAGAGATGAAGTGCAGATCCACATCACCAAACCAGCAGCCATTAAGTAACCTTACAACATGTCTGACACTGTGGGGGGGAGTGCTGATTGTGTGACTGAGCCTGGCTGTATGGGCACACTGTATAGCAGAGAGAGAGACAGATAGAGAGAGAGTGTGTAAGTGTCCAAAGAGGTTCCATGAGTTACACTGTCGATCTGAGAGTTACAAAATCTCCTGCAACTGAAAGTGCATTCTAATAGAAGCTCTTAGAACAAAAATGGACAATCTCACAAGCACGCGCGCGCACACACTCGCACACAAACAAACAACCACGCGACCACACACACACACACACACACACTCAAAAAACAAAACAAATCCAGCCATTCGTGTAGGTAATCGATTATACAGCATTAAGAGTCTAACTGGCATCTAAGAACTCAGCTGTTCTAATGCAAAAACAATTGGGTTTCTTTCTGACACATAAATGCTCTTCCACAACCATAGATCATCTGATCTCACACTAATGCATCACTTTTTGCAGTAGAGCTGATTAAAACGGTCCAATTACAGATTGACATTCGACAAGTCCTTAATATTTCCTGCATTACTTTGCCATATTCTGTACCTGGGGCATAATTCAGTGAGTGTTTCTGAATGAGGTGACATCTGCAAGAAAATTAGGTCAAATCAGGTAACTAAGGTTGCTACATGGTGAAACTGAACATAAAATGTGCAGGGTCGTGAGATAGACGGAGGGTCAAGAGCTTGATTGACATGGCTCCAGTTTATAGCGATTGAATTCAGGCTTGTGGCACAAACAGAGAGAGAAAGAGGGAGAAGAGTACGAGAGAGAAAGAGAGAGAGAATGACAGAGAGGGAGGGGGGCCTGAGAAATAGTCCATGGCGCCCCCCCCATTTGTAAAGTGCGAGTTCAAGAGGATGTCTGTTTGTTCAGTCTGCTCCACTCCCCTTCCTCTCCTCCGCTCGCTGCACTGCTGCACAAGAGTGTGTTGATTTGTGCGTGTGTGTTTTCAATAATCCTCCACCCAACCATTCTCTTGAATAAAAGCGTCAATCACTTCCTTCATTGCCAGATTGGGGATCAGCTGATCCTGGGTCAGTGGGCTGCGAGTCACTGGATCAAAATGGCCGACACGCTGCAGGAGAATGAAAATGCACATTCATGTCAAAGCTCAGGCTGGATGTAGTACAGCAGCTGGGTGTGGAATGGCAGTGTGTGTGTATGAAGGTGTCTGTTGAAATACCTGTAGGTGTTCCTCGATGTCTTTCCGATCATATGTGATGCCGCTGGGGGTGATGCAGGGTTCTCTCATCAATTCAAAACTAATCTTCCCACACAGGTAGTCGGGAATCTCTCTTTTCTGCAAGCCGAAAGCACACACAAAATGATGTAGCACACCGGCAAACTCAACTCGATACCACTTACAATATTTATGTCATAGAGAGAGAGAGAGAAAGAGAGAAAGAAAGAAAGAGAGAGAGTCTTGCTTAGTAGATCTGAGCTTGGACTCTGCAATAGCTGACAGTTAAAACAGTTACTATTAAACTATCAATACTATTAAACTATTAAAAGAAAAATTAACTTTGTCAGCAAACATCTGAAGTCTGAGTAGTGGATGCTAGACATTGACACAAGGGTCATGAATATGTTGGCATTCACATGCTCTGGTCCAATACTCACCTTTCTTTTCTCATCCACCTGAGCAAACAGCTCATCCATGTCCAACAGATACTTATCCTGCACACAAAGAAAACACAAACATGAAAAAACTCAAGTCAACATGCTGTTCCGCTAGTCAAGAGGTTTACAGAAGGAGCTGTGAAGTTCTACAGGCTTTCAGAAGTTGCAATTCTAAGGCCTGTGAGAATTCTTTATTTTTTTCTTCCAGAAGTGTTTCACTTTTTCCCAAAGACATTACAGAGGTACTTTTCTACTTTCAATTCAAAACCTTTTAGATTTGCTTGAGCTCAGAATTCTTCATAGGTTTGGGTTCTACTTACATGTTTCGACTTAATTTTGCTGATTTCACTTCCACTTTGATTATCATCCACTTGCTTCTCTCTGCATTCCTCAATTTCCCTTCAAGACAAGTCATTACACTGTCATATTACAACTTAATTCAGGTCAACTCTGTTATTCACTAAACAATCATTTCTATGGGCTTTGTAGTCACAGTCTTGCATACACACCTCTCTTTCTCAGCCAGGATGAGTTTTGTGAGATAAGCATGCAGTTCATTTTCCTGACTAATGCGTTTCTCTTCTAAACTGTTCCAGCGTTTCTTCTTTGCAAGACGCAGTGCACTGGGGATGTCATCACCAAAGTTCAGACGCTGCTCCTTCGCCAGGTTATAAGCTGAGCAGAAGTGTTAATAAAAATGAGTTATTAGTTATTAATAGAAAAACTATTTTCACCAAAATACCAACAAGGTATATGTGGCATGACTTCTATAATTCTTTGCACAAACCAGGTAAACAATCTTGTGAGTGTTTACCTCTCTGTAGGTTTCCTATGGCCTCTTCATAATTTTCAAGCTCCAAATGGCATTGGCCCAAAAAGAAGTGCGCTTTCACTGATTGGGTGTCCAGTTCAAGTGCGTGTTTGCAATCCGCTAATGCTTTGTCGTACTGCTGCAGCTTCACGTAGCACAGGGCACGGTTGGTGTAGTACACAGCTACTGATGGATTTCGATTCTGTCAAAACAAAGACAGAACACACATATGAAACTTGCTTCATTTCGTGAGTCATACGAACAACTTCCACTTGCCAGAAACGGTGAATCATTGCAGTTCACAGAGTTTAACATCACACTGAAATAAGTCATACTTGAACATACTCATGTAGTACTTATTTCAATGCAGCAACTACTTCCAAAAATCTTTGCACCAAGTTACATACAAGTGAAAGTCTACATGTAAGCCCCACGCCACCTCAGCAAACAGAAAAAAGCCCTTGGACTGTGCTGTTCTCAGGAAAATCATCATCCTGTAAGTTCCTATAACAGTTTGGTTTGCAAACGTTTGTTGTAAACTCTAGTCTGAGAAAAAAACCCAGGTTTTTGTGACTACCCGAGATTGGCATGTAGTATTAGGCCTACAAGATCTTTAAGGGTTTCTCATTCAAAAAAAAAGGCATTCGTTGACTCTTGTGACATAAGCAATCTGGCCGTGATGCTGTATCAGACATTTTTCCATAATCTAAGGATTGTGCTGGCCTATCATTGTAGTCCGGGTTGGTCTGAGGCAAAAGCTGACCACAGTGATGGGATGAGGGGCTCTAAGCTTACAAACATGGGTCGAATCAATTCAAATACATTTTCCAAAATCAAACCATGTGAAAGGAATCTTTGCAAAGAGGTTCATTCATTCAAATGAGGTGTTCTTTCTCTACTTACTATTGCTTTGCTGTAGCAGGTAGCGGCCTCCTGGTATTTACGGCAGAGAAAAAGTCGGTTGCCTTGCTCCTTCAGCTCTTGCGCGGACGAACTCTTCTCGGGGCTCCCCGCCATCTTCTCCACAGGCTCCGAGGTGGCCGAGCCGCCCTGCTTCCCTATCCTGTTCCCCGTCTCTTCGACTTGGCTATGGCCGCTCCAGGGAACCGCGTCAACTGGAGAGATGCCTAGCCTTACCTCTCACTCCCTGGAAAAGAGAAACATCATGCGGCATTCGAATGACGCAATGCACAAATGGGCGGATGTCCACAAAGTATCAATTTTGTTGAGAACATCACCTTAAGCACTTCTGGTGGCAAACGTTTAATAATAAAATGTCGATGCGCAGAAGAGTGCAACCTGTGGCTTCCAAAGGCCGAGTAACGTTATCAGTAACGTTACGCTGCCAAGCCAGTTAGCTAGCGTTAGATAGCGTCACATCTCAAGTTTTGCGACACTTAACGTTGCCATTTAATGTAATGACAGTAATGTAAAGGGAAGCTAAGAGCGATAGCAATGGGCAGTTTCATGTCAATAACATCTCGGGCGAACGATTAGCTTGGTACTGTTACTCGATTACACTGTTAGCTAACGCTAGTACTAGTAATATCATGGTTAACGTTAGAAAAAGAAGTGAGAAAGTGACACGGGATATTGTGTAAAACGTTCTCTACAAAATGATCAATGACAATGATCCCGCAGTTTTAACGCAAGTAAACCCATCCTCACACAGGAGATGACACCTGGCTAGTTTGGGAACACAGACATGTTATGCTATGTTTAATCGTTGTTATGCTAATAAACGTTAGCTAAGGTTAGCAGTCAAGCTCGTCACCACAACACACAAATAATGTTACCCATTCAATCCCCCACGTACTTTCTCACAAGAAACGATTCACGTTAAATACCATAACACAACATACCAGATAACGCCTGATAACACCAGTGTCTCCCAAAGTGTTGTAGGGTTAGCTGTTCTCAAATGTCGGGGGTTCTTGGTAGCTCGCTCCCACCGGGGCTAACAAGTTACTGTGCTAGCTAACCAACCTTAATTATTTTGCCTTTGGTGTGATTATCTGCAGATTGTCTCCGCTTTTCAAACCGCTAAGATATCTCTAGATTATGCTTTAGCTTCATCTTAACTCTTATGTTCAAGCTGAGTGAATCAATTTTCAAGATTACAGCTACTATTTCTCGACTTTTTCTCCTATCCGACACCTCTCATTTTCTGCTTGTTTTGAGTATGGCGTCACGCTGCCGTGACCGGAAGTTTGATTCGACGTAGGCCACAGAGAGGCCTGCGTACGTACACACTGGCCTGCGAAAAAACCGAGACCTGTACTTATACCGACATACACAGTGAAACAAAAATACTGCCTGTTCGTAACTGCGACTCTACAGACAGTCCTCAAGTCTCTTCTCCAGGTAATTGCTTAAAGGTATTAACAGTCTCCGGTGTTGATCGTAAAGCCTGGGCCTACTATACCCTAAACATCATCTGACTGGTACAGCATCCATTTCCAAGGAAATGTAGACAGTGAAACATTTGGAGATCTTATTCAAATACAATAACGACTATTACACCACGCGCACGCTTGCGTTGAATTATCTTTACAGGATTCTCTACCAGTCCCGATCCATAACAGACCCTACCCTTTGGGATATCTTTGGAAATAAGTCAAGTACCTCTTTAATCGTTAGTAATCTTAATACAGTCGAGAGACACACTCCACACATTCCGCCCAGATTAAAATTCCTTAGCAGTATAGAAAATTGCCTCTGCAGACACAGAAAATTACACAACTTCACATTTCCATTCACAAAGTAATTTTATTTTGTACAGGAATCATAATGTTTTATTTAGTTAAAAAAAGAAACCAGGAAATGCAATCTTCAATATGCTATCATGAATGCCATCATACATAATATTTATTTGCTTCATCATAAGCCTACATAGACATACCCCCTGACCCACGCTCACTGGTACTGGCAGGATATCCATAAACATTACAGCAAAAAGCAAAGAGAAACAAAGGACAGATTTTTTTTCTATATCCCAAAAGGACATTATACATCGAACATAAACAAATATGGTCCTTCCAGAAATCCACTCAAAGAAGTTCCCCAGGTATCTTTAAAACTAGTTGTTCTTACATACAAGGAAGAGAAAGAACAAAATGAAGAAAAAAAAAACTAAACAAATGAAAACACAACGGAACAGGATGCAAGTGGTTTTAGGTCCGCTACTTATGAGGAATCTGGGAATCCAGTTGAAAACTTGAAATGTAGCTGTTGTGTAAAAGGTAGATGGCCTTGATTTGAAATGCCATATAATTACAAACGAGCCAATTTCACATCCAGAGGACTGGAGGACTGAGAGTTTGCAATATTGACCCAGACAGACAAATGAATCTTTTTTTTTCCTCAGGATTGTAAATTATGGGCAGAAATCAAAGACAGCATGAAAGGAAAAAGGGATTTGATGAGAGTATTATCAGCTGGTTGAGGGGGAGGGGGTCCAGTTGCTGCAGGGCTCTGTGCGTGTGTGAGAGAGAGTGTGTATATGGGTGGGTATAATCCATAGTAGCACTTGCGTTTACGTGTTGTTCCACTAACTCAGATCTCGCCAGCTTCTCTGTCATCACGGCGGTCCATCTTCCCGTTCATGCTGTCCTGGTGACGCTCAGACGAGGCACGTCTCCGATCACGGTCACGTGACCGATCGCGGGACGACGGCTCGCGAGAGGAACGGTCACGAGAAGAACGGTCACGAGAGGAGTGCTCACGGTCCCGATCTCGAGATGACCTGAGACAGTAGGAGAAAATAAAAACAGTCAACTTCATGTAGTGACACATTCAGATGCGACAGAAAATCTCAAAAACCTCATTAGTTAATGTTAATACTTTCAATGCAGAGTTCTACTGACTCTTAATGGAAATCAATTCAAATGGGAGCTTTATGAATCAGAATTAAATCAATTCCAGAAAATCTGTGGAGATAACCCAGCTCCACTTACTTGTGATGGTGGTGTGACCTAGACGGTGACCTGGATCGGCTCCTGTGCCGCCGGCGGCGCTCACGCTCTCGAGAACGTGAACGGGAGCGACGCTTCTCACGGGAGCCTGATCGGGAATGCCTCCTGCGCCTCTCCCGAGAACGAGACCTGAAGTACAGACTCAGCAGTTAAACCTACCAAACTCCCCGTCATTAGTGAGCTGATTTTAATACATGAAACATTGTGAGGGCTAAACCCTAAGAGGCTCTGCTGCTTGCCTAGTTCATAAACATACAACTGTCACTTGTTAAAAGACAGCCCTAAGAAACTCTTTTGTAAGAGACAAAAGGTCTTCTGTAGTCATCCCACGTGTATATTGAGGCAAAACATCTAGGGGACATCTAAAATGTAAATGAACCATACAGCTAGATAGACAGACACACACACTTACCTTCTGCGTTCACGGCTACGTGATCTGGTCCTACAAAAAAAAAAAAAGGACATTTCAATCAGCATGTAATTGAAGTTGATGGAGGATATCCTTGGAATGATTTTGTACAAATAGCCAGCCATCAATTATTTGATTCACTGTGTATATGGAGGACTAGAAAAATATAGGACTTCAGTTCCTTCTTGCACATTGCACATATATATTTCACAAAACTGAAGTTCTAGATTTAGCATTTCAAGCTCTTTGTTTCCCCTACTGTGATATTTTAGTGCCAATGTTTTTCTTACCTCTTCCTCATTCTCTCTTCACGTTCCCGCTCTTCCCTTCTCTTCAGCCTCTCCTGGTTCCTCCTCTCCTGTTTCTGCAGGACTGTTTTCTGAAGAAACAGATGAAACCCATCTTAGCAGAACACACATTTTGTCTATAAGGACTGGTCAACCAACAGCCGATCAACATGAAACCACAGGTCCCTTGTCGAGCAACGTGCCAGCAGAGTGTGTTAATGGACAGTAAATTAATGAGAGATGGCTGTTAGATTTACGAGGTCTCCTGAGTCCCTCTTTGGCACAGCCTTATTCTCAGCCTGAAACACGAACTAGTCTTCTCCAACCTCTGGCCTTACCTTCAGCTGCTCCAGTTTCTCCCTGATCTGGATGAAGCCCAAGTGCAGCTTCCCTCCAAAGTGGTCAGCCAGACGACGGTCATTGTCGTGGAGTCCCAGATAGGCAGAGCACACCTCACATACCCGCAACTTCTGCTGCTGGAAGCTAGAAGCCGGCATTGAATTTCTGTATTCTTCCTACGGAGGTGGAGAGAGCGCAAACATATATTTACGCTGCACTGAGAAATGTTTATTATACACTATTCTGGGGTTCAAAAAAATGTTACATGTGTGTCTGGTCTGAGATGCGTCTTCTCACCTCTGCATCCTTCTTTTTGATGCGAACTTTCTCCACTTCTTGTAAAACTTTCTGGGCTTCGTCTACATTGCCCTCGGCGCCCAGCTGCTCTGCTTTCGCAAGCAGTTTTCCAATCTCCTCATTCAACTCATGAACCTTCTCTGCCTACAAAAAACACAAACACACAAATGAGTGTACTTTTCTCTTGCCATTTGTGTACAAAACATAAAATACCACACTAATTATTATAAAAATCTGACTAAAGCCGCTCCCAAACCTACCTTGGCAGCTCCCTCGGCACTGATCTCCTCCTGTGTCTCTGCCAGTCTCTTCTTGGCCAATTCAGTCCTGCGGTCACAGTCTGCGATGAATGACTCCAAGTGATCCACAGCCTAATGGAAATCACTGCGGTTATAGTAATGGCTTCCACTAGTTTTCTCAAAACTACAAAAGGGTTTACCATACAAAGTACAGTTATGATGGTAACTATATTGACCATACTCACGTCTAGTTCAAAGAACAAGTCGCGCTCCTTGGAGGCAATCTCATAATCAGCACGCAGGGCAAGATCATGGATTTTTGAACATTCTCCCAAGTCCATTCGCTGAAAAAGACCACACCAAAAATTGCACCAAAATGACCTGTGCTCGAACTAAATTCAGACAATGGGACTACTATGGAGTACCCACATATAGGAATATGAGGTGAAGGCCTATACTTAGTCGTAAATCAATCACACATGTAGGTAACTCAATCAGCAAAAGTTGTCACTTTTCCCAAATGAAATCCTGATACTCACAGTTCCAGAGAGGATGTCATGTGGACAGCAGTTCAGGAGGTGACTCTTGCACACGCGCTCGTCTGTGAATTTAACCCGCTGACGCGTCTCATCACCTGCAAAAGGCACAGGAGGAAGACATACCACAAGTCAGACCACGCGGCCACATGCACAAAACACTTATGCTCGCTCGCTCACTCACTCTCACACCGTGGTTTCATTCAGCAGCCAGAACACTGCCAAGCAGACTGGGCACCAAGGCGTCTGATTGTCCCTGGCGGGGACCATGGGATAGGTGTTCCCTCTATTTTAGTTGAGGGGAGTGACTGCAGGTCAATAGAGAGCATTCAGCTACTAATGGAACTAGAACAAATCTCCTATGTAGGGACCGAGTGTGACCAAGATGGGGTGAGGGACATATACAAGCTGCTGGATCAATGTGCCTACTTGTAACAGTGTGCATATGTGTGCCCATGTGCACAAATCTATATGGCCCCTTCCCAGCTGATAACTGAGTGGACACTTGAAGGTCTAAGTATAGTAGAAGGGATCTGTTGGGGTAGTGCTCATGAAACTGAAATTCATTGTTAGTACAACTACATGCGTGTTGGCCTATAAGGACGCACAAAAGGTCCAGTCTGGCTCCGATTTAGAAGTCTGTTGTCATAGGCTGCTCAAGCGTGTAGAATTGTGTGTGTGGGGGGGAGAGGCACTAAAAACTGGCTGCAGGTTTCCAAGTGAACCTGTTCGGTCAAAAACTACAGACTGACAGAAACAGGTGACACAAGGGAGGGGAAGGGTGCTACCTTTGTCTTATGACTCTCACACTCACTCAGTCCATTTAGGACATGGGTCCCTATGGCAGCTGCTCCTTGGCCTTTATCAAGCTCAACAGGTGTAGAGTTGAGGTGGCAAGTTTACCATTAAGAACCCTTTTCATACAAAAAGAAGACATTTAAATAGTCGTAAGAATTACAGGTATAGGGCAAAAGGAAAACAAACAAAAAATGTTAGTTGTATACACACTGCGAGCTTCCACTCATACTGTACCCATCAGCTTCTTCTACAGCCCAGCGAAGGGATTTTAAACCCGCTGCTGAAAAGTATAAATGGGGAAAAGTGCTCTTCCCCACACCTGCAGTGAGTGATGATACACAACAGTCAGAGAGACAACGCTCGACGGAGGAAAAGATGTCTTTTTTTTGTCTTGTCTTTATTTTTTAATGGAGGTCTCCAGAGTTCGCAGGCAACCATACTCTTAGCCATCCTTCTTCTCAAGGGTTCATTCCCTTTTTTCTTGCTTTAGGTTTACCAGTTGTTGACTTTGATAATGGCAAATTACTTGTGGTAAACAAAAGTACTGTTTGGATATTCATAACAGCTTTAAAAATCATTTGTGACTCACGGCTCGATGAACATGAGGCTTTTCTGCAACTCCCTTGCAGATTGATGTGGGCTGGCATAGATACACTGAACCTTAATAAATAAAATAAAGGGGCCACAATTGTTCAATTTGTACGAAACAAGAACGGGAAGCATTTCAATTCAATCGACTGTCAGCATTCACACAACTCATTATTTCACACTTAACTAAGCAGGTGTTAAAAACAGGGAAAGATGTCCCAAGTAAGTCATCTAGATAGACCATTTGCACTAAAACCCTGTGCACTGGCTATGAATGTTAACATTCATGACCAAACCACATCTTGAGGCCTCAAGATATCAGAAACACTCTGTTTTCCACCTCTGCCCATGTTAATGTTTGCATCCACTACACAGGTTAGCCTTTTTCTAACCAACTACAAAATAATACAGAGGTTCAAACACTATTGTTTCAAATAAGTATAGCTTATACATTATTGTGTAAATATGTAAGTATTGTGTAAGTGTACATGACACCAAAATGACTGCTATACTTGTGTAATGTCATACCACCTGCCTGGTATGTAGAAATTAGGAGTAAATAAACATTATTCATCAAGATTGAGATTGTCAGGTTGAAAAAAACGTATTTTCTCAGGCCATTATATCATTGTATATTATACAAAGAAGCTGTAACGATAATCACGTTTTGGCACAGTGACATTGCTGTTCAATACCTGCCAGGACAAATGGTCACTTATCTTGACGTAAACATGCAAACTGACTATTTACTCAGATCTAAACAGTTATTGGTGAATAATAACAGGACTCACTGATATACGTGCAAAATAGCCTCATAGCCTCCAATGCAAAAGAACCTAACCCGATTTCGTGTTGATAAAGTATTCATCTTTAATTCAACAAGAAAGTACCTCATTTATGGTCGCTAGCCTAATGTTTAAGCTGTTCCATTATCCATCCCTTCAGCGTTAGCAAGATAACGTTAAGATCATCAACAAAACATCGCATTCCCGAACGAGCTAGGTTAGCTAACGTTGCGTCAACGCTTGCACGATACCACAGATGATTAGCCAGTAGCTACCGTGACTAGCTAACATTTACCCTACTAAAATTGCCATTTGACGAATTTACCAAATACAGATATTCTCTCTGATGAACTACAGAAGATTATGATTGACTTTTGGTTGCTTGTGCTTATACGGTTGCGTTGCAGTATGAACAAGAAACGTTCTAACAGAAACATAAATAACATTAACGTTATGCTATTTATGGCTAATATCTGTGTCTGGATACAAACATTACGCCAGGCATCAAATGACAAAGAGGATACCCAATTGTAATGTGTAAAACGTCCACGTTACATGGAATATGTGAACCTGAAATATCACCAAAAGATAGTAATGTTATTTCGATTGTGAATGCCAATTTAGCCAGCTATAACAGAGCCAGCTAATGTTAGCTACTTAGCTATCGTTCACGGACTACTCACCATCCCTCGCAGTGCCCATTAACTGGTCGAGCAACGCTCTCATTTGAGCTTGGGCCGACATGGCGGTCACTTGGTCGCAGTCCTAACACTGGGACTCTCTGTATACTTATATGTATTTGAATTGACGTGGATGGATCAAATGCAGAAAATAATCTTCAACCGCAGACAAATGTCTCCCTCCCAGGCGTCGTCTGTAATGGCCTTCTTTCGCCTCAGAGGAAGAACAAGACGGACGTGACGCAATAAAACGTCGGCCAATCAATTCTCGCAGCGCGTTTTAATATATCACGTTTCTGTAGCACAATGTACCAAACAAATGTACACACCACTGAGGATAATAAATTATATTTTAATTTGTTATTACTCTACTAGTCTACTAATGAAATTGCGTTGAACAAAAGCACCTGCAGACGGAAAACAATTTTTGACTTTTGACATAGCTGCAATGCCATACCCACACAATAATGGCATTACTGGGAATTCGTAGCCTATCAACAATATTTTCCTTCCTAACTTCCTAAAATAAGGTACATTTGATTTTTGAAACGTTCGCGTAACAGTCGGAGTGTCATTCTAGAAATGATATAAGACACACCTCAGTTTCTTAAAAAAATACCCCTTTCTCCATCTGAGGTATTTTATTTTAAAGAGTGAGTTTAGTAGCTTAGCAAGGCTTGCCATTTTCTGCAATGAACTGTTTAGAGTAATACATCTCTTTTATTTGCTCAAATAACTGGTTTAGTTTGTTGCACTTAATACACAACCTTGTATTGGTCAACCTCAAGGGATTATTTTATTTTTTTAAGTTTTTGGGGCTGTTACCCTTTTCAAAAAGTAACAGTATTGAAAGTAACAGTAATGAAAATATGGCATAAAATATGCAAATACATAAACAGAAGATTTCAGAGTAATTTTAGTAATAATGTTTCATAGTGAAATTCGGATTTCAGCAATGGGGACAGTACGAAAAGGCTGATTTTCAGTGTTTCAGTGGCTTTGAGAAAAAAAAGTGTGTTAAAATGCACATAAAGCACTTGGGAGAAAAGGCACTCAATAGGCCGAATCACCCACAACCCGTTTTAATGAATATTCATATTCATGGAAAAGATTAAATCAACGTGGGCGTAACTCCTTGTCTTCCAACCGAGTATGAAGATCAACCTCAGGCTCTCACTGAAACACTAGCTTTGACACCCACAGTTTCGACACATACACACAAGCTAAACCGACCTGGCGACAAAAACAAGTTGGGAAGGTAAGTTCTGCCATAGGTGCTTATGATCATTATATGAGTTAAAGATACAGTTAGAACTTTGGGAGAAGCATAAAACCTAATTCCGTGTAGACACACTTTTAACTCAAATTAATTTATATGTGCTACAGTTCGTTTATGAAACTTCAGCAGGATTTGATAGCATAACGTTACATAGCTAACTAAGTTAGCTTGCTGCTAGCTGTCATAACAATAGCCAAAGAAACTTGTTGTGGTATGAGTTGGGTAGTCTTACATGGGAATTTTTGTTTGCAATGACGTCTATTTTTACCTTTTGAGAAGTGTTCAATGCAATATAAGTGTTCAATTCAATGGAAAATCTATTTTGCGAAGACATGACTCAGGTCGATAGATGCTCTGCGCGAACGTAACGTAACTAGCTAACGTTACCATAGTTAGCCAGTGATAAATTATGGATACGTCTTGATGAGAAAAAAATGCATTAATTGTACCGTATTTGGTTATGGCGTCGTATTTTCTAGCAGGGGTCTTGTCAACGAAAACGTAGCCATCCTCAATTAAGAACCATGTAGAGAATGAGGTAAGTAGTTACAGTGACATTGTCAATGTGGCTGAAATGTTGAATTATCAGTTATAACAGTGACGTTAGAGTGGAAACTGGAAGCTAAAGTAACTTCAGTGTTAATAGTAGCATTTAACAGTTCGCCCTTGTTGTGTTGCAAAGTGACGTACATTGGCTTGGTGGCAGTCAGTGAGACGTGCCAGGCTTGCAGTGCGTCTGTGTAGCTTCCAAGCTCCTGCCTGTTGAAACAAGTTTTACGTTTCTATGGGCCAGTGTCACATGTGTTGGTGGAGAGCGTTCTAGTAAACCCGAGTGTGTGCCCATAGAGGCTCTGCCCGAGAAAATAGTATGGGTTTTCATGTGGGTTGGCAGAAAAAGCTCTCGTTTGTCAGCATTTGCGAGGACCATGATCAGGCGCCCATGATTCAACGGCTCTAATTCAGTCTAAGCTTACGTGGTACTGTAGGATGTCACCATACTCACCACTCCAGTAAGAGATGGATCAAATTTCTCATTAAACTGTGCAGTGTGTCATCACTATAAAACATTCTTAAACCTCTACCACCATAGCCTGGCTGTGCCTTCCAAGCACTTCCACTTGATTATCATCCCCCATCAGTGCTAGTCTGGATTTGATCCCATTGAGCTCCTTGTCTCAGGAGGCATTTTAACCTGTCCAATCAGTGAACAGAGGGAGGCGTTGTAACTGCAGAGCTAGAATGCTATTAGTCAGGGGCTGATCCCCTCAAGCAAGCGATCGAATCTCACTACTGAATGTCCACACTCTCTGGACAAAACGAAAGTGTAGAATGAGGGTCTGGTTTTATTACCAGGCTACTATTACCTTATCATCACTGTAAAAACAGTCTTATACCTTATGCTACCACCAAGGCTCAGTGATGGACTGAAAGAAAGACTGTCTCTGTCTTTAGGTCATCTGACAGGTGTGTGATACTGTGTAGATGACGAACCCAGGAGTTTGCTCAAGTGAGGTGGACCCATTAAAGGGTGAAGAGGGGGATATAGATAAAGCAGGGATCGGTGTGCCCTCTTCGCCCAAGAAGAAGGGGGTCTGTGGAGGAGGCTTGCATCTGTCACGTCTCACAGGGTGGCGCACAGCGGCCTTCCTCCTCTCTCTTTTCCTGTGCCTCACCATTGTCTTCGCCTTCTCCTTTATCCTGCCCTGCCCCACACGGCCACAGTACCAGATCACATGGAATCGCACTTTACCAGCTGCAGGTAATGTGGATCCATCCATGTAAATACTGCTTTATTGTACAGTCTACTCTTTGTGTGGACAAAAATGTTGTACATTTCTTGTATGATAAATTGCGTGTGTGTGTGTGTAGCTGCTTATGATTTTTTGGCCATACAACATGTCAATGAGGACAAAATCAAAGATGTTATCTTCATCTACAAGAGCAGTGAAGGCAGTAACAACAACACTTGTGACAGTGAAGGTGAGGCTCATTCACTCAAACATTTCATTCTCATCCACAATGAAAAATGCTGGAGGGAAATTTTCCCATTCTTTACTGTTAAGTAAATGAGCAAGTAGTTGAGTAATAAGTGTTGAATTGAAATGTTATTGTATGGGTTTTACAGGTTTGTCATCTCCATGTATGTTTGTTCTGGCGGTGGATGGATCGGATGGTGAAACCAAATGGGAGCGACCTTTGAACTTTGACTTGCAGTGGGCACAGTGTGGATTTGATGGAATGGGTGGAAAGGGCGCAGGATGCCTCCTGGCTCATACTAACACACTTACTGCCATCTCCATAGACAAAGGTATGCAGGTGCAGAAATGTCCCCACACACATACACACAGATAAACTCATAATCAACCCATAGCCCTGTTGTTACACATTACTGAGTGTTGTTGGTAGGTATTAGATGAACAGAATTTGGTACAACGTAAACCAATGAAGGTAAAAAAGGTAAATGAAGGTAAAAAAAGTTTTGTTTCCTTTTGCTCCTGTCAGTTACTGTTAGCTGCCAGTTCGCAAATTCAGTTTATGTTGTACCAAATGCTGTCATTCTTATACCTCGACAGGTATCATTTGAGCTTCCTCCCTCTCTGCCTCTCTGGGAAATGTAGAGAAGCAAAGAGAAGCAGCAACTGCTGCAATGCGTTATTAATCAGAATCAGAATTCGGCTCATTTTCTGCATAGGATTTATTAATATTAAAATACTGCGTGTTCTGCCCCCCTTCTTATCGAGGTTTGTCAGTTTCAGTTATTGGCTGGAACAGGAATGCTGGAATGCAATGCTAAGTGTGTAAACAACAGTGAAAACGTGTTGGAAGGCAGTACCATGTGTGGACTGTGGAAAGTGTCATGCGTGTGTTTGATAGGTGAAGTGCTGTGGCAGCAGAACTCCTCTGGCGTCGGGGCTGTAGCACCTGCGCTTAGTGTCCCAGACCTGAATGACGACAAAACAGACGACGTGGCTCTTCTCACATCTCAGGAGAATCAGGTAGGGGGAGGCAAGGGAATGTTAGTGTCTGGGTTGTTGGGCTGCTTGGAATGTGACCTTACCACTGAACAATACGGAACTGTACAAGGAGACCTTTATGAGACAGAAATAACAGCCCAAGCATGGCAGCCTTGCCAAGTGTTCAACTGCTTGATTAGATGTGAAATACCTCTGGTTGGTCTTTTGCGACAGACTCTGTTCAAAGGTTCTCTGTTATTGTGTCTACATTTGTCATGTGTTGAGGCAGTTTGTCTTGGTGGAATTGCCTTTATGGAAGCATGTTTTACTTAATGACACTATAAAATAGTATTTACATATATCAATAAAATAGATATTTGTCTCATGAAATCATGAAGTTGCTATTTATGCCAATGCCAATGCTTATGACAGTGGCATAAGTCCACATCTGTGTCCCAGACCCAAAGTATGTCCTGTAGTAAATCTGTTTGATGTCTCCTATAGATGAAGCTGGTGTTCCTCTCAGGGAGGAAGGGGTTACAGCTGGGCACCGAAGTGGAAGTGATGGCTGAGGTCTCATCATCTCACATGCTGCACAAGACGAAAGAGGCGCAGTACCTCCTTCTGCAGACAGGTGCTCCTCTAACGCCATGGCAACTCACCAAGGCAACACAGTCAAATGCTCCGCTCGCAAACACCACCATCTATTTACATTTCTAAATATAAACTGACATTGTCAATAGAAAAGCATGTAGCTCTATGGAGCAGTTTGTGCCCGAGGGTGAATTTAGTTGAGACACTTAACTGGTACACAGTAATGGGTATCAATGCACATTTATGGAGTCACGCAACAGCTTTTACATATTTGCCATGTTCAGTTCTAAATTGCTTGTGATTTAACTTAGATGTGTTCCAGTGACCGATTCAAAATATGCAGGCGTCACTGCATTCTGCATTTAAAAGCACAATTAATAAATTAAAACAGAGTTGGCACAGTTGGTGATTAATTTAAATTGTTCTCCTACCATAGTTTTGTAGAGTAGTAGAGTTACCTTATTGATCCCGAAGGAAATTAAGGTGTCCAGCAGCATACACATAATACACATAATACACAATGCAAAAACAGATCAACCATATTGCACACATCTGCATTCATACAACATTCACTGAATGTGAAAAAAAAAAAAAAGGTAATGATGATAAGAAACAAGAAATCCACGAGGTAGGGAAGTGTCAAGTCAAGTTGTTCACCTTCCCTTTTAGGCTCTGGGTTGTATGCTGAAGGATTGTGGAATCTGGCAGCAAAAGCCGGTCTTGACAAAAAGCTGAAAAAAGACCCAATGTGGGAGAAGAGGAGGAATGGCACAGGACCAATAATGATCTACAAGTAGGACACAAACACACACACACACACACACACACACACACACACACACACAATCTCACGCTGTCTCTCTTCCACACAGCTCCTCATCTCTGCAGCAGGTCTTCAGTGTGTCTCAAGGCTCTGGAGTTGCCAGTCTGTTGCTGCTGCTGGGCCCCAGTGCAGAGCTGGGCCAGGATACCACCCGGCCTGAAGGCACCATCACAGAGCTGCTTGACGGAGCCAGTCTTACATCTCTCTGGAAAGCCAACACTACTAAACTGCTCAGGTAACTCTAGTGCTGCTAGATTACATACAGTCAGACTCTCAGCTAACTAGCAGTGCCGTAGTGTTAGATTGATCCTAAGATGTAGTAGAGGATTGTAATATTTTAACAGGATCTTTATACAGGATATGTTTGTAGATATTGCACAGTGAGCTAAATAATTTAGTACTTCCCACTCAAATCCCATTGGGGGCAGTGTATCACCCTATTTGTACTTTAATAGACATCTAGGCAACCTAGGATTTATGCATGTTGAAACGCACAGCACAGTCATTCTGTATGGTTTGTGTTCAGTCAGCCATCTTTTGGACATTTCAACAAAGATGGTGTTCCAGATGTGGTGATAGAGGAGGATGCTGGAAATGCAACCAAGAGAGTAGGTACTCTTTCATGTATGCTGAATGAGGTGCCCATTGAGGGTGTACTTTTTTTGAATACTGTATGCTGCATGTGTAAAATATGATCCTTCTGATCTGGTGGCATGATCAGAGGAACTTTGAACCTCCTCTGGGGTTGTTAAGCTGAATTTGTTTGTTCCAGGTTGTTATTCTGGATGGAAAGACGGGGGGAGTGTTATGGGAGGTCTCTCTACTGGCTCTGCCACACACACCTGCGCCTTCATCCGTTTTCACTACACACTACCACTCGGTGTTTATGCTGTGGGGAGAGGCACTAAGCAACCAGAGTACAGCAGTGAGTGTGTACACGCACACGCACACACACACACACACACACACACACACACACACACACACACGCACGCACATAAAACAAGACCATAGACCAGTGGAAACAGGCAAACATGTGAGTTGTGTGCATGTAGTCACCAGGTTGCTAAATCTCAATAGGCAACCTAAATACAAAGACTCACTTTCTTTTAGCCCTTAAAATAGCAACCCATGACTAAAATTCACCAGCAAGCTTCTTTTTTGCATAGCCTGATTTAGTGTAACTGTGCTCCATAGACTGTTGTGAAGAATCTTTGTGTGGATGCCTGTTCATAGGAGTACTGTAATATGGAGGAGTATTGTATACTGTATGTGGTATATATTACCATGTGTGACAAAAAGGAAGGAAAGGAAGATGAAAAGTGTCTTTTCAAACTGGATTTTTTTCTGTACTTAGAGGACTGTGACACATCTTGGTCAAATTGTTGCCATGCTACTGTGGGAATGTGGTGTTTTCCCTCATTAATGTGTAACACATTGTGTGTTCAGGGCTCTCAAATGGAACAGCGCTTCTCTTATCTTTTACATCCTTCCTACTCTAACCTACTACTGCAGAGGAGTAGTCCAGTGGAGCACATTATTGCTTTTAAAGGTAAGAAAGACACACACACACACACACACACATACACACACACACACACACACAGATTACATGTACATAAAGCAAAATCCAGATGTTTCGCATCAACACACACACAATACTGTTTGGTACATGCTGAGAGTTTGTGTGTGCGTCCTGTTTTGTTTGTCCAGCCACCCTACTGGAGCATGGTCGCCACGCCTCCTACATCCTGCTGACCGGCCCTCATGCCAGCGAGGGGGTGGACCCTGAAGAGGCGGGATCAGTGGTTCTGACCAAGCGCAAGCTGAAGAGTGATGTCCCAGACAGCAGGGTGCTAAGTGTGAGTGGACCAGTGACCGAGGACAAAGTGGAGCACGTCAAAGAAGCCTTCAGCCGACTGCGGTTCAGCGACTAGCAATGCACTACATTGTAGCACTCCAGGGTTATATATATTGAATAATTTTATGTGTGTTCCCTGGTCCCATTTTATTAGATAAGAAAAAGTGACCTGCTGTAGATTGGACAGCTCTATGCCCTCACTCTTAGGTAGAGTTGAAACCCAATGAATCATTTGCACTGGGATTAGGAGAAAAGGAATGGATTCCTATGCTTCCTCTGGGCACACACTATTTAAACTAAGTTACAACAAACACTTAACCCTTAACCCCCCCCTTCTTGCAGTGCTGTCAGCTAATTACCTCAGATGATGCTAACTTCACTGTGGCCTTAAGTACTCTTGAATACTAACTGAAAAACACTCTTAAAATGAATTTCTTTAATATGTGCAATGAACCTACTCCTTGGAGGCTTTTACTCTACACACACAACCTTCCTACACCCTTTTTAAACTGCAGTGTACCATTAGACAGCAAAAAGTAAAATACTTAAGACCTATTGCATTTGACTAACTTCCACCATCAGTAGTGTTAACACCACTGTCTATATTTAACATATTACAATCATGTTCCTCTTGGGAGTCATCTGAATCATATGGCTTATAAACTGAGACTAATGTTATGCTTAATAACCTGGAGGGTTAACGGCTTTGAACAGTTCTGCATTCAGTCACACAGACACTATCTTGTACAGATTTGATGAAAGAGTGGCACTTTTTTTTTTTTAAACCAGCTGAACTAAAAGAATGTAGTTGATGGGGAGCATTATACATTTCCTCTGTAATATATGATGTGTCTCATTAGATACTGAGAAGATGACAATGACAATGAACTGCAGACTAATGCTGTCTTACACTGAGGAAGACAGGCCTTCCCATTTTGTTTAAGTATTAAGGGTATGTACTCTGGCTGTTTTTGAGACTGCAAAGCAAAAACACAGTTTACTGCAGTGAAATTTTGAGGAAATGGCAACACGCACAGATGGAGATCCGTTATGTGTTTGTTTCTAGCTGGTGAAGTGTTGATATGTATTGGCCCTTTTTGTATGTTTACAATGTATTTAGTGCGTGCTTCAACAATCAGCGTCTCCACATGTTGTAGTGGGACCGCATGGGATGTGTTTTGATACACTCTGTGATGCCATTTTAATGAGGCATGGCTAACAGTGTGCTTGGGACCAGTGCTGGAATGTCATTGGCTTTTCTGGAACACGATATATTGTTGTTACTTCCTGCATACAAGATCACTTATCTATCAATATCAGTATGCAGTGTGCAATAGGTCATTTTGGAAACAGCTATACAATAGACTTCAGACATGATGTAGATCATTGCCAATTCATGTAAATGCCATTTTAAATCTGGCCTGAGGCAATTCTGTTTAGGAATGGCTGGCTGGCCCATTGAACCAAGCATCCTGACTTGGGAAAACAGGAAAATGCTTGAAGCTTTGTCTGCAAACTCAGTTATAGGGGAGTGGGTCTTCACTGTGGCATATTTTCTTATGTACTTATTTAATGGGAAACTTGAGACCATTTTGAACACGTCTTTTCTGAGTGAGACTTAATAATATAAAACCTGTGGATCAGGGTAATGCACTGCGGAATACAATCTTTTTTCCGGTACTGAAATTAAAGCTGTAGAGAATGTTCAATCTTATGACCAATAAAATCTGTGACACAAAGGACTTCCTTATTGAAGATTCTTTTTAAATTACTAAACAAGACTCCATCACAAAAGCTTTTTTTAAGGATGTAATATTCCCAAGAGCAAGTCAGGGTTGCCAAGCGTTCTACTAATGTACTAATAGACTTATAATAGGCATAATAAGCTCTAACTCTATGGTAGTATACCATTCCAAAAATCAAATGCCCTACCGCCCTTAGATGATAGACCTACCGACCAATCACTCTATAGCTATCGTTCGATGGATTGAATTTTCAGTATTATCTATTGTCATCATTACCACTGCCAAGTTCAAATGCAATAAATGTAGCCTAAATCGCACATTTCTTAGAGGCTGAAATGGCACATCTCACTCTTAAATTCTACATTATATAGATACCGGTCTATATGGCCGCTTACGTAAGCTATATGAAAGCGCCGAGCGGGAGTGGCTGTAGCCAATGCCATGAGCAAACGCATACCTGCGATAATATATCCTATGTCGAAGCGAACGAGGGAGTCGGCACGTAGCACTATAGATTACGCGCATGCTTAGTGCCCAATATAAGTTTACGTTATTTTCCATACTATCAGATTCCATGCAAGACGTCTCCGTTCAGCCGACATGAGAATATCCGCCAGGTCCCTTTCATTATTCCGCAAATAACGGATTTTAGAAAGAGCTAGACGAGGTAGACACCCTAAACGAGGTTGAGACACCTGCCAAACACTGACATATACTGACACCGTAGCCCGACAGTAGTTTCCCTAAACTGTTGAATCACTAGGCCATATTAACGTTAATGTGTGTATATATCGATGTTTCTTGTCCCCGCTAATCAGTGTATAATGTAGGGTACCTGTAGGGTACCTCTTGAGGAAAAGTTGCCTACACATACCCTACCAAAAATACTTTGGCAGAAGTTCAAGTCACCCACTAGAATGTTACTCAAGTAAAAGTCTAAAAGTATTTCGAATTTACTGTAGCCCACAAGAAGTAATCTCCCTCTCTCTTAAATATGCAATTAACTCAAGGAATGTATTGTAGTAAAAGTAAAAGTTGACTTTTAACAACTCAGACAACTTAGCTAAACCATCCATATATTCCCAAAGCATACTTAAGTACTGTAGTGAAGTATTTTTATTTAGTTACTACATCTCTGCCACTAATACAACGCCTAGTCAGCCCATTAGATACAGCAGGGCTTAGGTATATACTGCACTGAGTGTCATTAATCTTATGAAGCTTTCTCATTTGCCTGTGCCGTCCTCACGGTTTAACAATGCGAGCTACCTCCCGCAATACAAAACATACACCTACCAGACATAACCGTTCCTGGAAAGAAAGGTTGTCTGAGGTGAAGTTGTCTTTAATCAAATATTACAAGTGATCTTAGCATAAATAGCCTGCCTTGCCTTAAGGTGCTGACTGAACACGAGTGAATAAAAAGTGGATTATTGCATTATCAGCTTCTTCCGCATAGTCTATTCTTTCGGTTTGTTAAAAGGCATGTAATTGGAAAGCGAAAATAGTAAACGAATGAACAAACCTAATTTCAAATATCCCTTGAACTATCCATGGAATTCATTGATCTGTTATGCGTCAGTGTGCGAATACTATATGTCCCGTGAGAGGGAGGTGATACCAGTGAAGGCATCCCTCCGTCGTATTAGTTCATCTCAATGTGACCGGCTGCGTCCGCCATATCGTTCAGATGTAACTGCACGAGCGCACTTTATCCACGCGCAAGGGCGCGCACTCACCACACTATCTAAACCAAGTGTAGGGGTGGTTTCAATAGCCAAGTGCAAAAGTCACTTTGACCTGTTCACCATCTTGAAGATATAAAGGTAGGCTAAGTTTGAGTTTTTTTTAATTATTTAAATATAATATTGTATATTTTATTGTATAGGCTACAATATAATGTAGGCAATGCATGGCTTCAGAAATGTATTGTGGTTCTCAAACCACGCTATGAAAAATGAAAGGTCTCTAACGTTACTCTGATATACATTGCTGTGGTGGCCTATAATCATTTTGATAAATAAGTCATTTAAAGCCATATGCTCTTTGTATAACTTATTTAAACAGCACGAAATGATATTGCATTATTAACATATCTCAACCGCCGGCTTCTTAGTAGCTTATTCGGAGTTTATTTCCGCAAGCTATTGGCAGGAAAAGGTTGGCTCCACTGTCTAGTACCATTAGTAATTTACATGATTCGACAGCAACGGTGACTGATACCAAATCTGAAATGACCCAGAAATAACAATTTCGATGTGTCTGACGTTTATGCGGTACCGGTAGACTTTCTGGAAAAATCCGAGGAGAGGCAGCATAGACATTCGAGGAGCGGGTATATACATTTCTGTTTCTATTGCTGCAGGCTAGATGAAGCTTCTATTGACAGTAGAAGGAACGATATGGTGTTTTTTGCTTGCATGACATGATGCATTCTTTGCGTGTTCAGATAGACCGACCGAGAATTGACACAATTGTCATGTGATTATAATCATGCCCGCATCGTCTTAACGCTTCAGAAAAAATATTATAATGTGCTTGTGATTTAAAGGATTTTACAGTGTACAGAACATGGCTGAGGATATCCAGAACAAATTGGAGAGGTACCGCACAGCACCATTTGACGCACGATTCCCCAACCAAAACCAGACCAAAAACTGCTGGCAAAACTACTTAGGTGAGAGCGCCACCAAGGTCATTTCGAGCAAATGGGTTACAGTGCAACTGTGCTGTCAGGTCATTTAAGGATACCACTAGGCTACTGATATACATCAGACTCAACTTTCTTTTTTTTACTGTTTGGAGAAAGTGTTTTTAACTTGTATGTTTTATGTGAAGGATCTTAAAATGTCATCACCTATGCCTAAAATGCATGGATTTTCCCCTCAGTTAAATGCATTTTTGGATTAAAAGGGTTTGAAGGTCTTTACTGTCAATCTGCTTGTCCAGATTTGAATGTCACACACTGGGCTAAGTCTTTGTCTCCCTGTCTAACACACACACACAGTTCTTTGCCCACGTGGGATCTATTATTAATAGATTGCTTGTATTTCTAGACTATCATCGCTGCCAGAAAGCTTTGGAGGCCAAAGGTGTGGATGTGGCCCCATGCGACTGGTACAAGAGAGTCTACAAATCTCTTTGCCCACTTTCTTGGGTGAGTCCTTAATGAATAATAATAATGAAAAAAAAAAAACCATTACAGTTCTGTTTCTTATAGAAGTTTAAGTACAAAATACAACAATTATTTGGGTTTGTGAGTAGAGGCAGAATGTTTCTAGTGGTAGACCTGAACTTCAATCCATTCATTTCCACAACAGTAAAGTATCTTCAAAATATCTGGTCTAATGTGTGCGGTGACCTAAATTACTAATGTTTGCCATTGTGTGCCTCAGCTTGAGAAATGGGATGGCCAGCGAGATGATGGGACCTTTGCTGGAAAGATCTGAGCATCTCGTTGTGTTGTTGAAGGAACAGAAGAGTGTGATGTGTGGACTGGTCCTTGCAGCCGGACGGAGATTTTCATTTTTCCCATAGTACACCTGTGGAAGTGTGTGGTATTGTGGGACTAAGTCATTCCTTGTGCAATGAATGTTTTGCAGCAGTATCTGCATTAAAAGCCTCAGGCATTGACTTCTGACTTGGTGTTTGAGTCATCTATGAGAAAGGCTGTGGCTTTTACTACAATATCAGTATTTGCTACTCAAGTGGAAACTTTAGTGTTCAATGAACTGGTGCCTGCATATTATGCACCGTTTCATGCTTCTGTCTTAAAATGTATGCATCATATACTCCACTGTTGAATAGCTTCTCTAACAGATTTAAGTACTATGGCTGTAAAGGCAAAATCTGTAAGGATAGTTTAGACAACATTCTGATTCCTCATTGCATTTGCATCATGACAGAGATAGGTTCAGGTGCATCAAAGCTGAGCTCTCCCTCTCTCTCTTGCTTTAAAGGTGACAATGTTTAATACAATGCAACATGGTACCCATTTAATTCAGCCAAACTTTAGCAATCTGGTGTGTCTTTACGCATCTCCATGCAGGCAGGACATAGAGCAGTCTATCAAATCTACCTGCGTTCAGATTCAATTCTACGGAGCCTATAAAAGGACATAGAAAAAGTTTTACGAGTGTACCTGAAACTTTCTGGTGAGCACTAGAAAGTCTTCTGGTTTCAGGTGAGCACAAGAAACTTGTTGGTGCTCACCAGAAAGTTTTGTGTAGACCAGAAACATTTAAGGTTTTAAGGGCTCCATAAAATTCCATCTTGCGAGGTGTGGAAATGATGCTTGTACTTACGTGTTTATTATTCAGTTGTGTGAGCCTATAACAGGCTAATCATCTACAACCACAAAATAACAGGTAAGATAAACTGCTAGAAGGTACTAGACCAAGCCAGCCAGGCCACGTCATCTGATCAAAACGGAGTGAAATCTCCTTGACTTAAATGAATCCAGAACCCAATGCTGATGCATATAGCTGCTTGTATAAAAAGCTGAGTGTCCTGAATGAATGATAAAACATTTCAAAACTGAACTGGTGGGTTTGTATAGCCCACTATAAGCGTGTTTGAGTCATAACTGAGGACTGCAACTTCTCCAAGCGTGTACATGTATCCTAAATGTCTAATGTTTGCCATTGTGTGTCCCAGATTAAAAAACGGGCTATCCAACAGGATGATTGGTTGCAGAAAGGCCACATTCACACAGACTTCGTTCAAAAGTATGTTTTTAATGTCTTTATTGAGTAATGACTGCATGACATTGACATTGATATTTCAAGATTTTTTAAAAAAGACTGAAATATATTGTTATATATGAACACGGAACATTTAAATGACTGCTTTATCATCAGTTCCACCCGACACCTCAATTGTTAACAAAATTGCTTTTTCAAAAAAAAAAAAAACTCTCTAAAAAGCTTCTCATAGAATACTCTGAATGTCAGTAGTACTGAGAGTTAGGGAACTTGCAATAGACGCAACACACAAGCACGCACACACACTTTCAACCAAAGCATACACTCACACATTCACTAAGGTGGTCCATTCTGAGAACTGAATGTCACTGAAATACATCTTTACTTTTTAATAAACTATCGCTGAAAGTGAACAGATTTTGAGGTATATATTCAGTGCTTGCATATAATGTATATACAAAATCATCATTAGGTTTCCTACTTAGCAAAAGAGTACTGCTGTGTCACAAAAGCCACACACAGCAACAAATTCTACCCAATGTCTGTTTCTGTGTGCCCTTATCAATATATTTATTGGCAATAACAGCACAATAACATATTAACACATTTCACATTAATGGGGGCGAAGCTGGCTCATCTATTCATCAAAACCAAACATTTTTTGTGTAATGAACTGCCTGAAAGCACACAGATGTATAGTGCGGAGAAGGGCACTTAAATACAGAACTTTACCTGCTCTTGGAAATAGAGGAACAACACAAACTCATCAATAACCTAGACAAGAAATGATTTTGCATATATACACACACACAAGTATATACACATGTATTTTACATGTAGTTACAACAGCAGTAGAGTGGAGTGAGACACGGTAAATCAGTCCCATCTTAAATGCTTGCTAATGTGTCTGAATATGGAGATGAACATTAATAAATGTCCCTGATTGTGCATCTTTCACTTAAAAACACACTTGTGCAAGGAGTTCTGTGCCAAGTAGGCCACAAGAGAAGAATGCCTTCGGCCTTCAGTAGCCTCAGAGGTTCTTCAGTAGCTATTTATTACCAAGGGATTGGCTGTTTCCTCAAAGGCACAGCAGTTTGTTTGGGCTCAGGTAGTGGCAATGTGCTTTAAGCCAACTGAGCACAGGTGGTGGCTATGTGCTTTAAGCCGTCTGAGCCTCATGTCCACCACATACAAGAGCTGTAAAGGGGCATCTTGCCCACGGTCGCCTCTCTCTCTCCCTCATGCTCCACCTGTCCTGCTGTCCTCCGTTAGTATCTCCTCTTCTCCAGCTTTCCAGTGTCTGTCATACAGGTTTTAGGACGAAGGGCTGAAGATGCAAAACAGCGTGAGCCATCAGTAATGCTTGACTAGATACAAGTTGTGAAAACCTTCTAAAACTTTTCAATTAAATTCACCACTGTAAACCTTTTTCCTCATCTCTCACCTGGGTCAGCGGTCTGTTTTCGTCTGTTTTGATGGACAATCTGATTTTCGTTGGTCATCTTCACGTCCTGGTCCTCCACATGGTTGCTGTGCCAATAAAATTGCATTCTGGTGAGGAATGTTAGCTGAACAGAGTCATCATGGCTGACTGGTGTTCTCATGGCCAACTGGGCACCAGTTATCGGCACCAGCACTTTCGGCATGCTTCAGTGTGGTTACCAACACAAGAACTAACAAGTCCGAAAGGATTATCAGGAAAGAGGACCACACGTGGAGCCACTGATGAAGATAATCGGGGGAGGGGGTAAACATGGAGGCGGGGACTGGGTTATAAGGTCACTGGATAGGAGGTCACAAATCAGGTCAATTGTCCATCATGGATGGAGCCACTTAGTGCATAAGGGGTTACTTCACAAACACAGCAAAGAGCTAGAAACAGCAATGCCTGTTACTTACTGCTTTCGGTGCTTGCTCTTTTGAGAGCTGTGAGAGGAACAACACAGCTGTCATGTATGTAAGCTTTATGCATGCTCTTCATGTACATGCGTCACGTGCTCACTAAGCTCTGAACATACACATACACACACGTATGGCTACAAGGCCCATGCGTGACATCATCACCAAGCCACAGCAATGACCTCTGAACCGAAAGCCCTGTCAGAGCCCTTACAGCCCCACCCTCCCCTAATTCCCTCTTTCTCTTCTCACACACATACACACACACAGTGGGCTTGAAAGGGATTGAGTACTCTGATAGATTGTTTTCCACCCTAATGAGCATTATACTGGATCCTCCAGTTCTCCAGTTCATTATGGCCTTGCATACAGCTTAGATAACATCACAGCATCAGAGTAGAGCAGGTTACTATAGATTTTATGATTGATATTAATGCCAATGTAAAATGTTATCTTTAGCAAAAGTATTTTGTATTAGGTAAGCAATAATGAATCTAACATGTATAACAACACCCAGTATTCTCAGCTGTATGAACCTCCTCATAGAATGCTGAATATACTGGCTCATTTCTGTTGACCAACCTGATGATGGTGTTCTTCTCCCTTTGAGCGATGTGTATGTTGCTGGTGAAGAGGATGGTGTGGTAGGGCACCACTGGGTCACACGTGGGCAGGATCCCCCTCACGATGCTCACGCTATCAAGGATGCCATTATACACCAGCAGGTCATCTACAAGCAGCTGCATACAGCATGTGTAGACAGGAACAAACATTAGCATTCAATTCATTTCAACACATGTTGTGTGTCTGAACATGATGAAATTTTTAATCTGATCTTAATCTGATGGATTCTAAGCAAGACAGATGAATCAATTAGTGAAACCACATGTGCTGAGTGCACAAAATATGCATCTTCTGCATGTATTCATATACATATTTTTCTGCATCTAATCTACAGGAGAAACATATTTTTTCACAAAGCAGTCTGATAATCTCTATGAGGTGTTTCAAAAACAATCGCAACGTTTGGTTAACAGGATCTTTACAATTCCAATTACACATCACACATCACTTCAGCCAGTAAACAAGCTCATTAGTGATTTCACCTGTGTGGAGTGCACAACTGAACCAGCTCATTAGTGACTTCACCTGTGTGGAGTGCACAACTGAACCAGCTCATTAGTGACTTCACCTGTGTGGAGTGCACAACTGAACCAGCTCATTAGTGATTTCACCTGTGTGGAGTTTACCCCCCTGCTCACACTCAGCTCTCCTGAGGAAGGGTTATGCTAAGAGTTAAGGCTGGGAACTCACCACATCATGATGGGCTCTGGCAGGACCACGGCAGAGAACAGAGCACAATAACTAGGTTTCCACTCAAAATTTGTTTAATTTAATGGTTAATGTACATTTTAGCCAGCCGTAGCCAAATAGGAGGTCACCAAGGTTCGGCCCTCATTTTTCAGGGCTAAAAATAATTTGAGGTGAAACACATTTGTATTTTAAAAGAACATCTTCTCTGAGACTAACACGTGACAGTTTGGTGTGATGGTTGTGATGGTGTGAAGTTTAGAGTGTGGTATGTGTGTGAGAGTTTGGAGAAGCGACTGAGAGAACAACTCTGGAACAGGGTGCTTTCTTCTATCAGTATTGGGAACAGTATTAAAGCAGATGGATTTTATGTGAATGGTAGACAGCAAACCCAATGGTGAGAAAGAAAAGAGAAGGCTTTGTGATAGAAATGTTTAAAAGTTCAGCATGGTAGCATATGGAGCAAAGACCTGAAAAATGTTATAGTTCATATATATTGAGCTACATATCAGTTCATTTTGTGCAGCCACCGATTTAAGTTTAGCATTACAATAGCCCTGTTTGAAAACTTGACCTGAGCATTATCATACATCATGGTCTAGGTTATAGCCTTTGATGCTCTCCTCCATTATTTAGCCAAAAGTTCATATTTTTTATAAATAAGCCTAATTTAAAATAGGGTTTGCAGTGGAAAGCAATCCACTTCAAACGCCTAAAGTTCTATAAGTTTGTCTTTTTGAGGTAGGTGTAGCCTAGGTCTACTCTTTGAAGTGTTTTAACCTCCAGTTATTTTATCATCCAAGTCATTTTCGGCCTAGCCTATATGATCTTGTGAAGCACCATCTGGAAAGTTCTGAGCTTAGGGCAGGCAAATAGTTAGGTAGCTGACCTAATAGATAGCCCAAAACCTATATTAACTCATATTATTAATACAAACTAAAATTGCAGGAAAGTACAAATAAATCTCACCTAGTAAAGAGCACACCCATTGCAGATCAAAGAAATAGAGAACACCTATTGGCCTGCTAAATGCTCTACAACTGGGCCTAATAAAAAATTCTGGTCTATTAAATATGCAGAAAATTTTTCAATCCACCCAAAAGGACCTCTGTAATTTTCAAACCATGGCTACAACCCTAGGTACAGTATTAAAATAAGAAACTCATTTGCATCCAGACGTCTAATGTGCATAAATATTAGTTTCGCTAAAGGTGGGTGGATTAGCTCTCAATGCAAATAGAGTAGAATGCAAATAGCTGCAGAAAAGCAGCTAATTTAGTCAAATTGTCATGTATACTCATAAAATACTGTATGTGAATGAACTTGAATGGAAACCCTCTTAGATTCACTTGGGCTTGAAATCAAGGGTAAGGAAATGGACCAGAAGGCTTTCTATTTGTTTTCAATGTAGACAATCAGCTCTTATCTGATATGTGCTGTTGGCCAAGCACCACTGGGTGTAATGGCACAGCGACCAAAGATTGTGACAGTTTGCAGTGCTTTCCAGAAATTCACCCTAGATCTGATTTATCGAGAGACTCCTTCTGCTTTCCTACATCTGTGATACTGCCTGCAGGGCAAACAAATAAATAATAAATGAAATACGAATCTTTACTGGGAACGTAATTGTAATTTGTGGGACTGCATCCCCTTTGAGCCCCATCTCTCCATCTTCCCATCACTCTTCTCTTTTCCTTCCTTTTCACATGGTTTCCCTCTCCCTCCTTCAAATCCCAAGGCTGTCAAGGCAGGCTCAAGGTCAACGCTGTGGAAAAATACCAGGCGCTGCCAATGTCGTGGTGCTTAGCCAACAAACCAGTGGTCTCTGATTTTAGTATTAAAAACCTCCGAATAACAAGCAAGTCCCGCAGGAAGCGCTAATTCAAGGTCCTCATGCCTTTTCTGCAGCTGCATCCTATCCATTAGCATCTGTGTTTTACTCTGGTTTGTCAGAGCAAAACTGTTAATATAAGAGGATAAGCAAAGGCTTTTAAGTAAACCATGTTAAGGATGAGATCCTGACTTTGTTTATCCAGAGCCATGATAAGCTGAACAAAGTCAAGACCCTCAGTATCTACCCCAAATTCCTTGACCCCTCTCTGTGGCGTCTTCGAATAATTCCACAGCTTGATCATGGACACGGTCATGGGCTGGTCGAAAATCACGTAAACTCGATTCACCTGCAGGAGACATACACCAACCCAAACCACAGGTTACCTTGGACCCAGGAACAAAAAGGCAAGACAGTTTCATTTGTATGACACATCGTATACAAGGTAGCTCACTGTCCTTCACGTGCCACTGAGACTGAACTCCTAACTCACTTTAATGATTAAGAATTTAACACAGTTGAAGTTACTATACAAAAACACCTTCTAAATTAAAATAAGGTATTCCTACACACACACACACACAGACACAGACACACTGCTCACCAGCCCAGGAAGTACAGGAGCGAGCCACATATGGCGGCCGTCATGTGTGTTATTCACTCCGTCCACTAGTTTATCAGGCGTGCGTACGTCACCACTCACACTATCCAGCACATTCACACTGTCTGGGAATGCAGCAATGTCTGACAGCCACCATTAAAGATAACACCAAAGACAGGGTTTCTGCAGGTTTCAACAACATGCATTTAAGACCTTTTTTATGACCATTTATAATTGAAATTTAAATTTCAGGAAAAAAAAGCACAGGTTTATGGGTCTGAAGTGAAATTTATGGATTCTACCTCCATAGGATATACATTTTAATCATACTGTCGACTAAGGAATGGTTCAAAACTCAGTGTGTATTATAGACCTACTGTACAATATTTCTCATATTTTAGATTTTGTTGAGGCCCTAAACTCATATTTTTAAATTTTAGCCTTTTTAAGACCCTGTGGAAACCCTGCAAAGAACACCAACAGGTTCACACCAGCAGATTGTCAGGCATCCTCTTCCACCACTAGAGGGCCCCGTTTGTCTGTCTATGCATTTGCTATGTCAAGCTACTCCATCTAGGCTTAAAATATGCAAATATATGTGTGCCTGTGTGTTGCTCTTGTATTTCTGGAGACCAAGTGTGTGTCTTAAGGATACTGCTCTCGCTGAGGGGGATCTTGTGGTCGTTGTGGTCGTACAGCTCGATGCCATTGAGGCCGATGTAGTAGGGGTCACCCCACGTGGTCAGCAACTGCAGCTGGAAGATGACTGGGAGAGGGGTGAAGGAAAAGCAGCTAGCTGACACACATTCCAAAGCACTTACTCATCATTCTTCACATTTCATACTCATGTTTGTGTTTACAGTTCTTGCTTTGGTTCCTCAACACTGTCCTCTCAGCTTTGTCAAAAGTAAAGTTCCAACTGTCATTCAGGTATTTTTTTTGTTTCTGGTAGATTTCACTTCTCTAACATAACATGCTTATGTAATCTAATACCATTTTGTTTACTGTAGCTTTCAATATGCTACTTTTCTACACACAGAAAATACCACCACTCACCTACATTAGCACACAGGTAAATAAACATTATGTGTTTATGTTAGCAACACCATTTTGTCAGTATAATGCTTGGTTCAAATCAACTCATGCAACCAAATATGTATATACTGTACACATTACCGATGCATTATTGCCCTCAGCTGCTGGCTTCTCCTTGTGTAATGTAAATGGGTGTCCTGAGCAAAGGATACAGCCACAAGGCATGAGTGGAGCTTCATAATCCATACTGGCCTCTTCTCTCTGGCACGAGGTCCCACTATAGATTACACAACACACAAGATGCTCAATCTACGCATGCCTACATCCTTACATTTACATCTTTTCAGTCCTTCCTACGTCTCTTCAATCTCATGTATGTAGAAATGAGGCAATACAATTGATCACTATTGTTCTTGTTTAACAGATGCAGGTGAAATAAGTAATAATTCACATTATTGTATGCATAGTTTATAGCCAGTGTACAATTTAGGGCTGAATGTGGATTGGCTTTTCCCTTGTTACTGTATTTCTGCATATAAATGAATAGAAATGCATGTGGTGTGGACAGATTGGTTTGTAATCTATTCTGTGCTTGTGAGGTAGTCCAACATTAAATTGTGCTGAAATAAAAACTACTAAAAGCTGTACTAGAACAGACTTAAGAAGCAGGTTTTTTATTTAGCTCACTTGCATATTCTATGTGCATTCGTGAAAATTTGGCAAAGAATGTGCACCTCTGTGTGTGTTTCCAAGCACCGTTAGACTTTTATTGCATTACACCTTGCATGAATCAAAGAAGTACAAATTGTCCGTTAATCGTGGTTATTTACATTAAGATAATACTTTTTCGTACTGCACGATTTTTGAAATACTTTGTACATACATGTAGATAAGATAAGCCATCATTCACAATAATTTGCATACATTTTAGGCCATGGGCTAGGGGGACTTACAGTGCACTTATGCCAACCAAACAAACTTTTTGTTTTTCTGGCAACTCTGAATATGAAGCTGAATGTAAACATAGACACTTCTGGGACACACTGCCTATTAAAGCCCCATGGGTACTGAAAATAAATGCATTTCAATACAATGCAAACAATAGAGGACAACACATTGTCCATGGTGTGAAAGAAGGTGAGACTTGTCTCAGTGCTTATTAAATCACATCTACAGGATGTAGGCTTCTAGAAAATATATAAGTTAGGCTGTTGCATATATTTACGTGCATTACCATGTTGGATGGCAACCTGGTTAGTGTAGGACAGAGAGCTGATGTGCTCCTGCGGGTGCACTACCTGTTGGACTTGGTACTGCTGTCTGATGGCTGCAGGTAGTCAATGAAGAGGATCTCCTGGGCAAAGTCGAAGTGGCAGTGGCCTGGACCTTTCCGCACCAGAAAGCCCCCTGGGGGGGAGACGGCCACATTGTCCACCATGACATGCATCACCTTCACCTGTGTGCACAAATAGATTTTTTTCCTTTTCTACAGCTACACTCACACTGACATTATGTTTCATAAAATACAATGTTACTATGGATAATATTCTATATCGGTGATACATTCCGAAGCATGCAAGACCTGTGTAATCAAATTTAACCACAGTAACCCCAATAATCCTTCCAGTAATTCCCTACAGGAGCAGGGTGCGGGCCTCACCCCTCTGTAGGTGTCCTCGGGCGACTTGTTGTAGTTCCACACCCGGAGGCCGGTGAGGGTGTGTGCCGTGGGCAGATGAGCGGTGAGCCAGTGCTCGGCGCCGGAACTGAATGGGATCAGCCACATGTGCTCGTCGTCCATGGTGATGTTCTGGCCGTCGATCAACCTGCAGGGGGAGGGATGTTCATGAGTTAGCTTCAGCGCCGGGGAGAGAGGAAAGCAGAGAGGAAGAGGAAGTCCTAGAGAGAGGAGCAACACGGACTTGTCCAGGGTGCGGAGGTCGTTGTCGTGGTCAGGCAGGTCGTTGAGGTCACGTGGCGAGGCGTCCAGCATAGTGATGTCCAGGGGGATGCTCTGGCCCTCCTGACCCACCACCTCTAACCCCGTCAGTCCCAGGTAGTGTGGGTCTCCCCACGTCTCACTCAGGCTCAGCTTCAGCACTGCGTGCGCACACACACACACACACACACATGCACACACGCACACACACACACACAAACACACATTACACATACCCTGCTCTTTCTTCTCTTTTATAGTTACTCTTTCCTCTCGTTAGGTCCATTCATTTCAATTATTAAATTATTCAATTATTATGTCCTCAGGCTCACTATAGGGTTGAAGTTGACTGATAATTAGCAGATAATTCACACTTGTGCACTAGATTTACCATAGCATCCTCCTGCACACTCCACACTACTTCCACACCCTAATTTTATAATGTATGTATGTCATGTGTATGCCATGCTGTGGATACCAGAATTTCCAACTGGATAATAAAAGTATCTATCTATCTATGGTGATTTAGCTACGGTTCCACCACAATCACTTCTTTCAGTGTGCATTCTTTCACTCAACTTATAACTCTTGGTTAGCAGAGCATTCCCCTTAGCTCAGCAAGTGTAACACGCATGGGCGTGGAGGATGGCGACCCACAGAGGCACTCACTCACCTGTTCCTGTGTACACCCCTGGGGTGGGCTGGATGTTTGGAGAGCTTTCAGAACGTGGGCTCAGCCGCAGATCCAGCTGCAAGCACAGAGCGAGACAGATTCATAGGAGATGAGACAGCTACTCCTGTGGGAAAACCCTAGCCTAACTTACTTATTCATTCTTCTCACACACACATACACACACGCACTCTACAAACACACCCACACAAATGCGCGCGCACACGCACGCACACACACAGTCCCATCTGTGTCTCACCGGCTGCTCTTCCTCTCTGAAGCCAGCCTGGGTGAAGGGTCTCTCCTCTCCCTCTCCGTCTGCCGTGCGGGGCCGCTGCAGCTCTTCCTCCTCCGCCCCGGGCACCTCCTCCTCGCCCTGCTCCACAAAGGTCTCGTCGAAGCGCGACATGGCTTCCAGGATGGCATCGTCCGTGGTAAACAAGATGGTATCTCCAAACTGGTCCAGTCCTGGCAGAGGAAGACATTAGGAGAGCAGCACAGAAGACAAAGGGAGGATGGGAAATGAAGTCATTTCTTGCATGCGTTTCATCAAAGATTTAGCAATGATAAAGCTAGTGAATAGCTATACTGTAGCCTATATGAATGACTAGGAGACATATGAGATGAATGAGTGAGTAGTATGTATATCTCGCTCAGCAAATAAGCAAAAAGCTCATTTTATGTTTGTAGCTTTCATGAAATATTTTTTTTGAGTTGAATATTTTGGGATTTTACTGTTAATTACTATAAACTCTTAACTGTGTTTTACCAGTACGCACTGATTTTGCATCGACTTCACATAGGAATGTATAAAATTTTTCACTTATGGTTAACATGTTTGGTTAATACAGTATATTGTTACGGTCAATGCATGGTTTGATTTTTCAATTTGAAAACACTGCGCTATGATACTGTGTGCATGGTGTGGCCAATACTTGGGAAGTTACAGTGACTGCTACAGAAGGAAAAGAGAGCACAGGGGATGAGTGAGAGAGAAGAGAGCACAGGATATGACCTCAAGACAGTCTTGAACATGGGTACCTGTGTGCAGTCGGTGCCTACCTCCAGACAGAGTGCCTGAGGCCTTGGCGATCTCTCCCCTGAAGATGCATCTGCCGTCCAGGCACATCTCCACCTCACGGGCCCCACGGAAGGAGTGGATGCGGGACTTGTTGTAGTTCCAGATGCGCACCATGGCCAGGCGGTGCACGCGGCCAGCTCCAGTTCGATGACGTGCCGCCGCCCTGGCGTGAAGGGCGCCAACCACAGGTGCATGTCGTCCTGCGTGCGGTTGACGCCGTCGATTAGGTTGGCCACCACGCGTGGGTCCTTGCCGTACGCCGGCAGGATGTTGATGTCGGGCGGGTTGGCGCTGATGAGCGTGGGCTTGACGGGCTCGCCCGTGGCGCTGAACACCTCCAGGCCGTTGAGGCCCACGTAGTGGCGGTCGCCCCAGGTGGACAGGATGCTGATGACCAGTGTCTGACCCTGGGGGAGCACGGGGATCTCAAAGTCCTCCTCGTCCCGCTGGTCGGCCGGCTCATCCTCCGGCTCATCGTGGGCCATCGGGATGGCGGGCAGGGGGCCGTACGGCGAGGGGCGCGCCTGGGCCTGGGCGTGGGCGCTCTGCCGCTGCATGAACTCGTCGAAGATGTCGCCCTCGTACGCCATGTTGGAGATGCGCCCGCGCTGGCTTTGGTTGAACTTGGTGAGCGAGTCCCAGGACTCCATGAGCGAGTCCTCCTGCTCACTAGGCCAGTGGGAGCGCTGACGCCGACTCGCCCCCGTGATGGGACCCAACCCTGACACACACACACACACACCAGATTCTGGTGAGCTAACAAAGACTGCACAAGATAACAGTGCATCTCAAATGTGCAGAATCAGAGGTCTCATCAATGTGGAGGTGATCTCTATAGAGACACAGAATGACTCATGGAAGATATTTTCAGGTATCCACTGATCCAGCATCAGTCTCCCAGCCAGGTTTCCTAGCAGCATGCTAGCCTGTTATCCACCTGAGGCATATGTCACTCCATACAGATTAGTGGCAGCAGCTGCTACTGTCAGATGCACCTGCCTGACCAACTTCATGCTGGTAAGGTTGGAACTCGTGCGTGTGTGTGTGTGTGTGTGTGTGTGTGTGTGTGTGTGTGTGTGTGTGTGTTTGGGGAGGGGGGGTTACTATCTCAAGTTCAATCACGGAAAGAAAAACACAATTTGTGTGTTTGTTACATTGTTTTAGCCAAATAGGTAGTCATTAAGCTCTAAGATGGATTAACTCCAGATATACATGGTGCATTTTAGCTAGTGACAAATGGCTTCATTTGAAAACTTCCACATGTTGAAATTCTAATGGCACCATGAATACTACATATTTTTACCCACAGCACAATTCCTCACTTGCTAACAACTCCTTTGATTAAGAAAGTGTCCATTTTTCATTTCTACTATATAGCTGATGGAAACTCCAGAGAAGAGCTTAAAATAAGCAAATGAGCTGGAACTGCAAGAACGTAGGAGTTCTGGGCCTTCTGGGGGAAAGTTTGCCAACATTCTTCATGTCTTGGCCAATGAGGCGGTAAGAGGGAGGTCTGCTGTATCACTAGTGATTATTATTATAGTGACTAATGAAGCTGGACTAGTAGCCTGCTGGAGATGACCTGCCGTCCAGCCTCTTCCTGATGCCTTATTTAAATAGCAGTGGATTACTCAGAGTTTATTAGGCGGGCCAGACTGAGAGAGACAGCCACCAGCCTAATCTCATTTCACACTCAGCTAAAATATCTCACTCGCAAACAAAAATATCTCCCATTCAAACGAAAATCTCACACACTCAAACAGAAAATCTCACACTCAAACGAAAATCTCACACTAAAACTACAATATTACACACTCAAATTGAAATATCTTACACTAAAACTACAATATCACACATAAAATATCTCAAACACTCAGCAGCCACTGCATTTAACAACCAGGCCGCTCAAACACATTCATCAGAGATGTACAGAGGGAAACAAAAGAGGGAGAGAAAGAAGGATGGAGAGAGAAGGACGGAAGAGAGCCCTAGTGAAAGAGAGACTCTGGTGGCAGTGAGTGTACCTGTGCTGCAGGTGCTGCTGGTCAGGTCTAAGTTCTGACTCATGCTTTTGGCTACTCCTCGTGCCGAGCCCCTCCTCCCGCTGATTGGTCGGTCTTGACGCTCGCCAAAGTCATCCAACAGGTCTGAGCCCAGATCCCACTCTGCCCGCCCCCTGTCTCTGTCCCTGTCCCGCTCAGGCCGCACGTCCAGCCCCAGCTCTGAGTCCAGGTCCAGTGAGTCGGCGCTGAACTCAGAGCTGGTTCCTCTCTGCATCCGGCCAGGCGTGGGTCTCTGAGCCGAACCCCGGCACACACGGCCCGGGTGGCATGCCAGCTCGGGAAGCACCGACGAGCCCTTGGGCTCCGACGCCGTCAGCCACAGAGGCCGCTCACGCTCGCGCTCCCTCTCCCGCTCCAGTCCTACCTCGTAGGCCTCGGGCTCCACCCTCCCCAAAGGGTTGAGCCAATCGGGAGTGCGGCCGGAGGGCTGCGTGGTGACGGTGCACGGCTGTGGCGGCGGGAGCCCACCCTCCTCGCACTGGGTCAGCGTGGGTGAGTCAGTGTCCAGAGGGTGGGTGTCCAGCTCCAACGAGTCCTTCTGCATAGCCCCTGCTTGAGGCTCTAGCACAGCCTAATGCACAGTGACATACACACACACACACACACACACACACACACACACACACACAGCCTCAATATTGCAGACATCACAACACTGCAGTTCCTCTAAAAGAGAGCTGCTGCTACTACTGCTTAGTAAATGAGTAGTGAATGACTAACTGACATCTCTTTGACAGTGACTGGATCTTCAAAGATGCCCTGGGCTTCCTACCTTGCTGGGTTCTATCTGGGCTTTTGGTTGGCTGTTACGGGTGCTGACTTCCTGGTTGGTCTGGGTGTCATGGCTCTGTGGGCTGCAGCCCCTCAGGCTGTGTGAGGAAGTGACGGGGCTGGGAGTGTTGCAGTCTGGGAATTGTAGTTCCTGCAGGTCGATGGCCGTGCTGTAGTCAAACACAGAGTTTCCGCAGCCTTTCTGTAGCTCGCCCTCAAAGACTAGTGTGCTGTTTACATACAGCCTCACATGACGAGCACCTATGTCCAGATCCTAAAATCACGCAAACACACGCAAACACACACACACACACACACAGTACCAACAACAGTTTTGATACACAGAAGGACCACAGACCTTATACATGCTATAAACAAAGCCTGGCAGGTGATTCCTACAGACGCTGGTTGGAGCAGAGAGCATGTGATCTGTGGCTCTCAGTGGTGCTGCTACTGTACACTGTACAGAAGTCTGGCTGCAGACCCATTCAGTTCACTCTGGCCCAACATACAGTAAGTTATTCAGAGCACGGAGCTGGGCATCAAACAACACACACCCACATCATCGCCAGGTAGGGTCACTCTTACAAAACAAGCTCTGCATTCCACTCAAAACACACACACACACACACACACACAAACACCACCTACTGCATGTTTCTTAAATAACACACCGCTCACTAAAATAACACCACTCCAGTGAGGTGATAAAACAACTCTCTCACACTCTCAGCTGAAACACACCAATGGCTCCTTCTCTCTCTCTCTCACACACACACACACACACCTAATGCCACAGATCTGTCCAAGTGTGGCTCAAGAGTGACTAAACCCATCACTGTACTACACTATGCTACAACTGAGCACATTCACCAGCAGTAAGATGATCTTACCCAGTGCTTGGCAGACCCAAATTGCAGGAAACACAGATACACACTCTAACACACATACATATATACACACACACACACACACACACACACACACACACTCTCTCTCACACAGGCACAAGTGTTCTAAGGAACACACACAAAAAAGAGCATCCACACCTCAGACTACCACAAGGTTCAGTCATGACTGGCTAATGCAACAGAGACTTAAGCCCTCCTCTGCTCAACTCCCAGACAGCCTAGTGCTCTAAATGTGTGTGTGTGCGCGTGCGCGTGTGCGTGTGTGTGTGTGTGTGTGTGTGTGTGTGAGTGAGAGGGGATGGGAGGAGCAGGGAGAGCATACGAGCGCTCTGTAATCCCTTGAGCTAATCTCCTACTGCTCCACATTCAGATAGCCAGACACACACACACACACACACACACACACACAAACATTACAAAGTTGCACACACACACACACACACACACTCATGCATGCAAACACTTACGTTGAGGCTTTTGTTGTAGTTCCAGATCTTGATGTGTGAGAGGGTGAAGTCCGGAGCACGCTCAGTATTCCTCAGGATGAAGTAGAGCTGAACTGGTGGAGGAAATGCACACACCCACATGTTCCGCTCCTTAGTGGTCTACACACACACACACACACACACACACACACACACACACACACACACACACACACACACCATTATTAAATATTGCACAGGATATGAAGGGGGGATAATATCAAAAACATTCCTTATTTGGTGGTTGCATAATTTCCTTTCATCCTCACCCCCAATGTACATGGGTCTACACACACACACACACACACACACACACACACACACACAAAATACAAATATGTGCATGCATGTGCATACGACACGCACAGACACAGATACAGACACACACATACACACACACCTTTGTTTTCCCATTCACCAGTGCTCCCAGGTTCCCCGGCTCTTGAGCGTTACGGATGTCCAGGTCGTGGGTCGACACGTAAATCTTCCGGTTCTTTCCACAGAAGAACTGCATCTCAGTGAGCCCCACGTGCCACGCATTCCCCCAATTGGACAGGATCTCCATGGTAACGTACAGAGTTGGGGTTACGTCCGCAGACACCGCGTTCCTCTGCCACCAGACGAAACACAACAAGCCATCAGACCTCATCTGCATGTGTGTGTGGGTTAAGGGCTGGTGAAAGTTAGTCTTGCTAGAGAGGGCCAGCTCATGATGAGGTTGGAAGTGCTGTGCCTGGGAAGGCCAGTAAGAGAGCCAGCAGATGAGAGTGTTCCCACTGGAGAGCAGATGGCTCATTAGTGAGGGAATGAAAAAGATCATCTTGGCAAAGCCTTGTTTTGGCTACGGAGGAGCCTCCTCACAGAGATGCACTCACACATTTGGAGCTGCTGGAAGTGACACTGAAGTGCTACTCGGTGTGATGTGATTGTGTTATCATAAGTAACACAAATAGTAATAGCATTTGTGGTAAAGGTGTTCTATGTAAGATTTCTACCTTAATGCAGGGAAAGTTTACTGTCACACGTGGCTGGGTAAAATTGTGTCTGTTTCCCAGCCTATGTTGTGCATAAATTGCGGGGGTCAGGCGGCTAAAGGCAGCAGAGATGGGGGCGGTGATGTAAAGGTGGTGAATAGGGTGGAAAAAAGGGCAAGCTGTGTGAGAGGGAGCGTGTGGGAGTGAGAAATGGGAACTGAAGTGCATGGAATAAATTCAATTAATAAATGAAGTTATATTTATACAGCAGCAAATCACAATAAGATTGTCTCGTGGTGCTTTACAGTCATTAACAAGGAGCATCCAGGAGCAATAGAACAATTTTAAAGTCATTCTGAAGGTTAACTGACTTATGGGAGAATGGTGCAGCTAATCATATTATGCATTCATCGACTATTTATTACCTTGTCAGCAAACACGGCTCTGCAGATCTCAAGCCATGGGTGGCTTTTTACAACAGTTGTAACTACACACTCAGAAAGAAAAAGAGAACCCTGAAGCAGCTAAGGATGCCTTTCCTATGTGATGTGCTGTGGTGCAGGTGTGGTGCAGGTGAGGTGGAGGAGCTACTGACTGGACTGTGGCTCAGGCTGCTCTGACTCTGGGGTTTGGGTGAAGCCTTCTTCTCTTCTTCTTCTGACTTAGACTGGATGCGCTCCAGAGCCTTCAGCAGCCTCTTCTGCTGACTGAGAAAAGGACAAAGAAGCCAAGCGTTACTGGAGGTGGACAGGACTGACCTATTAGTATGGAGTGTCCAAACAGAGAGGGCCTGTGTGGTTCTAGGTCAGAGGGGAGGTATGGAGGTGTCACCTGGGGCCCATCAACGTTATCCTCTGCAGGGCTCTGGTCACCCGACTTGCTTCATCTTCGTCGTCGTCGTCGTCTTCCTCACCCGGGCCACCCAATCCATTCAAAAGATGACCCTTGACCTTAGAAATGGCCAACCACAGGAAATGACTTGAAACATAAAGAAAATTACTATTGCAATGTATTCTGCTCAGAATGGACATGGATGTTTCCTTTAAGAAAACACAACAAAGACTAAGTTCATTACATCTAAGTTATTCATTTAACAGGCTGACCAACTATACAACCTCTAAGTGTCAGTAAAGCCGTATCGTATGATGTATGAATACTTTGGATACTATGACTTGAAGTACTACTGCACTATTGACGGTTTAGGGAGTAAGAAATTAATGACATCATTAGTGACAACAGGCATTAGTGCATTAGAACTGAACTTACAGGGCTGCGGTTGAAGAGTCTGTGTTGAGATGGCTGGGGGCTGCGAGCCCTGCTCTTTGTCATGTGTGGGTGAGATCTGGACGCAGGTGTGTTACAGGTGACCGCATCATGGGGGACTTAGGTGTGGGTGTGTGAGCGCCTGAATTGGGCTCTGGCGTATGCGCGGGAGATCTCGACTCAGGTGTGTGCTGTCTGCGATCATGAGAGAGTGTGTGTGACCTGGACTCCAGGGGTTGAGTGTGTGTGGTGGACAAAGATGTATTTTCCCTCTGAAGGGCTTGGAACACACTGTTGACTGTCTCCTCAGAATCTCTGTTCTCCTGCAGTGGCTTACGGGCTGCAGACAGGGGGCGCTCTATACGACTGCCTGGACCTGGAGTAACAGAGAGTAATACAGTTACAAGGCTTTAATTTAGAAGTCAATAACATAATAATATAGAGTGATATTTGTTTAATCTATACATGTGCGAATGGGCATGCATGTGTGTATGTGCATGCATGTGTGTGTGTGTGTGTGTGTGTTTGTGAGACTCACGGGAGGGGGCAGTGCTGGTTCTTGAGGCAGGTCTGTCTGCAGGCTTCTTCACTAACATTGGCTTGGTGGGGATGTACGCCTCCACGTTCTCTTTTCTCTTGGCTGACAGAGAGCGCTCCACTTTACGTCCTGCTGAGGTTACACACACAGACACACGCACGCGCGCACACACACACACACACACACACACACACACACACACCACACACACACACACAGAGAGAGAGAAGAGCAGAAGACTTCAAGAGTGTTTCTGACATCACCTACTCTGTCTCTACGAGAAACTCAACAACTGGACAAAAAAAGTGAACTTATCACCTAGAGGTTGATCAATCCTACATGTTTTGATTCTAACACTAGCGCACAAACAACCTGCAAGATACACAACTTAAAAGCTAAAAGCAGTTTGTCAACTTAAGAAACAGCAACAGAAAATAGTGGGACACCAAGCAGTTCTGTCACTGCTTGTGTATGAGAAAAAACATATTAAATGACTGCTGGGAGATCTTGAAATATTATGGTATGCTGTATGTGTAATTAAAAGCAGCACCGTGTAGTGCCACACCCCCACAGCTCTTAATCACTGGCCTCTACATCTCTTCACCCTCACCATTATGGGAGGGGCCAAAGTCCAGCACAATGAGGTCGCCGGGCCGCAGCTGGTTGCTGATTGGCTGGCTGGTGCGTTTGGGGCTTGAGGATAGAGCCAGCTCCTCAAGGCTCTCGCTGCTCTCCTCACGTTCAATCTGCTCCTCCACCCACTCGTCCTCTGAGTCCTCGCCCGCCGAACCGCGGCTGCTACGCCGCACACTCATCTCCAGGCTGCGCCGCAGGACCTGACAGACACACACACACACACAAACACACACACACTTTGACCTCTGTGATGTGAAGGATGCTGAGCTGCTTCAATTTCAGCTAAACCCACCCCATACTTCTTTAAACCACTAAGAGCACAAATGGTTGTATGTCTGCTTTGGTAAGTGACCACAATGGAGGGAAAGCACCCAGAATGACCTGATAGGCCAGACTATAGCAGCGGGAAACACAGTGCTGCAGAAAAATTTTGCAACAACTTATCTTCACTAGTGTCCACTGACTTAAGGAGTTGGAGAAAACGGCACTGACTCTGGAGTTACTACAGACGTAGTAACCACACAACCTAGAAAACACAAACTATGAACACTCAACCTATCTCCCCCATCTCCGTCTCACACAGCTGTATAACTGTATGTTCACACCAAGAGCTAATAAAGCTGAAAAAACAGCGGAGGTAATTCACTTTCAACTTCATGCAAATTAGCTATGATGCGTTTTGGCTGAGCAATGGTCACGTCACGAACGATCTGAGGGAACACGACTTTTTTGATCATCTTTAGCGATTGGCCAGTATTTGCGGCTCACCTTGACCTGGTCCATGTTGAGAAGAACTCGTTCACTGTGCTCAGGCTCAGCTTGGGTCAGACACGACTCTGATTTGCTCCCCAGAGCTCGAGACACTTTACAGCCATCACTTGTGCCCTGCCACACAGGAAACAACAGATGGGTCCCAAACAAAAACAACAAACAACTCACACACCAACAAACAACTTACAAACCCCCAGGTTTCAGTATGCATCCCAAAACTACACTCTACCTCCATACTGATGCTCTCGTAGGGCTCAAAGTCAGCAGTGTATTGTGACTCTGGTAGGAGCCTCAGCTTGCTACCGTCCTCTGTCAGAATGTGCACGGAGTTCTGTGGAAGAACATTACAAGAGCTCAACAACAACTGTTTGCCATATTTGAGGTCAGGCCCAGAGAAGGGTCAAGTATTCTTTCAAGCGAATCATCCTGCACATATTTTTTTTCCTTTGTCTGTGGTGTTTCTTGTATATGGATACTGCTTTTATAATAATTCTGTGTGGGTTTCTTTGCACAGCTTGGAGAACAGCCACCATAACACTTCAGATAAATAATATACATTGTAATGAACCGCTGCTTATAGGCAACTCTAATTTCCATTCAATTCACTTTTAAAATAGACTTAATAGACATGATTTTTAGACTAACAATCTCCCTAATCACATTAGCTGCTTTCAAGGATCATCACATGAAGCATCCAGTCACTTACTGGAAGCTTTGTTTTGTACTCTGAGTTTATTTCTATCCATGGTTTACACACTACATAGATCCTTTCTACGGCCCACAGCAGACCCAAGAGAACTTGAGTGCAAACACAAACTATTCCACACCTTGGTCTACATTCAGACAGTGAGTTACACATGAAAAAAAAAACAAAAAAACAAACTACATTTACAGTAACTCCATAACTCCAAAATGGAATATGGTATGTGAAATATTTCTATACTATTTGAAGGGTATATGAAGCTACCTGCACCCATTCTCTTCTTTGCACTTTGCCTGGTGCGGTATGGCTTCGCTTCAATTCTTTCTCTGTATCACTGCATCTAGAAGCTTCTGAAGAGGCAGAAAATAAACAGTCCCTTGAGTAAGACACAGAGAGTCCAGCACACACGTCTGTTCTCCCACACAGACACAAAAACACACACACACACACACACACCACACACACACACAGAGCCATATGCAGGAGCACTATACCGTGAATAATCACACATTTAATATCTCCAAGCCAAAGACAAGCAGACTATGACCCCAGCGGTGCAGTACGCATGGTGTGAGCATGCTCTGTGGCCATAGTGACGCATACATGTGCAGTTCTGTCAGATGATTGCATGTCATGTAAACACATCTCTGTATGATGAGTGCATAAGTGTTAAGGAGTAAAGTGATCAGATACTGCACTGCTGGCAGATTTGTCTGTGTGCACTACCCGTGCTGTGGTTAAATAAGATCTGAAGACTCTACTAATGCGTGAACTTGTATTAGCTTCACTTTACACACACACTTCTACTATGTCCTGAGTGCACGTGCGTCACTGTGTACCTGCAGTGTGTGCAGCCCTGTGTGAGGCTGGTGGGGAGGCTGTGCATGCGTGAGGAGACCTCCTGCTGGCTCGAGTGCTTCTGTTGTCTCCTCTCTCAGCATTAGCGCCGTTAATATAGATGGAGAAGCCCTGCTCCAGCCTCTCCAGTTCAATCTGCTTGGGGTCTTTGGACCTCAGTCTCTTTAACGCTCTGCGGCAACAACCACACACACATACACACACACATGCACACAGTTACAGCACAGTGAATAATCTTAAACGTTATCGTAGAATCGAAATGAACCGTAGAATCATCTACAGTTCATTCATGTCTCTGAGGGGCAACGGTTGGTTAGCTAGTTCTGCCCACATGCAAAGGTCCTGTTGAAAATATGTATCATTCTTCTCTATGCAATTAAAATAATGTAGGACAATACAAGCAACAATACACAATTTGTACAATCCAAGACCACTTCTCTATGTGCTCTCTATGACTGTTTGGCTAATATCTACACAGCAGTTTGGGGATCAGGGTTGTGTTGCACTGAAGGTCATAATATCTCTGTCTTCCAGGAGCCACGAGAGGTGACTGATGCCTGAAGTCTGATGCGTGAGAGTATATGGAGGTGTTGTGTTAGAATGCTCCCTAATCAGGAGGCCATTTGAGATCACAGTGTCACTAACCACACCACAGCCTCCAATTAGTATGTCAAGCAGGCTTTCTCATTGGCCAATCAGACCGCCTCAGTGGACACAGCAACACTACCTCATCAGGCCTAAAAAATTGTGTATGCGTGTGTGTCAGTTAGTGAGTCAGTATGTGTGTATGTGTGAGTGAGAGAGAGACAGAGACACACAGAGAGAGAGAGAGAGAGAATGGAGATGCTTGTGTGCTAGCATTTCTGTTCCTGTAATCGAAGATGCCAATGTAACCCCACAGTTAACCACTTTTTGTGTCTGTGTGTGTGTGTGTGTGTGTGTGTGTGTGTGTGTGTGTGTGTGTGTATGCACCTGTTTTTGTGCTGGAGAGTGATTAAATATTCATCCAGAATCTCCTCAGCTGCAAAGGAATGCTTCAGATCCTCCTACCAAAACACAAACAGGCAGGTCAAGGCCTTTCAACAATGGGTTGGAATCAACAATTGGTGTCACCTAGATGCATGAATCTAATGCTTCAGTCTACTGGAATCATATGTCTCTGACCTTATCAATGTTTTTGAGCTCATGGGCAATTGCTCTTTCTGAAAGTATAACTGAATAATGGTGATAATAGCATAACAGCATTAATATTGTTAAAATCAGTTATAATCACTAAAATCAAAAAGCAATCAGTTTCATTTAAGGCTCCAAGCCTAGCCTTTTGGTTCCTAGCCATGTGGCATGTCCACTGTATGTTCATATACCTCCCTCCTAATGCTTTAAAAGACACACTAGCAAGAGAAATGCGCACCCTGGGGTTTTAGTTCATATGCTAGTGTGTTTAACTCCCAGTCTGTGGTGCGGAGTTGTGAATTCAGGCCTAGGCAAGTCCAGGGCAGAGTCATGTGATAGGCCCACTGTTGTAGTGTTTGGAAAGAAGGGCAAGCTACTTTCTGAGTTTAAGATGAACATTAAAATCCAAAATCTGTATGCATACCCAGAATGTCAAACCGTAAAGGGCTTGGCTGTTCCTCAGCATATGGCACCAAACTGTTTACTTTTCCCAGACAAAAAGCCATAGGCCTAAAGGTTATATTCCCAAGGTCTCGACTCAGACAGGTTGGCAGGCACAAAACAGCAATTCACTTTCCTATTTGGTGAGCCACTATTCATGCAAGAGCAACAGAGGAAAGAAGAAACATGCACAGAATGGGCAGAATAGAAAAACGGTCTTACAGGAAGCCTTTCAACCAGCTACACAGCATCACACAGAAACACCGAAAGGAGATGGCTGCTGGAAAGAGAGAGAGAAAGCAAGAGCAAGGAAAAGAAATCACGCAAAAGGGAAGAGAAAAGGCTGTGACTGACACTAGCGAGGGGGCACTAGATGAGTCATCCGCTTGTTTAAAGTACGACTGTGGGTTTAACGGCTCTCTGTAAGCCACATAATTTACGAGACAACCAGCTATGAAAATGTTAAAATCCCAGAGGCTGACCTCTCAACATTCTTAGTAGTCATTATCGCTCAATCATCCTTCAAAATACATCCAGCAAATCGCATGTGATTTACAGACTCGATGACTAATAAATAACATCGTCCGTGAGAATATTAGCGATGGAAACAGCAAAGAAACATATAGCGCAATTCATCACCACCAAGCTACAGGTCAACGCGATTCGATTCCACTCATTAGGTTAGTTCATGCACTTACCTCTCCATCCATTGGCGGTCGGCGAGACTGGCTTTTTGTTGTCCCTGTTGCCCCGATTCAGAGAGAAAGACGTACAATATGAACACCGGGATTCTTTGCCAAGTCAACGGAATGTTGCCTTTCAAGATACGCAGCTTAACTGCAATATCATGACATTTAGTAGTGCGATCAAATATATAATCGGCTTTACGATGACTGACACCATCTGTTAGCTAACGGTAAGGTCATTCACGACTGAGGCTGACAAATACAGATGTGAACCACGGGGTGCGTCCCGCCTAACACACACATTCCCGAATTCTTGAATGTCCCGAAAACACGGGCTTAGTGTCTGCGGAGATCTTAACAAAGAAGTTATTCAGTGACAGTCGAAGTTATCTTATGACAGCTTGTTGGCCATTTCTCTGACGTTGTCTAGACAGCAACCAAATCATGGCTAGCTAACGTTCTTTTTCAAACAAACGGAGGTAACAACTGGGATAGCCATCATGCTAAGTTATGTGTGTCAGTACAAGAACCGATTTCCTTTCCTCCCCAAAACACTAGGGAAAATGTTTTCTGCCTAACAATATGCTGAGCGGCTGTAACAAATGTTACTGGAGGAAAGATTAATTTCGTGACTCAAGATGACTTAAGAATCAATATCAAATAGTTGATGCTGGCTAGCTTGCTACTTAGCTAACACTTTAGCATGCAATTAAAGGAGCGTCAACATGACAAAACACCACAGCTTCTTGGAGAAACAAAGAAATGTCTAATTGAAGGGATTTCCCGCTCTCTATGATTAGTCACTTCTTCATTAATCACGAACTGTCAACTTACAATCCATGGCATATCTTTTATTGGACGACTACGCTGGTTCCAAATATCGCAGTGCTCCAGGGACCAAACCTTTTCAGCCCCTCATGCGTCTTCTGTTGTGGAGTTTGGCGTTGGTAACTAAGGGAGGTGTTGACCAATGAGAAGAACGTCTCCACCAAAAGGCACTCCCCTTCTGGTTAATAGCACAGAAGCCTCATCTTTTACTGCCTATATTGTAGGGAACATGGATTGTTACATTTTGGCTTATATGGTTGTAAGCATTTCTTGGGACTTCAATGTGAAAGTATCACATCCTGAAATGTGAGGTTCGCGCGGCGTGGGTAACAGTCTTTAAGGGGCAGAACAAGAAACATACAGTACTAACTCCAGCCACTGCATGGCACTATTGACCAAGAAAGCACAGAGCCGTATACAGCTCTGAGAAAGCACGGAGAGGAGAACGATAACATTTCGTGGTCCACTGTCCACACCATTTTATTTGTTATAAATCATTGCATTTTTATATAAAAACCAGACAAAGGAAAGTGAAATGAAACCACTGTAAATGTAAAATGTAAACCGCAAAAATAAACCTGATCACAGCAAGCACCTTCCAAACAATCACACGTGTCTGGTCACAGGCATCCTCAGGAACCACACACTGCCAACTGAAAAGAGGGGGGTGGGGGTCAGAGGAGTAGAGCCAGAGGAGCAAAGACAACAGAATTGAGGCCAAAAGATAAAGAATGAGGATCCCTGTGAGATCTGAGTGTATGGCAACAGAGGCTTAAGAGTGCCATTCTTGTACACACACACAAGCACGCACACGCGCATGCACACACACTCCCATCCACTCACACACAGCCTCTGGAGCCAACACCCCCGTGCCCTCTCCAAACATTCAGCATCAGCAACAACACTTTTTACTGCAACACAGGGCCCTTTATATAGTTGTGTGTTCCCATTACTAGTTTATTACTTAGGCAGCAGTTTCCCTTCTTCATTACATGTTATGTAGAGTACTTCCTGGCTTAAGAGGTCAAAGCGTGCGAGGGACTGAAATGAGACTGGAAGAGAAAGGGATGCCTAGTCCAAAATATACTCCCTTGACTCTTCAGCAAACATTATCCCACCATTTTACCCAGGTCTTGATGTCACCACCACATTAAAAGAGGATGTCGGTAATCCCATGGACATTATCCAACTTTTACAAGGGAGGGGCAAAATAATTCCAAATAAAAATAAAACATACTGACATTTGCCAACTTTGATATTTCAGATATCAACGCTCCTTAAAAGATTCAGTGGATTTCACAATAATACTTGTTTTTCTACAATGGTTTGAACAGATAAGCAGTTGGGCAACATGGTGCTTTGGTTCAGTACAAATGCCTCTAAAGAGGGGGGTGGGCTTTTAAGAGTGGTGATCAGGACATCCAGGCCCTATTGTGTATCTCTCAATCTCAGTGCAGCAGCGGAGGGCTCTCCCAGACCCCGGTCAGCTCAGTCCTGCTCAATCACCTTGCAGTCGGACGGCCACACAGACAGACAGACTCTGGGCCAGGTCAGGCATTAAGGTCAGGGCACTAATTTTGCTAGAGTCTTGGCTGATGCCAAAAACAACAACAATAAAAAGAATCTATAAGTTGGTGGTAAGGATGGTTGTGACTTCTTTCATGGAGACACTGTGCCTGTAGGATCTGGATTTTTTTTTTTGGTATCGAAATGGTTGGTGATACCCTCTTGTGCAATGCTGTAAGGCTGACCACCTAAACATAAGCCCAATAAATATCATACCCTGCATCCCTCTTTAGCTCTTGTTCCATCACCCCATTGGGTGGGTTCTCTCCTCTCCTCTCCTCCTCTTTTCCCTCTCCCTCGTTCCCCTCTAAGGATGCATCCTCAAGGTTCACATGGTGGTGTGCTGGTTTGGTTGTGATTGGCTCAGGCGGTCACTGCCCTTGCTTGATAACGTGTGAACGGGAGACTTCTCAGAAGGCTCACCTTCCCTTCCCTTCCCTCCCCTCCCCTCCCTTCCCCTCTCTCACACAAACCGTGCAGGCAAAGTGAACCCAAGGTGTGACCCCCTTTAGGGGGGGAATTGGGCAGCAAATGGCAGACTGAGATGCACCACTGAGATGCAGCCACTCTCTGCCCACTCACTAGGGCATCATGGAGGGGTGGCGTGGGGTTGGGGGGGTGAACTCTTCAAGAACCCAAATGTCGAATACCAAAACAATCATTTACAAAATAAAACAATAAGTTAAATAGAAGTGCTTAAAAACACCATTTCATTACAGAGCCCTTTCATAAAAACACAAGAATGAGGCTGGGCTGGGAGGCGGGCAGTGGAGAGGGGAGGGAGGAGGAGACCATCCTCCCCAAGCAGCCAAAATAATATTAATAATGGTGAAATATAGATGGGTAATGAAACAGTAATACTCATATCCACCAAGGCCATCTCAAGGGTTCATTACATCCCAGCATGCCTCACAGCACAGTCAGTGAGAAGTCCAGCCCTGGGCTACTCCCGCGCCAGAACAGTCTGTGAGACAGGGGGCGGGGCACCCCCCCTCTTCCTCCCCTCCGCCTCCTTCTCCCCCCATTCCCCTCCTCCTCTCGTCCTCCGCCTCCTGTTCTCTCCTCCGATGCTCCGTCTCCCATTCCACAAAGGAGTCGAAGAGGCTGGGCCAGGCCTCGTCCTCGCTGTAGTTGCTCAGGTCAGGCCCGATGCTCTGCGTGAAGTTAAGGAACATGTTCCAGGTGTCACGCGAGATGCCCCGCACGCCGCACGGGTTCTCCGACAGGAAGTCTAGCCAGCGTTCCAGCACGGGCGGCGTGTCCTGCGTGAAGACCAGCCGCCAGAGTGCCACGGCAATGCCACGCTGCAGCGAGCGTTGGCCCTCCTCCACGTCCAGGCCGAATTGGAAAGTGAAGCGGTACAGGTCCTTGAAGCTCTCCTCGCCCCGCGCCTCCTCCAGCAGCACAGAGAAACGCCCGCAGATGCCCTCTATGCTGTCGGCCTGGATGGAACGGCAGCCCTCCACAAACTCTTTCCTGTAGGGGGAGCAGCAGAGGGCACAGAGGGAGAAGAATGAAACAGAGGCCGAGGGAGAACAGAAAGAGGGTTCAAAAATGGGAAGGAGAGAGAGAAAGTGAGAGATAAACAGGAAAAGACAGTTAGAGATGAAAAGAGGAACAGCAAAAATAAAGCTGAGTGAACCAGAACACAAAAACTACATTCATTTACGTGACCGGTGGCAGCATGGGACAACCCTCAGCCAACACACAAACGCACACATGCACACGCGCAATTGTGTTGCTAGGTATTTGGAAACTACCACTGAAACAATACCAGAACAAAAATGTTAAACTGTTATAGATTAGGCCAAGACAAAAACATGACAAATCCATACAATATAAAACAAGGTATTGTAATACATTGCGCCACATTCAGTGCAGTGCATTTGGCAGTGCTTCACTCAACACTACAACATTACTGTTTCAGGCCTCTTTAGTGCCATTTGTGGAGTGGAACACTCACTCAGAGCAGAGGACTCAAATCTAGTCTCCACTAGCAACCGTGTGGCATGCCAATTTGGTGCACCCTACCAGAGCCCTCTTTACAACATACACTGGCTCAAATGACAGATTTCTGTCAGTTTTCATGGTTTTATGGAGGTCCCTTCTCTCTCATGATTACACACAGCAAATAAATGAAAGTGAGAGTACATCGTGCAGACGCCTTGCTCACGTATTAGACGTACATAGAGACACAGGAGGGTCCCTGAAAGCCCTGTCGAAACTTTCAAATTGAGAATGTGATGTAGACACCATGACACGACATTGTGGTGGTAAAGGCCAGAAAAAACAGAGACTACGAGGGTGTGAGACTTTAGTACATCTGACTTTCACACATTCACCAGGCTTCCTTGGTGAGTCACTAAACACATGTAGAAAATCTGGTCAGAATAAACTCATCAATGCTAATATTCACTTATCACTGAACTGACATTACCTTATGGAAACGGTATGAGAAAACTTTCAGAAATGGAATGGAACTTCAAGTACTTTTTTTAAAGATTTTGGCAACAGAATATTCTGCAGTTACTCAATAATTCTTAAGGAGATAACACAGTCAGTTGGGAAATAACTTAAGGCAGAGCAAGATCTGATCCATCAGGAGCTGAGAGCATCCAATTATGATATGGGCCGACATCATCTCAGCAGAGACACACTGGAGTCCATCAAACCGAAAAGTAGATTTCGGCACTAAACAAAGCCTCATGCTGCATGTTCCAGCAATCTGCAGTTGCTACAGAGGACAGGTTCACCTCAACCTCTGAGTGTCAGCACAGTAAGGTCAAGGCAAAGTAAACGGGTGAAACACGCACTGCCCAAAACTGATCTTCTGAGAAGAACAGGACTTGATATGACACTGCATCTACTGGACAATCAGAAAGCAACCAACAAAAACAAAATAAACAACCGAGTGACTAAGTAGGATGGCGTTCACCACAACATGAGCAGTTCAAACAGACTGATAAAACACAAATCGCCCTCTCACAACACCACAAACAGACTAGAGAGGGAAGCCGAGCTTAACCACATGTTGAGGCTGATTCAGAGCAGACACGCAGTCAGACTATGTGTGCAGCCTGCCTGCCTGCCTGTACAGCTGTCTCCTAGAAGGCTGCTAGAGTCCCATATAAAACAGGCCGCTGGCCTGCTGCTCACCTCCCCAAAGCAGGGCCAATCTACCTGGAGGCTAATGCTAACAATCACTGCTTGACTCTCTGGGGTGAAGAAAGAGAGAGGGAAGCGCACAGAGATGTGATGTGAACCACCATGTCCAGGACTACTGGTCAAGGCCCCGGCCCTGAGCTGAGTGGACTGGAGCTCACATGGGGTGGTGACCAGGAAGCCAAGGCCCGCCAGCTCAGCTGTTCTTTCAGTTTCGTTTCCAGAAAGGTCACCGCCCACCTGCTGGTGAGAGCCACGCAAACACACACAGCCACAGGACCAGAAAAAACATGACGGAAAGGGGTCAGAGTCCAGCCTACACCTGACAGGTCACGACTCTATTTAACACCTTCACTCCAGCTGGAGGTCAATAGGTCACAGCAGCCAGACCCTAACCCTAACACCACACCTTCCTTGTCTGTGGACATACATCATGATTTATGCAACAGAACAGTTACGCTGTTAGGCACTCTTTTAATGGGCCTGCCTGGGCACCAAGACTAGTGCTGCCATATGTTCTGCATCTTTCCTCTGCACAGTTTAAACCAGCATAGGCAAATCTTTGGATTAAAGTTACAAAGGCAGGCATTAACTGACAGGAGGTGTCAAAAGCAAGGTAATGTGTCGGTAGGCTTTACAGACCATCGAAGGACAGTGTCTTATAACCCCACCCAGCCTTTAGAGTTCAGACAAAAGATTCCAACAAAACTTGAGGAAAGTAATGTAATTCCTCAGGAAGAGGCTGCTTAAGTTCATGCCACTGTGACAGAGACGCTCAGTTTGACACAGACAGTTAATGAGTTTCTCTGAGTCTGGGCACCTATGTTGCCAAAGTTCACCACAGTTGTTGACTAGGTCGTAGGCCGAGCTCCAGCAAGCAGAAAGGGAAACAGCTGTGGCAAGACCCTACAGACCATGACAAACGCTTTTTAGGTCTACACTGGGAGCATCATGAAGGCAGCCTGATGCATCAAACACTTTCACATTGTTTCACTTTGTGCAAAGCGTCTGAAACCTATCCACTGGGATACGTTAGCTTCCCAGAGGGCAGATACTTTCTGCCTCAACCATTACCGCTTGGTCGTGACATTGATTTCAACCCTTTCTCTGTTAGTTGACTGGTCTGCATAGCTCAGAGCCGGTGGAAACCTAACCCTATGAACAATTCCCTGACGCAGTGGTGAAGCTCAATGAGGAACTGAGTGGAAGCATGAGGCGGCACTAGCCTGGCGATCATGAGGGGAGGTCATGGGAGGAAATGAACACACAGTCAGAGAGTGAATATGAGAATAAAAGATGAGCTACTGCTAGCCTGGCTTACACAACCAATTAGCCGGCTACTTGGCCTGGCAACTTGTGCATCCCCCCCGGCCCTTCCGTGAGGTGGAAGCAACGGACGTAAATCCAAATGCATCAGTACAGTATAGGACAAACCTACGATCAATCAGATCAGTGATTCCAATGACAATAATTTGGTTTTGTTTGCAGATGTTCAAAGAAACATATTGTCCAAACCTACTTCCCTCTTATCAATAAAATTCAATTCTAATATACTAATCACTAAACTAATAACATAGGCTAATAATCACTTGCAGGTGTGTTTGCGTTTTTGTGCGTGTGTGTGTATATATACCATGACCAGGAAAAATGGGAGAATTATTTACAGTAGGCCAACTGGGTGATAAATTAGGAGACAAAGATGTGATGTGGCATTTCTCTGCCTGACACACCCATACTAACTCCTCTGGCGGCAAACAGACCGACTGATCAGCATCCTGACTGGTTCCAGCAGAGTCTCTCTCTCTCCACTGTGAAGCTAGCTAACTCACAGTTAGCTTAGCCAGTATGCTTCCCCTCTTGGCATTGTCCAACAAACAGGAATAACTGGACAAATATTATGTTAATATGCATGACTGAAGTTATGGTGAAGAGAGTTTCAAATGACAACACACCCTTACATGAGGCTATAAATATCTGTGACTGATAGTTGCACAGAAGATGATTTTTCCACAGGAGGAACTATTGAGATCACAGATAAAAACATCTGGTGGAAGGCCACTCAAAGAAAAAAAAAAACAAAAAAACTGCTGTGACAAACCACCAGTAGGTATTTTTATGTCCAAGATGATGACCTTTCACCTTGAGTTGTATTTTCCTCAAATACTTATAATCAGCACCTCAAACTCCAACACTTATTACTGTCCAACAGCAAAATTCACAGAGCTGGTGCTGTTCAGCAGTATAAAAATAATGTACGCCACCACGGCTTACCACATAAAACCAACACTCTACGTGCACAATTGCATGTAATTAACAAGGGAGTTTCCTCTGCAATAAAACTACCTTAAATAGGCACACAGATACTGAACTGCCCTGAAGTAATGTCCATAAGCATTCATGCTTTCAGGCTTTTACTTTTTTTCATTGATTAACGCATATCATCTTATAAATGTCAAACCATCAGAGAATAATAAGCAATACACCAGAATTTCACATTCAAACTTCATTTGGGCAAACAATAAGTCATAATAAGATGTCTATTACCTTGAACCTAACTCAACCCAAATCCCTATGTTTTTAAAATATCAAAAGCCATTTGGACTGATTTCCCAGTAGTTAAACCTAGGCTCACATCACCTTAGAAAATGATAGTAGGGATTAATTCATCGTTGCTGTGGACTTGGATGAGTGATGACTTGTGGATAGAGCTCTGCTAGAGGTCTTTTCCAGCTGTGTTTGCCTGCTGTGCTCTGCCTTGTGAGGCCATGTGCACACCTCGCCCATCCCTTTGTCAACACTGCCACCTTATCTGAGCTCCACACATGCCATCTCAAATCACTGAGTCAGCCTTGCTGCAGCGCTGCTTATCAGACTCACTGCTCACCTTGTAAACTTGCACATGGTGGCCGCCTGGAACTTCCAGGCCAGGACAAGGACGCGGAACTCAGCAGGGTCCACATGCAGGTCCTCGCAGAAGCGCTCCATGCCCTCCTCCAGGATGGCATCCTCCTGCTCATCCTTGTAGCGTAAGAACATCTCCTCGATCCGACGCAGGGAAACGCCGTCGCCCTCCCCCGCCCAGCATTCCTCCTTGGGGCCCTCCCCGTGCAGTGGTGGTGGGGCCAGACTGGTCTCCACGGTCACATCGGGGGCTTTGGTGCCGTTGTAGACGGGCTCAGTGGAGCTCTTGGGACAGGAGTCTTCCTTATGACCCCCTCCTCCACCTCCACTGCCTCCTCCGCCCTTCTTTCCGTGAGACTTGCCCGACTCTTTGTCTCCGCTCTTGCTACCCAGAGAGGAGGTGGGATTCTTGCACTTTGTGACGCACTGGCCCATGTCTCTCTCTCACTCGCTCTCCTCGCCGCTTCTCTTCAGGTCTGCTCAGCTCCGTCTGCACCCCGGTGATCTGAGCCGACACTCCTCAACATGCCCTCAGGCTCTGCACAAACACAAACACACATACACACACACACACACACACACACACACACACACACACACACACACAAACACAATGTACATCAATACATTTGGAAACACATAGCTAGATGAACCTACTGACCAGTAATATACAACCATAGTTGCTTCTCAACAATCAAATACAATCAAATACAATGCAAATATAATCAAGTATAATAGGCATCTCCATTTTAAATCTTATTACAGTTGCATTATAATCTAATACACTGAATGCACAGATAATCTAAGGCAGACATAAAGCACTATCAAAGTTAAGGCCCACAGTGGAGGTATAATGGCTTAGAATAAAATAAAGAAATGCTCTCCCTCATTTAGTGAAATTCAACACATCAGCACACATAGCACACTGGGGAGAAACTTCCGTTCTGCACACATCAACAAGGATGGAACCAAGGTCTGCAAGACTGCAGCTCCTGGCACTCCTGGAAGAGGGCGTGGGCTATGGGGGGTGGGGGGAGTCCTGGAGAAGAGCTGACAAGTGCAGCGCTGGGAGGGGGTTTTGCTGAGTTTATCTTTTAAGGGGGCATCATGTTTGAGGTTTCGTTTTTTAGCGTTTAATTTGCATTTTAATTAATCACGCCTATCTGATCTTACAGGCTGAAGAATGATTCAAGCGACTTCATCTGATAACACTTGTCTTCAAACACAGCAGCTTTACAGTAACACTTGAACCTGTTGGAGGCAGATGCCACCAGGAGTAGAAATTTGACTGCTAGAGTCTGTCAGACTCATTCAGAGAGGGATCTGATGACCCATCACGAGGATGATGGCAACTGAATACTCACCACGGCAACTGAATGATGGGCAGTAGTGTCATCTGAGAGAGAAGCATTGGGGTGACCTTGACATCCGCTACGCTGTCACAAACACATATGCACAAAACATTTCAATGACAGGAAAATGATCTGATGCCACATAACTGAAAGACACGCACATGTATGTCAACATATGTCTGCATTATGTCTCTTTGTATTTGCGATGCATTCTGCTGTGAGGGGGAAATATGAGATGGGTGGCCAGGTTGCTGTGCTGGAACCAAACACAGATGTCACTCAGAGGATATTCTGCATAGTCTATTGATGAACCTGATACAACTGTTTCATTGTAAGCTACTACTCACAGTTAAGCTGTAGGTTGCCATATGTTCGAAGCATTTCAAAATGTATACCCAAGCTGTATTGCTCATCTCAAATGGACATGTCTTATTCCTGTGCAAACCTCCCTGATTGTGAGCAAACAGGAAATTGTGTTACTTGAGAGATCTTTCAGTAAAAGAGAGAGCTCCTTGGTCCATTGATGAGAGCAGAGCAGGCAATGGGACAGGGTGGGCGGGAGGTATGATTCATGAGATAAGAAAACTTTCTCATCTCTCATGGCTGTGATTCAGTGAGGAAGAACATCAGCAGACCAGTGCAAAAGAGGAACAGTATTGTGTGACTTCCAAAGAAAACGTGTCTGAGCTGGGAGAGTAGAGGCTGGTGACGAGCATATGATCACTTAGTGTTACAGGAACTGAAATGCTTAAATATCTCCAACACTATCCTCTCTGTATCTAACAGGAACATGTTCGGGCAAGACACTACACATGTAGTGTGTGAACCTGCCGGGACTCCGGGGCCACCACAACACCCTCTTTCAGATTTTAGAGCATGTATGTTAGCGGTGAGACGTGGCCCCAAGTATGAACAGTGCGCTCATTCAAAAGTGTACCTCCCAAGTAACATCTGATCTCACTAGAAGGGGAATCGCTGCCAGAGTAAGGTTAGGTTAACGTTACTGTATCGAACTAAATAATCCATGAGTTTAGCGGCGCTCTAACAGTGTTCTGTGGTTTGGTGTTGCGTATCAGACCTGGCCCGTGTTCCAATAATCAGCTAGTTAAGACTGTGATAGCAGTAAACACGAATGAGATGGGCATGTTTACTCTGGAGGGTAATTTAACTCTGTGTCGCCATGCTTTTGGCTAACTATACAGCATATCAACTTGATGCTAGTTTGGTGAAAACATACTTTTTCTTTCCCTCTCAGTCAACGAATGAAACTGTGGTTTGCTAACTTATGTTAACATAGCTAGCTTATTTATAATGCTGATGTTCAGTGGACACCAAATAGCTCGCGACGTGCCCAGAATGTCATTAAAGCGCAATAAAACTTTTCGACTTGGCGACCATCACACTCCAAGCATGTTTTAACACACAAACATTCAATTCACAAGATAAAACAACTGGATGAGACAAGCTTACCGACAAGCTAGCATCCACTAAGCTCGATACAATAACGACAGAGACTCCCGACTGTCTACTTAGCGAGCTAACTGGATGAATACAGCTAGCTAGCTGGCTACACCTTTGCAGTTCTTAAAAGTTGAAGACGTGAAAGTGATATCAAAAGTTATGATAACAACGTGTCCTACTTAAATACGTGCATCTCACACTTTCATTGTATACCGTGATCTTACCTGTTAAATGGTAAACTGTATTTCCAAGTAATTAACGATCATCACTTCAGTCGTGGTGGGTTCCACATAGACAACGACAAAACTGCCCTGTCGTATTTAGCTAGCCAGTCAGCTAACACTAGCTAGCTAACATGTTAGCTATGTACTACAAAACCTTCGGCTGTTAGCATAGGCTCGGTGATGCTGAAATTCTAACAATCATAGAAAATGTCTACCCCTTTCGACAGCCAAAATTGCCCCCGGAACAAGCTTACACAGTTTGTTTGTGAATTTACAATTTCTTTGTGTTCCTCCTATCCTCTTAGTCATTGAGTGGACATTATGGGAATTTTCCCCGCATCATTTCCTGCGGAGAAACTGCGATCTCCACCACTGAACACGGCCCTCGATAGGTACTGCCTCTCATGTTTACAGGTTTAAAACGGCACCTCTTCAACGCAGAAGGTTGTGTCCTATATGAAACACCTATAAAATATTTACAATTTAATATTTCTACTTATCTGTTATTGTTGATAGAAATTTACATTTTAACAAACATACTGTATCTGATTGGATTTGGTGAGATCAAAATGTCTCAAAACGTAGCCGCCGTAGACTGCGCAAAATAAGTGTATCTTTGAATGTAAAGGATTCACGAGCGCGCAGATTGATGATGTAATCCATTTTGCGACTTGTTGATGTTGACTAGTGCATGAATGAGGGTGCAGTGTTTGGTAGGTCAAACAAATTGCCATTACCTTATTGCACAAGTTTGGTGATTGAAAGACTGGTGTTTAGTATCATAGTATGATATATCATTCGTTTTACAGTTGTAGTCCTCGATTTGTTACTGAGGTACCACACAGCTAACATTAGCTGAATTGTTTAACGTTAGCGGTTACTAAAACATACTGTGGAAGTAATTGACATCAGCTGGAGATTCTGACACACGTCTCCTGGCCAGGGAAGGTAAATGAGAATTGCCCCACTCTTCTCATTAAACCGCTATGGCCGACTAACCTAACGTTATTGAGGTGCTCTGACTTGATTGAGTAACTGTCGCTGTCGCCTTTGGCATTTGGTTAATCTGATTACATTTAAGTATGACCACTGATAAACACAGATCAGTGACATATGGAAAAAACAGGGGAAAAAACATAAGTTTGCATTTGCTAGCGTTTGTGTGATGTCTGTAGACTAAAATGTCTTGGTTAAGTCGTCTAACACTTTGCTAGAGGAGTAATGCCCCCACGCGGTTAGTTTTGGTGCTGCACTTTATAATCAATCAACTTTTTCGGGCCCAAACTGTAGTCTGTCATATTTTGCAATATATTGCTGAAATAACTGATAGGAAAGGCAAAATCCAAACAGTACAGTTTCACTGTACCAATGCTAGTTGTCAAAACTGTAAATAAATATGTCTATGATGCTTAGTGTGTTGTGAAGGTAAAACATAAGCCTTTCTTTATCCAAAAATATCAATGACTAATTATAATAAGTTGTGCTTAACTTTACGCCAATAACATACTGAATACTATACCATTTCAGTAATGAGTAGGCCTATTGTGTTCTACAATGAGAAATGAAACAGCTGCTTTGAATCAAATTCAGCACCATTTCTTCAAATATATAATTTAGCCTAATTTACCAAAATCAAAATAAATAAACATGTACATTGTTGTTTTATGAACAGGTGTAAGATTTAAGCAATAGCAATGGGTTCAATAACCCGGGCTGAAGTGCTCTCACTGTACCGGAGGATTTTCAGGATTGCACGGAGCTGGCAAGCTCACAGCGCCCTGCAACATGACACTGATAATGAGAAACGCTACATTGTACAGGAAGCTCGAACATTGTTTCGACAAAACCAACAGGTATTGAAATAGATGTAATCCTAATTAATTCGTATTACAGGACACTCAGTAAATCATACTGTTTAACTCAACACTGATTTTCAGTTAACAGAACCTGAGTCTATTAAAAAGTGCATAGATGAATGCAATGCAAGAATAGAAATTGGTAAGTCTGGTAACATTTGAAAATCAAATAATATTTGCATGCACATAACAACAAAAGATACTGTAGTACTTATTAACTAATGATTTGCTTATAACCTACTCTGTTCCAGGGCTTCATTACAGGAACCCTTATCCCAGACCAGTGAGTCCAAGCTACTGTTTACATAACCTATTTCACTCTGTCAACTTCCTAATGCTTTGGAGTTAGCCTGTGAAGTCTGAACACAACTCTTCTCTGAGGTGTTTTTTCCTGTCTGCTTATTCCACAGACCTATCTGCCCCCAATGGGACTGGCCACACAGAAAGGCAGGAAGTTACGAGGTCAACAGAAGCTGAGGAAACAGGCCAAACCTGTGTATTTACAGTCCCATGATGAGACGTGACACACACACATACACACACACACGAAAACACACAGAAATTGATACGTACAATAATATGTCTTACTCATTCAGAATAGTGCATGTACAACTTCAGCCAAAACCTTATTAAGATTTATTATGATTAAAGATAAGGTTTCAAAAGAATCATTGATTTCAATTATTTGGTAATATTATTACTGAAATAAGAACAGAATTCATAGACATATAAGGGTTTGTCTATCACTGTGTGTGTTCATGTCATCATTGTGTCTGCAAATAATCCTTCAGTTGTAAACTGTAAAATCAATATTTATTTTTGTTTTATTATATTAAAGCCAATTTCGTACACACCTGTTTCATTGGTTGATTCATTGGTATCACACTGCACTGGGGAAGGCTGTATAGAAGTATCAAGTCAGATGTGTGTAACCACGTATACAGAAACTATTTAGGCAACGTAAACATTAAAAAAAATAGCTGAGATGAACAAAATCCTCATTCGGTTAATTGCTCTTTCCAACAGCAACATCCTGTGAAAGTGCATTAAAGTGCATGTAAGAGTAACCATATATCCAGTTCTGTCTGTGGCTGCCTTTAATGTAGGACCTCTAAACATCTCTGAATAACCATTTTAATTGTAACTATACCCTCATGTTGTTGTCCTTGTGAACTCTACTCAGCTTCCATGCTCCCATATATCCTGAGGTCTTATAGGGAGGAGTGATTGGCACAAGTTGACAAGCTGGGACACAGGATGGATTGAGAGCCTTTTAATAGACTGTCCATTATATGTATATCTGTGAGAGCATGTGTATTCTCTTCAGTCATCCAGCTGGCACAAGCAGGCCACCCCCCGGTTAATCCAGTGCTGCTGTGGCCGGTCAGAGGGCAGCTCGATGGGCAGCACGTAGTTGGTGGAGTGGCCAGTGGTGGACAGAGTGCCGCGCCGGGCGCTGGTCTTGTACACGGGACACACATACATGTTCTCGTGCTTGAACTTGGCACTCTCGCCTGGCTTAAGCCAGATGATGGGCAGAGTGTCGAAGAGGATCTTGGGGAGGGACTCGCCGATGATCATGTGCTCACGGTCCCAGCGCGCTCCTTCCAGGAAGAGGCCGCGGACATAGGCGCCATCTGCTGGCTTCTGCCTAACATTGCTTTCATACTTGGTCACCTGAGACAGACACATACACAGAGTGAGCAAAGACAATTTCAACCTCCCTCAATAGCTGGGTTTCCATCCAACTTATTCACATTTCATATTCATGTATCCAATATGCATGTCTGCCTGTGTTCCCATCAACTGTATAATGCAAATAAAAAAAGAACATTGGGCTAATCAAATGGCATGTTCCAACTAGCTGTTGGATCAAAACGTAATGCCGCCAGGACGATGTCTATGGATAGAAATGCAGTAAATGTGAATATATGCAATTTAAACTGTATCGACTTTAATTGCATTATGTCTTATTCGCATCAAGAGTTAATCCACCCCCCTCAAGTGAATTGACTTTATATTCACATTAGAGGACTAATTTAAGGTGTTTCCAACCGAGGATTTGTTAAACGTGCATTAACAAGATGGATGAAAACCAAATTAAGACTGTGATAGCAGAAGAGAATACTCTCTTCTTCACTCACAACCACTATACCTCCCCTCACCTCAAACTCAAACCCAATGTAGTCAATGGGGATGGTGTATTTGCGTGCATAATTCTGGGAGACTCCAGTGAGGAATGACTGAGTAAAGTAGAATCCAGAGATCCAGAAAACACTTGGGGGTCCATTATCAATCCAGTCCTTCATGACACACACACACACACAGAAAAGACAACTAAGGGCACAGACAGTATGGGGTTGGAGGTACACATCTGCAAAGTGAATTATACATTATATAATATATTCCATATATATGATCCATATGTATTAACTATCTCTTTCAGTGGCTTTTGGGTGGCTCAGAGGGAGCTGTCAGTTCCCACCTGGAGGAAGTGGAGTCTCTGGAGCAGGTCTGTGACGTAGCTGCCCAGGGGTTTGAGGGAGGGGTAGGAGCGGGCTGCCCACACAGCAGGTACACGCCCAACCAGCATGCTGTTGAACACACCCTCCAGCTCCGACGACATCACCACCTGGCCCTTGAGAGCCCGACGGATATTGACCAGAGTGCTGCGCACCTCCTTTGTTAGTCTGGTCACACACACACACACACACACACACACACACACACACACACACACACACACACACACACACACCTTCAGTCCAGCAAACGGTAAGCACTCCAGCATTTACTGCAGATTTATCATCAGATATATCAAGTCATGAAAGGTTTTTTTTTTAAAGAGATGACTAAGAGTAATTTATATGGTTTGAGGTAGTTTGGAGGGGTTTCCAAGCTGAAGTTCATTGTACTTGTAACTACTTACATTATTAAGTGTAGTAAAATTAAGTTTCTTTGAAGCAGACTTTCACTGACGTTTTCTTTTTGTTTATAAGTGCATCATATGTATGTCATACCTGTTGAAGCGAATGAGTTCCTGTCTCAGCACAGTGTTCATGGATTCCTCATAGAGCACTGGGTATTTCTCCATTACCATCTCCAAATCAAAATCTGGTGGCAACTTGCCGAGAATATCCTCTGCCAAATCATCCACTATGTCCTACACACAAACATACACGTACATCAGTAGAGAGTCAGTGTGATGTGACTAAATAATGATTCTGTTTAACTGTGTTTAATATACAATTAAGAGTTACTGTACATTGATGCGATGAAAACAGAGTCATTAACACATCTGCAAATTTGTAAATATAAACATGTAAACATGTCAACAAAACACTCAAGAGTCAGTCAGTAGGACTGGCTGTGGTCAAACTGTATGTACTCACCTGTGGTGACTTGGCTCCACCCCCTGACTGTCTGGGTAGGGTCAACAAAACCCCATCTAGAAGCTGATTGGTCTCCTGGTTGTCCTTGGTGATGTCGGCATTGCTGTGCAGGCCAAACACTCCAGGATCAGCACTGATTGGCAAATTCCTGACGTAGTCCACATAGCTCTGATGAAGATGAGATTTAGATGAGAGATGAGATGAGATGAGATGAGATGAGAGTGAGTCAAATGTCAGACTAAACTACTTTGTGATCGATAAGTTTATGCCTCAGAGGGTAGTGTAATATTGCTAAGTGTGTTTGCATGATAACTGTGTAATGTCATGTGGGACTGACAGTGTGTGTGTACCTGATAGGACCATGAACAGGGACATAGTAGAGGTCCCCCTCACACAAGCTATAGCAGTCCTGTTCAAGTAACTCAGTGCTGAAGAAGATGGAGAGCAGGGAGAGCAGCAGTCTCCTGTCCTTATCATCAGTTACCCTGCCTCCATAATTACACTCCCCTGGGTACAACAACACACAGTGGGAACATGTAATCCACATACACCTTATGGTGGGCAGGTTTTACATTTGAACTAATCATTTCAGTACAATTAAGATTCAAGATTCAGATAGTCTTTATTACATCTCACTACTAGTATAAGAAAGTAAACTTGTGTGTTTTTGCTCCTCAAAAATAAATAATAAATAAATAGTATGTTAAGTGTTGGGGGAGGGGGGGGGGGGAGAGAGAGGGTGTTATTGGGTTTGAATTATTTTTGGAAAGCTGTACTTTATAGAATTGTTTTACACTTTACTGTTTTCTTCATGTGGAGAGGTAATATGTGTGTGTGTGTGTGTGTATGTCTGTATGTCTCACCAGTTAAGTAGGTGAGAGCCTCCAGTGGAACTTCCTCATACTCCTCAAGGAACATGTGAATCTGTCTCATGGTGATCCTCAGGTCAGACTCATTAAACTCATATGGAATATTCCAGCCTACAAAACACAAACACAGAAGTCAGTCATACACTGTTTTTCAGTGCAAAGAATGTGACTTTCCTTCTTCATATTATCTGGTGTAATATCAAGTAGATGCAAGATTATGGGAAAATAAAATGGAATAAATTGTTAGTATATAGCTATATAATAACTAAAAAACAAGTCGTCCATCTAACAACAGCTCAACATGCATGCATATGCATGAAACCATGCATCAAAATAGTGTTGGAGCTGTATGTATATTCTGACCCAGTGGCCCGTAGGTTCTCCTCTCCTGCACCAGGGCGTGGAAGAAGCAGATTCCAAAGAGCAGCTTCTGCCAGACCTCCTGTTTGCTGGAGCCGAGGAAGAAGCTGGGGTCAGAGATGGGGTCATTGAGGTAGGACCGCAGGATGTTGGCACGCAGGCCCTTGGGCGGCTCATTGGTCATCTTCACCCCGTTCTGCAGGATGCTCACGGGGAACTTGTCAGAGGGGTAGCTGGTCAGCCACAACCTGAGGGAATAGGGAATAATGAAGAGTGAGGTTTTCTTAAGAATCTGTGTGAGGTGTATTCACAATCCACAGGAGATGTGTTTGTCTCACTGTCTGATTTTGATGTTTTTTGTTTTGCATGACGAGTCACATTAAGTGATGCATGCTGGGTTTTTCTGTCTCTGCCTGATGTGTATGTGTCTATATAGTATCAGTGTGTGTGTGTATGAGTGTGTCTCACACTATGTTTTTGGGTACTGTATATTTTGTGAGTGTGCATGTGTGTATTCTTGTGTCACCTGAAGCTGGGGTGTGTGTTGTCAGGGATGATGACCTCCTCACAGATCTTCTCCAGGGTGGGCATCCAGCTGGTGGCCAGGTGGCAGTTCTGCAGCACCACCCAGCCTCCATTCTTCAGCGCCTTCTCGATCATGCTCTGAGCTATTGGACCCTGGCCCTGACCCAGGGAGATCGTCTGGGTCCTACTGCCCCCCATACCCAGGTCCTCTGCAAATTTCAGCAATCCTGGAACAAAAGCACACACACACACACAGGTAAGTGTAGTTACTCTGTATGACTACAGACCCAGATAAACACTACTGAAACTGAAATGATATCATTGTTATAATTTAATCTAAGCAAATTACTATCCTAATACAATATAGTTAATACTAATAATATTAATACAAATGAAAATATATGTAAATCTGAGTGCACTACTAATGACAGCACTGTCTGTTATTGTCTTTCTTGAATGAGATGAAATGATGAAACAGCCAGCCCATACATGTTTGTCAGTGGGCTTGTATTGTATCTATATACAGTGTGCATATACGAGCCTTACCTGCAGTAGGGTCAGAGCCTGGGGAGAGGATGAAGATGAGCGGAGAGCAGCAGTTGGAATCATTGTAGCTGCCAGTGAGGTCAAAAGTGGGGGGCTCGATGTACGAATGGCCCATGTTCAGCACGATGAACTCCTGGATGGCCGGTACCAGCTTATCAGGCCTGAAGCACCGCAGTACCACTAGACGGACCATGCCCTCTAGAACATGCCAATTATCTGGCAGCTGCTCTTCGTAGGGCTTGCTAGAGTCATAGAGCTGCCTCCACTTCTCAACGTTGTCCTGCACATGCTTGTACAAACCCTCCAGGTTACGCAGCTCGGAGGCGCGCACAATCTCTGACCAGGACTTGTCCGAGAGCCACTCGGGCGCCGGGTTGGGGTGTGGGTTGTCCAAGGCGATGCCGCCCGTGAGAAGAAAGCGCCAGACCTGGTCGTCGATCTGCCCTCGGCCATTCATGATCCCAACAGTAAGCAGCAGCGAGAAGAGTAGCTTGTCCTTCTCGAAGAGCGAGCGGCACACGTTGTTGTAGATGCTGTTGGTGAAATAGCTAATGATGTTGTTGATTCGGGCGGGCAGATCATCAGTCCGGACACTCTGGCCGATAGACTGCAGGTACAGGTTGATGAACCAGGTTAGTGAGTTCTGATACATTGGCTCAATGTTGGCCAGGTCAGACACGCAGAAGAAGAGGATGGAGGAGTGCTCGGCCACAGGCCGGTAGCCCATGCGTGTGTCATCGATCTCCTGCTCAGTAACGCTTGCCACCTTCTGCTTCTCCGAGATCTCCTCGGACAGGATCTTTGAGGATGACAGCACCTTAATGGCTGTCTCATCCTCCAGGATGTTGCCCTGTGAGGAGGAGAGCACCTCTAGGATCTTGTCCTCGATCTCCTTGAGCTGTTTGTTGTTGGCAGCACTCTCCAGGATCAGCTGGTTCTTCTTCTCCTCCAACTCGGGCTTCTCCATTGCCGCCACGATACCGAGCAGCTGGTCCTCCAGGCCCAGAGGTGTGATCATGAAGTTGATCAGGCACACCTTCACCGCCACCTCAGGCAGGTAGTGTGGATTCCTCAGCCCAGTGGTCATGTAGAAACGGAAGTCTTTAGAATATTCCACAATGTTCTCACCAATCTTCATGTACTCTACGCCCTGTTGCCGGAACGTCTGCTTCAGGAGAACTGGCTCCAGAACAGCATCAAGCTCTTCGCCAATGTTCTCAAGCAGCACCGGCGTGCCAAACTGGACGGAATTCTCCAAGGTTCTGACATAGGTTGGGTCTGAGAGCTTGATAACTGCTAACTTATTGGACTTCTCCATGTTCTTTACCCACTTGTTGGCCTGGCCTTGGGGATCGATCATCAGTGGCCATCGCCTTGAGTTAGTCACAATGATACCGTTGTCAGTTGAGAATGTGTCCACAGGCAGCCCTGCAATTTGCCACTGTCGAATCAGCACTTGGTTGCCCAGTGTGTTACTAAGAGTGAAGTCGTCAGAGCAGGGCACTTTCTTCTCTTGGCACAGCTTGTGCCAGGCATGTTGGCACTCCACACGATAGTCCACCGTGAAGGCACCCAAGTAGGACACAGTGCCCGAGGACAGGAGGACGTCCCCAGTGAGGTTAGTGTACTTTATGCCCAGGCTTCTTGCAGCCTCCGTCCAGCGATCCTTCTCCCCACCGAGCCCACCGATTAGCTTCTCCGCTCGGATGAGCTTCTGAGAGCACAGCTCGATGTTGTCCTCCAGGTCCTGCTTCTTCTGGTTCATCTCCTCAAAGGTGTCATTAAGTGCCTGCAGCCGGTCCTCCACCTCCTTCAACTCGCCTCGCTTCACCTCCAGGGTGGCCATCTGGACGGCCAGCTCTGCCTCGGCCCCCTGGAGACGCTCCTTCTTGGGTGCCACCACCTTGGCCACACGCTCGTACACCTCCATGGCACGCACCCACTTGCAGAGACCTTCACAGGCCGACGACACGTTCTTGATGAGAGCCGGCTGGAAGTCGGGGTGGTCGATGAACTTTTCGCGGATGCGCTTGATGTTGGCCGGGGGAATGTTGTCTTTGTCGAAGAACTTGAGACTGTCCAGGAAACGCAGGTCACTCAGGAGCTTCTTGGAGCTGCCCCAGTAGTCCTCAATCATTTTACCTGTAGACCACAAGACACCATGTATATATATATATATATAAAACATATCACTGACAACAGATTTACCAGTTCATCATATAAATATCTTGTTGATACCCTAATTGTGACCTCTAACCCTGATCCTGTGTTCCCACACAACAAATTTAAGGTCTTTTCAGGCTCGATTCCCTCAGACAGTACAGTTTTAAAGTACTGTCGCAACACAGAGAGCTTGTATCGTCCATGGTTACACTATGAAATGAGAATAGTGGGTTTTCAAGATTCAAGGTTCACAGAAAAAAGAAAACATACAGTATAAATTAAAGCACTTTTAATGATCTTTGTCTATATAATAACTAAAAAAATAACTTTTAAGGGCTTTGCAGTTATTTTTCAAAAACATAAACTTTGATGATTTTAAGATTCAAGTGAACCCTGCTGACCTGAACCACCAGGGTCAGGCTTCCTTTCAGGCTTGATGCCCTTCATGACACAGATGGACTCCATGACCAGTTTGACAGCTGCCGGTGGATTGGTCATGGACTTCACCACGGTGATGTCTGCAGGCTTCAGAGTGTCCAGGGCTGAGAGAGCAGCCTCCAGGGCAGGCATGGCTTCAGCTAGATCCCCCTCACACTCATCCTAACACACACACACGCACGTATGCACACACACACACAAACACACACACACACACACACACAGAAGACATTCATTAGTAACTGCTTTAAGATCTATGTGTATGTTCCTGTTCAAAGTAATACACCTACTTTAATGGCCTTGGCTGCCGCTGCTGCCTCATTGGCTACTTTCTCATCTGCAGCCACCAGTTCTTTTTTGGCGTCCACCTCCACAGTCTCCTTCTCAATCTTCCCCATCATAATCTCCGTCTCTGCTGATGTCTTTATCAGCTCAGGCTGCAATGTAGTCAGCTCCTCTTGCATCACCGCCACCTGGAGAACAAGGTGCACCTTTCAGTTACCTTAAGTTTCCATTTAATCCAACACTACCACTACCATCAGTAACCCATCAGTTTTGTAAATGTGTGTTTCAAGCTATTGAATGTGTGTTTTTGTGTTTGTGTGTGTGTAACCTGCTGTTGTTCCTTCACCCTATCATCCTGACCTGAGAGGCAGCGAAGTCCAGCTTCTCTAAGCCAACCAGGTAGCGGTTCCTGAAGGTGTCCACCTGGTTCCTGCGTGAGCTCAGCAGGGCCTTGAAGGTGAGGATCAGCTCCAGGTAGGAGGTGGGCGTCACGTAGTTGTGCCGACGTAGCTGCGCGTAGAACCTCTGACTCAGTTGACGTACGCTTTCCTGGAATGTCTTACACATGTCTACCACACTGACAGTGAGCATGAGAGAGAGAGAGAGAGACAGAGATTTTATTGCCAATAAAAATGACTTCAAACAAGTATTGCTGTAGTTCAAATAGGCTCCCAATACTATGAGATGAGCATAGTCTCCACAAAGCATACTACAAATTTGTATGTATGGGGTGTGCATGTTTACACTGTTGATTGATTGCACAGGAGAAGTTAATTAAAATGGAGACTCACGCGACTCTGATGTTGTCCTCCAGCTCCACATCCTGAAGAAACTTGTTGGCAACCATCTCCAGAGCGTCTGATGGCCAGGCCTGGAACCAGTCGATCGTGCAGCAGTTGATCAGAGACGGGAACATCCGCAAACGATTACGGAAGGCATCACCGATGGGACTCATGGCTGCGATAAAGGTAAACATAACGAGACATAAACAAACATGCTAAAGATTAGCATTGAAATTTATTAGAAAGAATATTCTTTCTGAAGGCACAGAAGCTCACTAGGAGTTCAGATGCCAGAGGTCTGAACATACCGAGGACTATGTGCAGGTGGGCTTTGATGCGGTCGATAAAGAAGTTATACATGGAGAGGGGCGTGGCATCGATCCTCTTGCCCTCCAGGCGTGCCACGCCCTGCATCTTCTCTATGATGTCAGCACGCTCGTCGGCAGCAAAGATGTTGGGCACGTCGCCCGTGTTCAGCAGCATGTTGATGTCCTCCACGAAGGCCTCATCCTTCACCTGCCCGTCGCTGAACAGGAACACCGTGCGCTTGCCCTCCACGCCCGCCTTGAGCATGACGCGCTTGACGTCGTCCCGCCAGTCCGACATGCTGTAGGTGCGCGTCAGCTCGATTTGGAAGAGCTCGTAGTCGTTGATGAAGGTGCTTAGCTTGGTGGCGCTCTGACGACCCGAGCCGCCGATGCCCACCAGGAGCAGGTGCCCGTTGTCCTGCTTGAGCACGCGGCAGATGCGTGAGATGTGCTCGATGGCGAACTTGAACATGACCAGTGACATGGGCGCCTTGCTCACGTTGTTGAACTCGTCCAGGTAGTGCTCCATGACGGCTGTCAGCGCTTTCAAGTCGGTGATCTCATCATAGGCACGTGTGTCTGAGTCTGGCTTAGAATAGTCGCCGAAGAACAAGCTGCGAATGTCATCATCCTCCACCTTGCCGGATGCTGTAAGGTGACCGAGGAGCTGTGGGGAGAGGAGAAGCGAGGGATGGGTCAAACAGAGAGGAAGGAGAAATGTAGAAAGGGATAAAAGAAGAATCAGGGGAAAGGAGAGAAACAGAGCAAGAATCATGTCCCTGCTTTATTTTCTGGAGTGTGAGATAAACATTAGACCAGTTAGTGTCTCACCTTATCCATGCTTTGCTTGAAGTAGCCTGAGGTTCTCTCCTTTACAATGTTGAAGAAAGTTTCTCTGTCTTCATTGTCGATGAGACGGTCATAGAATACCCGGAATACCTCATGGATCCACAGTCGGATGAGCTTATCGCCCTCCTGTGTGTCAACATTGAATGGTAAGAAAACCACCTCACTTCACACAATATTCTGTCTTTTTTTAGACGATTAGACATTAGAATTGTGTGTGAATGTGCACTTGCCTTCAGGTGTGTGGCTGGAGCAAGCAGCACTCCTTGGATGACTCGGCTGAAGTCACGCAGGTTGAAGATGTAATGGGACTTAGAAGGAGTTGGCAGGAAAGCATCTATGGCATCTTTATACACAGCCATAGTAGCCTGGACCATGATCTTACCCAGTCTAGAACAGAACATCCACACACACGATTAGTCTCTCCTAATTAAGTTGCAGAGCCTTTACCTGGCTAAAGAAACCCATTATGAACTGACCTGGAGAAGGAGCCATCGAACCCTTTGGCGAAGTGCCAGTCAGTGATTGATGTGAAGATCTTGCTGAGCGTCTCGTCATCAAAAGAGTCAATAGACACCACGTTGAGGTGGCGTGTGAAACGCCCTGAGAAAGGCGTGAGAACAGAAGAGCAGAAGATGTCATGACGGTGCACAGGACATTACAAAAAGCTGAACAAAAACAAATGGTAAGTCTATGTAGTCTTTACCACACCTGTAATGTCATTTCTCCCACCACCAGGGGGCCCCATGGCTGAGATGAGCAGTACATCAACAATGTCCTGGCGAGACGTGTCCTTTTTGTCGTACCAGTGGGCGTGATCCATGAACTGCCTCAAAAGTTCAATTGGAGGCTGTGCCCCATAGACCTCCTTTGCTGGCATGTTTAGGTCATCTGTGAGGCAAGAGGTGAAAGGTCACAACTTTGTAATAATAAATAAATGACTCTTCAACACCATGTGTTTCTCCACACTGTTCCACCTGCGCCTCTCCTTACCCACATAAATGACACACTTCTTCCCCATGGGTGGACCAAATACGCCCTTGCGCCTACGGTCCAGCTTGGACATAATGATGTCTTGCGTCTGATTGGCTGAGGTGCGGGCGGAGAAGTTGATGCAGTTGGGCGTGTAGCTCTCCTTGGGCAGGCTCATGAGGAAGTTAGCTGTGATGACTGACTTGCCCGTGCCCGTGGGCCCCACGAACAGCATGGGCACCTCATGTGCCACGTAGGTCCGCAGGAAGAAGAGTTGGCGGGCAGTTTCCACTGTGGGGATGATCAGGTCGGACACCTGCGGTGGATTTCAACCAAATGGCAACACCGTTACTGAATGAGAGGGAGAATGTTCTGTGTATTTCCACAGGTGGTCTGTTTGTAAGTGGTATTAGTTAGGATGAGAAACATATTTCATGTGTTTGCCATACATTCGCAGTGGGAGAGATGGTGCTGTCTTCCGTTGTTATTGAGTCTGTCCATGCGTTCCACTGGCCAGGCCCTTGTTTGTGGAAGTAGTAGTCATACACTGTGCCTGAGTTAAAAAAAAACATATAGCCTAGTCAAACACACTTATATGAAGGTAAAGATCTTATAGTGATGCTGCAGGTGTGTGTGTGTGTGTGTATGTGTGTTTGTGGCAGACCTCTTTCAGGGAAGGTATTGTTCTTTGTGAGTTTGACGCTCTTTGGACGTGGATAATCGGGTTTGGTGCCGGAGATCAGGTTCCGGAAGAACACGTCAAACTTCTTCCTGCTGTCACCATTGATGGTTCCGCCCACAGTCCAGACCAGAGTGAATAAGAAGAGGCCTTGCAGCCACATGGTCATCTGTTGACTGGACATGGGCTCCTTCCCATCCTCACCAGACACCACAATCTCATCTTTAAGGAGAAAAGGAGAAAGGAGAAAGGAGTTTTTTCAGTTTTTCCTCCATTTTGTGACTGAAAGTGTGTGTATGTGCATGTGTGTGTTTGTATGCTATCTGAGTGCGTGCATTTGTATGCTTTCATGTGTGTGTATGTTTGTGTTAGCTGAAGTTACCCTGTGTCACTCACCCAGCAGGCATGTGTATAGCCGCATAAGGCTATAGGCAAGGTGAATGGGGGAGGTCTGCACCAGGAAACGACACTCATGGGTAATGAAGTCCAGACTTGGCTGAAGTAGCCAATCAAACAGGTCTTTAACCTTTCAAAACAACACAGTACGTCAGTAACATAGTTTATGGGCTCTTGGTATGTCTGACTGAGTGTGTTTGTGTGTGTCAGAATAAGTCTCACTAGTTCTAGGTGCTCTTCACCAAGACTCTTGGGGAGTGTGTCCATGTAGAGTCTCTGAAAGGAGTCCAGCCAAGCTGATGGGGCTCCATGTAAATCATACCACACCTAGATAAAACACACACACACACACAACACACACACACACACACACAGACACAGACACAGACACAGACAGACACACACACACACACACACACACACAGACACACACACACGCACACACACACACACACACACACACACACACACAGTTAAGAGTACTTCTTGCCTTCTTTGTACAATCTGCATGGAAATGGATGCTGTGATTGAACCTGTGATTAAAACCTTAACCTAAGATTAATGTTCACACTATTAACTGAATAGTCTACCATAATGGATCAGTGCAAATAAACAGCAACAATACTACTCTCTCAGTAAGTGTTTATTGGTGAATGTGGTGAGACAGGATACCTGCTGACAGTAGCTGGAGAGGCCTGTTCCAAATCGGCTGGCTCAAAGATCAGACTCATCTTTGGGCTCATCTGAATGATCTCACCACTCATCAGACACAGCTAGGGAGAATAAAAGAGAATGAAAATTAAAAACATGTTATTGGAATCAATACAGATAGATTGAGACACATGTGAAGCAGTACCTATGGAGACTCTCTATCGACACACAATTATGCTATAACTATGCACAATTAAAGGGGACACTTGCAGTTGGGACAGGCAACAGTTGTTTAAACAACGCACCTTCTTGTTGTCATCCAGCACAGTGTTCATGTTCTCAATCCACACAGCATCAATGGGCCCATCAAACAGGATCCACTGGCGGTTGTCTGAGATGGACTGGGCCTGCTCACGGAAGGAGGTGGCCAGCACGCCATCTGACCACTCGTGACTCACTGGGTCAAAACAGCCATACAGCTGGCCCATGGTGATGGCTTTGGGATTGATGATGCGGTAATCCACGGCAAACTCCTCCATTTGATTGGCTGAAGGTAAGCATCACAAACGCATTGTTTGTTTTTTTTAATTGAAAGGTAAATTAGTAAAGCACACATAAAGTTAAACAGATAATTCGGGTAGTGCATTATTTTTGTTGTCCCTCTACATCTAAATATACAAAAGGCATCCAACTAAGTCAATTCTAGACTGTACACTGTATGCACAGGCAAACCAATTATGAGAGTGGTTTTTGGTGAGTGCTACCCTCATAGAGATCCCCCAGAGCTCCTGCCAGCACTTTATACGCCGATGTCTTCCCTCCCATTGGCTCACCCACAATCATGAAGCCATGCCTCACCAACATCATGTCATAGACCTACACAAGCACACGCATAAGCAACACAAACACAAACACACAACACAACACAAACACAAACAAACAGCAAAGGTATAACATATGAGTAACTGCAAAAGGTAACTACAACGCAGTAACTGTAGCACGTAACTGCAACAGCATTTACAAATGCCAAGTGTAGACAGAGGGTTCATACTGGTTTATGCTGTCATGTATTGACTTATTCATGTACAGGTAATGTTGGTAGTTAGTGCAGGTGGTACCTGTATGATTTTGCCAATGAACCAGGGCACAGGCTGTAGTTTGAGTTTGGCTATGTTGTTCTCCAGAGCCTTCAGCAGTAAGTCATAGTCTGGCTTGGGCAGGACCACTCCAGGGAAAAGATCTGAGATGATACCCTAACCAGAGGTCCACCATAGATATACAGTATAAAACACTCACACATAGATAAACAGTGTTATTCCCATGCCATCATCTATCATATTCTCACACTCACTCACTCTCTCTCTCACACACATACATACACACACACACACACACACACACAGTTACACTTACACTTATGTTTACAACCTCAGCAGACACCTTATAGACAGGCACTCACACACCTGGAAGAGGGGTACATCCTGAGCAAGGAACTTGGCCATGTTGACATCCATAAGGGCTCTGAGCAGCAGCACGCTCTCATCCACCTCAGGGTACTTTAGTTTGAGGTTCCCTGCAGCAGTCAGGACTGATTTCACTGCACGCATCCCATAGTCATAGTGACTCTGAGACGAAAGCTGTTCTGAGCACAGACGGTAAGTGGCCACAATCTTCTGAGCCAAGCTGCCATGGAAACCAAGCTTATGAGTCACCAGTCGATGTTTTCATGCGTGCCTCTAAAAATGTGTTATTGACCAAAAGTTCCTTAAAACTAAGAAGTGCTAATTACCTTCGAGACTCAATGAAGCCCATGGAATAAAGAGAGATCTCTCCAATTAATGCGTAGTCAGGCACCATCATTGCAACTGTGCGGAACAAGGCCTAAAACACACACACACAACACACACACACACAAAAAAAAAACACACACACACACACACACACACCACACACACACACAACACACACACACACCACACACACACAACAAACACACACACACAAACACAACAAATCAAAAATGGCTCTTAACTAAGAGGTCAGATAGCACTGTTGATGGTTGGGTATGCTGGTGAGGTTACCTTGAGGTTGTCGGGCAGCTCAGCACGCCCAGCGTAGCCTGGGTTCATGGTGATGAAGACGCTGCAGGTTGGGTTGAGTGACAGCTCGGTGCCCTCAAACATGAAGCGCTTCAGGTCGCGGGCTATAGCCTGCTGGATGCACAACACCTGCTGGGCCACCACCGATAACACCTCCACCTGAGACAACACCAACACACAGAACAACACCAAAGACAATACAATTACAGTCATCCAAAGACAATACAATTACAACTCAGAAACTTCCAGAAACCATCCGTGCTCTCCTCACCTCGATACGGTTGAACTCATCAAAGCAGGCCCAGGCTCCCGACTGTGCCAGTCCTTTAAAGAACTTACTCATGGCCTTATAATCCAGGCCATCTGAGCAGTTAAACACCACACACTGCAGACAGACAGACAGAAGATATATGCAAACAAAAATGCTTTATTTGGACTTATTTGTAATCATTTGAGGTATGTCATCTACTGTAGCTCAAACAAGTGGAATAATGCATTGACTCTGTAATGTTAGTGTTCATTAGTCAGTGTAATGTAAAATGCAGGTACCTGTTTGGCGAGGGCTTTGGCCAAGTCTTTGGTGGTCTCAGTTTTGCCTGTTCCAGCAGGACCCTCAGGGGCTCCACCCAGATTGAGCTTTAGCGCTCCCATCAGAGTTCTGCAACAGACCACACAGCACTCACACATCTCTCTATGCTACCAGAGCAGCACTCAAACTGCAACACAAGTGTGATTTAGCATTTATACTATGGGGCTTGTGTAGTTTACACTATTCAGGCAAGTCAGCTATAGTGTATTTGTGATAGTAATTGTCCAGTGCATAAATGAATTATGTGTTTGTGTGATTACACTTTGTGCCAACACCAGGAGAATACATATGTGTGTGTGTGTGTGTGTGTGTGTGTGTGTGTATGTATGAGTGTGTGTATACATGTATGAGTGTGTGTGCAGTGCATGCAGATAAGCTCTACCTGTAGCAGCGGTCAGTGAGTGGCGTGATGACTAGTCGCGGGGAGTTGCCCAGGTACTCGTAGCCGTAGGTGACGCAGGTGGTGATCATCCTCAGGAGCACATCCCCTTCCTCCCAGTAGTAGCGCAGCTGGGAGATCCACTGGAAGTCATTCAGGCAGGACACACGGTCCTCTGCCAGCTTAGACACCACGTCACGGGCTACACACAACCACACACACACACACAGACACAGAAACACACACCACTTCATCAAATACTACCACATCCATCACATTACTAATGTTACTATTTCCTCAATGAAGGTTGAGGGTAACATACGTTTACTGTATCTAATAGACTGTGAAGAGCGTAGGTCTACATTTCAATGGCTTCTTGAATGCAGACATACCGCTAACTAGTGTAGTGTTTGAGTTGAGAGTTGAGCGTTTACCATGGACATCAATGACAGTCAGGGCCCCTAGAGTCAGCCTGGCTCCACCTGACAGCTTGCCTCTCACCAGCTCCACAATCTCAGCAATCTGGGCATTGCTCTTTTGCACATAGGCCTGAGGGAGTCACGCCAACACACATCATCACATACAGTACACAATCAGATACAGGTACAGACACAGAGTAAAGCACAACTGTTTTGGAGAGTCAGGAACACTTCTTCTACCGATTGTATATCCTTGTGTGTATGAATATGTGTGTGTTTGTGTGTATGAATGTGTGTGTGTGTGTGTGTGTGTGTGTGTGCAGGTCCTCACTGGTAGTGTGTTGTTCTGGATGGCTTCCGATACTTCAGTGGTCCAGTAGATGGAGGAGGCACAAATGACCACCTGGCCAGGCCACTGCAACACCCAGCGCTTCCTGGGGACCTGCTCAGGCACAAGCCAAGACAGAGGGAATGGATCTTAGTGTTAATGTGAGAGAGTGGTATTCATCTGTGTGTGTGTGTGCGTGTGTGTATGCGTCAGAGTCATAGAAATAGTCTCTCTTTAAGGTTTTGGTATGTGTGTGTAGTGTGTATGTGTGTGTGTTAGACAGTGTGTGAGTGTGTACTCACCTGAGGGTATTGTTCAAGCCCTTTGCTAATAACATCTCTAACACTCCTCAGCATCATGTTCTCCACCTGAAGCAGCCATTTCTCCACCATCCCCTACAACACACACAGTGACACACGACAGTCAGAAGATCAGAATCAGTGGGTCACTGGATATTAATTTACAATAGAAAATTTTGGAAAACATGGTTTAATAGTGATTGTATATTTCCATTGTACAAAATAATAACAGACAGAAAGAGAGGGGGGGGGTTCTAGAAGAGATGGAACACCTTAGCTTGGGCAGGGTAGATGCTCTCACTGAAAGGCACGGTCTCCTTCTCTGAGCTGATCATGCCAACTATTTCCAGGTCAGGGGTGAAGTCCAGTTTGGCGATACCCTCAAAGCACTTCTTCAGGTGAGGCTGCACTCGCAGTGGATCTTTGGTCTCAGACAGAATCTCCAACAGCTCATCGTTAGAGAGAAAAAAGAACCTGCAGACAGAGAAAAAGACAAATGAGGCATAATTGGTTATTATGAAAAACAAGTCCAGCATCTAGTCATAAAATATAAAGTAGATCACATAGGAAGGATGATTAAAGAGCTAGTTTGCTGTGCTTGTGCTGTTTTTGGAGTCTGTGAATGTGCTGTGTCAGGTGTGGGTCACCTGGGGAAATAGAGCCTCTTCTGCTCCAGGTAGGTGTTCAGGCCTTTCTGGATGTCCTCCAGGAACAGATTAGACTCCTGCAGGCGAGCCAGCATGTTGGGCTGACCGGTTGCCACCAGCACACGCGTGTCCTTGATCTACAGACAGGTTACAGACACGCACACACACACACACACACACACACACACACACACACACACACACACACACACACACACACACACACACACACAACCTTATGCATAAACTGATATCTTGAAAACAACCTAAGAGAAGCATTACTGTATAAAACTCGCTCACACACACACACAGACACACACACAGACACACACACACCGCTTCACTAATTATGTCCTTCCAGTAGCTGTCCACGATGCCAAACTTGCGTCCCTCCTCAGGCATTTGGGCGATGATATCCTCAGAGCTGAAGATGGGCTCCAGATACAACCAGGTGGCCTGGCAGCGCAGCAAGGCATCCAGGATGTCCTGCATGGACAGCAGCTTCTCCTCCCATTGCTGACACACACACACACACACACACACACACACACACACACACACAAAGACACTCAAATGCAACCCAAACTTTCAAGCTCTGTTTAGTTCCACAAGGTGGTGTCTCAGTCCCAATGTCTTCCCTGAGGCCAAGTTCTGAACACTCAAAGACTTAACAAGCATGATTCTGCTTCATGATTGGCTGAATGGCTTTGAAGGTTCAGGGCTTAGGGACAGGAAGTTCAGACAGTTATGTCACAAGCCTTTTCCTGTAGTCTGGAGCTAAGACCTAAGCAATATAATTGCCATTGGTAATTGTGTTAGAATGCTACCATATTTTAACTACTGTTTCATGATCATGAATTGTTTTAGAAGTGCTGGGGCTAGTTGTCCTTTGTCAGCTATGCTGTGTCAGTAGACCATTGCAGGACTATGCAGGAGACTATTACAATGAAGGGTATTATGCAGGAGACTATTACAGTTACAGTGCTGCTGAAGTCAGTGTTGGACAGCAGCCCATGATGGTGTTACCTTGCAGTCGGCCTCAATAGGCTTGATGAAAGGAGAGCCACGCATGGTCTGAGTCTTTATGATGTGATCATCCAGCAGCACCTGGATGTCATCCACTGCACACACAATACTTGTGCCCTATATGCACATGCACAGAAGAAATACACACACAAGCACACACACACACACACACACCACACACACACAAGCACACTCACACACACACCTCAAGTAAGTGTGTATTTTTGTGCAAATAATAGTGAAGACAGTGAAGATGCTATGAATTTGCCAGCTCAGTGGGATTCTTTCCTGTGTGTGTGTGTGTGTGTGTGTGTGTGTGTGTGTGTGTGTGTGTGAGTGAGTGTACTTGTGTGTTGATGGTCACCATCAACTATCAGGCATCCGCCTCATCAAGCTGGAGTGTAAGTGTGTCAGATTGATGGTGGCGTTTATGATGGAAGCTGATCTGTGCTGGAACTTGATCGTGTGTGATATTACACTGTCAGCTCCTCTTACAGTACACTCAATAATGCACAACTCACGCCTGTCAGATTTTGGAACAAGAGCATGTTTCCATACTGCTACTGTATGTGTGTGTGTATGTGTGTGTGTGTATTACCGTGTCTCTGTATTCAGTGAAGGAGAGTCGTAAATCACCCCATTCCTTCTTCATCTTCTCCATGGCTTTCTCTAATGAGAACTCTTTACTGGCAGTTGCTCCAATGTCTTCCAGTCTAACACACACACACACACACACACACACATACACACAGTGCAAGTGCATAATTAGACAGTTAAATACAGGAAAGGAAGACAGGAAAGTACTGGGACATGCACATGCAGAAGTTACTTTCTCTCTACGTGTGTGTGTGTGTGTGTGTGTGTGTGTGGTGTGTGTGTGTCCATGTGACCTCTTACTTGTCAGAGAACTTGGAGAGTCCGAGGTCCACCATGTTGAGCAGCGATGTGTCTGCGTCCGGTTTCACATCAAAGCCCACAATGTCACTGATCTGCAAAAGCACACAGAGCAGAAGAGTGCAGGGGTGCAGATTAGCTCCTCCAAGCACAGCGCTGCTGTTGGAACATGACACGCCACAAGTTAGGATGCCGTTAGTCTGGCCTCCATCAAGTGGGTCACTATAACTGCTAGGACAAAGGGGATCTGGACAGAGGTTGTTCTAGCTTTCTAGTTGTATGCACCGTCCCGAAATTGGTCACAGTAACTCAAAAAATGAAATAATATTTGAGATGCTAATACCATATGTACAATAAAATATACAGTGATAAACAATAGGCAAATAAGAGAGAGCATAAGAAAGAGAGAGAGAGAGAAAGAGAGAGAGAGAGAGAGAGTAACAGAGCACAAGCACTATTTGATAGTGTATCTATATACTGTGTGTACATTTCTCATTTCAGTGTTCTGTTTTTTAGTGAGGGTGATCTTCCTCCTTGAGCTCATGTGAGGGTTCCACTAACCCTCTCCCAGTGTCTGTCCTTCATGCCGGGGTTGCAGATGGTGGTGAGGAGGGGCAGGTGATTCTTGAACTTGTCCATCTTGATCCTGAAGCTGTCTGCCACGCGGCGCGGAGCCGGCAGCTCGGAGAAGCTCTTGGTGAGTTTGTACATGAGGCGCCACATGGAGCCCAGCTCCTCAGTGATCTGCTCAGCACTCAGCCGCTGGAATGGACCTAATGGACACACACACACAAACACACACATACACACACATACACTCATACCAGTGTATATCAGTATATATTTTTGCTATATAGATTTTTATATATATATTAGTGTGCATCGGCACATAGACACTGAATACACTCACTGTACATACAACACTGATAAAAACATATATACAAATACATACCAACTGTTACCAGCCAAAATGACCATGCCATAGGCCCAGAGTCTTTGAATGCTCACGTATGTGGCTGTGTGTGTGTGTAAGTGTGTGTGGTGTGTGTGTCCCTTACCCTTCATCCAGACTTCTGACTTGTTCTGGAAGTTGAGTACGGTGGTCCAGAGCTGGTCGAAAGGCTGCTTGGCACTCATGACTGCCTGCAGCTGAGGGAACTGACTCTGTTCTTTCTCCAGCAGGCCCTCTTCTTTATTTATGTCCTACACACACAGGCATGTATACTGCATTATATAATGTACGTGACATTAGTTCAAAGCATGCAGGGTGTGATATTTCAGTGTGTGTGTGTGTGTGTGTGTGTGTGTGTGTGTGTGTGTATGTGCATGTTACCTCCAGCTCAGTGAAGGCAGAGTTGAGTGCCAGCTGGAGCTCATTGAGTTTCTCCACATTGCTCTTCATCTCCTCGTGGCCCATCATCTCCTTCTTCTTGAAGCTTTCCACCTCCTTACACATGCTCTGAAGCATCAGCTCAAAGTCCTGCACCCTACACACACATCACAAGAGGAAAGGTGTTTTTATGTCTGTCTGTCTCAGTCTTCATGGTGTGTGTGTGTGTGTGTGTGTATGTCTGTCTGTGTCAGTCTTCATGGTGTGTGTGTGTGTGTGTGTTTACCTCTTCTGCAGGTGCTCCTCAGCTTGCTCTCTCCTGGTGGCCAGACGGCCCTTGCTGAGCTCAAACACACACTGGATCTGCTCTGGCCAGTGGAATACACTGCTGTTCAACTTCATATCCTCCACTGAGAGAGAGAGAGATGAGGACAAAATAAAGAAGAGATATATGAAAAGACTATATATAAAAAGTAGATAGAGAAATGAAAAGAACAACATGCACTGCATAGGTGAATATGATTGTCCACATGGTGAAGCATACTGGTACCTCCAAAGCCCCCATCCCTTAATTCTGCAACTACTGGTAAACTGCAAGTGTTTAATCTATTGGTAAAGCAATGCAACAATGTATACAGGGCAACAATGCAACTGTTTACAGTTTGAACTCATAACAAAATAAAAAAAAAACCCTTGGCCATGAAAAAATGAAGAGGCACTGTGGCGCGAGCAGCAACCCCGCTACCCTATTGGGGTCTTGAGAGAAAGGGCCAGTAAATCAAAACAGATTTTTCTGGAGCCAATATGTCAGTTCAAATTATTATTTGTCAGAGTTTTCTTTGGAAATTTGATACTCGCAATTAAGTCGAGAGAAATTATAAACACAACGCAAATGCACTGGGCGAAATTTACCATGTAGTCTGTTCCACTGTTGGATACGCAACGTGATACTAAACGTAGCCTACTCCAGCTCATCAGTGAAACTACGCACAAATCTCCTCACAATTCATCTGGATCACAATACATTTAGTAAAACACTGATTTCCGCAACACTGGCAGATTCTTTGCCCTGGCAATCTAGCCAAGACATAGGTCTATCTGACTGAATTGATCCCAAGTGACGCACAGTAATATCAAGCGATGGGCGAGACTGCTAACTAAATGGCATCGCAGGATGGCTGTAATTTTCAACAAGTAAGATAAGTAATAGTGGCAGGCGCAGTCTGCATCATCCACTTGCATTTACGTCTTGTGGTATAACAAGTTTTTGTCTTGATTTCATTAGGAATTTCCCTGTCTCGCCCAGACTTTGACATTACACGTAGTTCCTGTTCAAAAGGTGGACAAAGGTGACGACCTCGCCATACAATTGCGTTGCAATGGAGGCTACTTCTAATATAACTCTTCGTTATTTTAAAGGACCAATACAAAAAACTTTATACTGTGTTCTCTTTTATTTTAGGGGGTTCTTCCCGAGATATTGCGTTTGTTCATTCGTTCAAACAAAGCTAGTATATTCGGTCTAACCAACTTTTAGCACATGCTACAGTCTATTAGTTTTGCTTTAACAACAAAAAAATCATAACCAGTATTCTGTCCCCAACTTTCCCTGCATTTACCTGCCATATCCATTCGGGAAGCCACAAGACCTTTGGCAAGTTAGCAGTTCCAAGATGCACAATTTATTATTATTTCCAAAAAAGTAGCCTGAGGGGAGGCGAATGTTAACATTCCCCACCTGCTGCAAAGTCACACTCACTAAAAACATAGGCTTCATTAGAATCAGTGTAGTCTGACATACTAGTGACCTTTTGTTCATTTGTATACATTGCAATCAACATTCTGTGTGAACTTCCGATGTCCTTCACAGTAAATCTGAAGTAGTAAACTCCCTCGACTGGAGCTGTGATGGTGTTGTAAGCCTGTCCAACATTGGTGATGATTTTAGTGAAAATCAAGTTTAGGTCAGTTTTTCCAGCCTCTTTGTATCCTGAGTTAGTCAGAGCTGCTGAGAATGCAGCAAACCCTCTCTCTCTTTGGTGGCGCGATGATTACTGCAGTATGCAATAAGTGTATACACAGTTTGAACTGTTTGATGAATGTGTTTGTAGTGTACCAACTACATTGGCATTGGACTACAATGTGTGCTAATGTATAACTACACTGGATTTTCAATGAATTCGGCAATAATTTGAAATGACCATTACAACAATATGTTAAATGGCAGCATTTTTACTATTTTTACCCTGTAATGTAAAATTTCCTCTTTGTCATGAAATTAGAATAATGCTAAATAATTGTAGAAAAGAGGTTTAACTTCTGGTCTTTTTAATTTGTATGAAACATTTTTAGTATGTTTTTTGTAGGTTGTGATCAAAATCTTCATAAATAACCTGATATATGTGTAAATTTTTTATCAGTGAAAAAAAACATAACTTATAAACTATAAATTATGATGTTTAGTATGTCATAGTTAAACCTCTTAATTACCTTTAAACACTTAACTTTTACAACTTTTAACTTTTAATCAGTGTGGATTTCTTTAAGTAACCAATATGTAAATGTGAAGAAATGCAGACACATTGGATGCTTATTTCCTTCCCTGTAGCCCACCTGTTTGAACTCTGCCTGTGACTCAGTTTGTGGGTTTCAGCCTGATGTTGTTGGATTATCTGCCTGCCTTTTTTACGCTGTGTTCTCTGCCTGACCCTTCCTTGCCTCTGGCCTACTCTCTTGGACTGTGACCAGGTTTGCTGCTTTTGTGTTATAGTTAGCTTGTTTGCTACTTCACTGTGAGAGAATTTTTTGTTGTTGAACTCTGAATCCAGTTTTTCTTCTGTTAAAAATAAACCTAAGATTACTGAGCTCATCCTGCTCTATGGTCTGAACTCCTAACAAACTTGACAATATATATGTGGCAGTGAAGTGTTGCTTACATTGTTGCTGCCAGAGTGGTTTTTTTTCAGGGAAGAAGGTTTTGTTTCTCAAATCATGCTGAACAACATAAACATTAATTTTGCAGACACACACAAACACACTCGCATTCCAGACACACAAAACACTATCATCGCATACACACACAAACACAGACTCTCATACCAGGCAGTGTGGCATAATCCAGTAGGAAGACTAGGCGGTTGGAGGCCTCGTCAATCTCAGCCTGTAGTGTGTGTACCGTGACCTCGCTGGTGCGCTTGAGGAACTGGTTGAGCTCCACCAGTTCCTCAGTGGTGCTGGAACACTGGTGATGGTCTCCACTATCTCATCAAAGCGGTGGCAGATGCTGCAAACACAGGACACAGCTTAAGATAAAGTCCATACTCTCAAGTACTGCTAAATCAGTTGATACACATCAGTGGATCTGATCACTGGCGAACAGAAGGCATTCTGAAGGGTTACACGGTATGGCAACCCTAAGGTTTTACAAAATTGTTACCACTACGGTGGATCATATATTACTTAGGTCATCCAGAGCTGCAATTTTACAGCAGTAAACACAAAGATTCCTGATGACATAGATCTTTAGTCCAGTGACATCTGGGAAGTGTAGTATTTAGTGGTTTCGTGGTTAATTGACTTTTTTGATTCTTCCAGTTTCAGGAGTCCCAATGTTATGTAGTGAACTTGATGGTGCCTTCTATTTCTGAATGACTATGTGCTTAGCCTAGTGAGTGCTGTCTCACCTCTTGTTGAGAGCTCGGTTCTCATCCAGAGTGTGAGTGATGAGGCGGTCCTTGAGACGCTGGGCACGGTCACACAGATCATCGTTGAGTTTGACCACGTCCAGACAGAAGAGAGACAGGGGCACTGTGACACGGAGAGAGGCGATGTCTTCCCACACACGCTGGATACTACTGATTTTCTGCTCCAGAGGGAGAGAGAAAGAGAGAGGGAGGGAGAGAGAGGGAATGAGGAAGAGAGTTGCATCCACACAAAAGTCAATCACATGTAATTCAACACATTCTAACTACTGTTTTGAGGTAAGACAATTTTATGTTTGCTGTGTTCTTTAGAAAACCAGATGCGTGGGTGAATGTTTCAGCATCTAAACTTACCTTTGTGAAGCCCTGCAGTGAATGTTTCTCTTTCAGGAAAGCCAAGACGTCCTGTTTGGCAGTGTTGTCCAGCAGACTGTTGTATTTTTTGTACACATCCAAATACCTGTAAGTCACAAAAGCTTATCATACATACACAAAGCAAAAACAGTATATGCTGTTTTGACACACCTGAGTTGGATTTATTTGTCTGGTTTCTAAAAATTACATGAAAATTATGCTAGTAAAACAGTTGTAAGTCCATCTGAGTCATTCATCATAGATTCAATAAATATTAATGTACCTCTGTGGTCCAACGGTATTCCTGTTGAAAATCTCTCTGGCTTGATTAATTAGGTCTGCAACAAGTGCCTCATCAGGTCTCACTGAGCGGACAGTAAGTTTCTGTCCCTGGATCTCAGGGAACAGGTAACTTTCCAACTGTCAAATGTGCATATTCACATACACATGCATACACACACACACACGCGCACTCACACACACACACACACACACACACACACACACAGGGAGGGAGAAAATGTTCTTACGCATCTTAACAAATGCTTGTACATTCTTTGTATTCACTGATTCTAGTATTCATAGTTCATGTAATTCATATGATCAAATCAAGACTCAGCTGTCGACTTCTAAGCTGTTATTGTGTGCGTGTGTGTGTATATATATGTGTGCGTGTGTGTGTATATATATGTGTGCGTGTGTGTGTATATATATGTGTGTGTGTGCGCGTGCATGCAGGTGTGTGCCAACATACCCGCGGCAGGTTGTGTGAGCTCTGATGATCTCACTGAAGGCCTTGTGGATGAGGTTCCAGCACTGCTCCAGACTGGGCTGGAAGGTGATGCGTGGCTCATCCACCGCAGCCTCACCAGCAGCATCTGAGGCTCGGTGAACTGCAGGTCGTCATACTCCTGTTGAAAGTCATTGCCCTTCTACAGACACACAGAGGGAGGGGATAGAAGGAGCAGGGAAGAGGAGAGAAACAGAGAGAGGTAGGGGATGGATAGACAGAGACAGAAAGACAGGTGAAAAAATAATACAAACAAAAGTGGGAAGGAGACATTACAATAAGTGTTGGTCTAGTGGATGGTGGTAGTGCAGAGTGCCATAACACTTCACAGTATGCTCTGATTGTGCAACCTGATATTTTGTAGTGTGGTGAAAATGAGCTATTGATGTAATCCTGTGATGCTGTATTCAGGAAGATATGGAGAATAGGGGAGATGTAGAGATCAGGGTTTGTAAAAACTGTGATCCAATGATCAGTGACTGTCACTAGGTGAGACTAAGGCCCAGTTTCTATTTCTCCTCATTTAACACTGGCACTTGATTTTGAGCGCCCTCCAAAAGAAGATACCTCTCAGTGATGCAGTAAGCAGTGTTAGGGGTAGAAATATGGCTCAACAAGTCCTGTACATTTGCATCAACCTCACCCCCAAGATATTTTGAATTTGAATGAATGTGTTCATCTTTTCCCGAGCTGGCCATGATCTTTCTTCAACTGTTTTTTTCACTCTCACTGTGTAAATACACAAGATATCCTGAGCTGAAAAGCACTGCCCCTTGGTCTTAAAAGAAAAGGGAGTGTGTGTGTGTGTGTGTGTGTGTGTGTGTGTGTATGTGTGTGCATTCTCACATGGTAAGGTGACAGGAAGCTGAGCAGGTCCTGGAGGGAGTTGATGACCAGGCTGCGCAGCTGCATGGACATGAGAGCCGCCACGCAGCTGAAGAACTGGTGAGCACTCACTGGCACCACATACTTACTCTGGGGCACCAGCTTCAGCCACTGCTCCTTATAGTTCACAAACAGGGTCGCACAGCGAGGGAGCCACCTGAACACACACACACACACACACACACACACACTGAGGCAGAGCCATGGACTTCTGCAAATACTACATTTATGTCAACAACTAACAACCAACATTTAACATATTTTCCCCTGCAAAAAAGTTGTGATTCTATAGTAGTGTCAGGATAGCAGTGTAGTAGTAAAGTGGAACTGTAGTTTTCATGGCCTTGGAGAGGAGACTGTAAAAGAAAGCTTATCTGTGACTAAAACAGAACTGCCTCACAAAACTATGTGTGTAAGGGTTGCTAGTAGAGACCAACAGCAAGGGAACAATGGTCTCCTGGGAACTTAAACGACTCAGGGAGTGTCCTTACTGTTCCTGAGAGACAGACTTTAGTGTGGCCTGTCCCACAGGCTCAGAGCTGAGCCATGAGCTTTGAGTGGCACTTAAAAATAATATTGTAATAATAATTATTAATATTGTAATAATAATAAAATAATCGTTATGGACTTGGGCTCTAATACTACCAGCAATAATCAGTACTATTTAAAATACTCCGTTATATACACTGTGTCAACTAGGCTCTCTTTCTCTCTTACATTTAATTAGCCTAACAGCTCACAGCAGCTTACGCCGACAGATCATAGATCGTAGCTGTAGTTCTTCTACATCACTGCACTCATACCCCTTTACCTTAGCTTGCATTTTAGCTAGGTTGTTGCCCACCAGCCCACCCACCAGGTCACCCACCAGGCCCCCAGTGCTCACTTCTCCAGCAGCTCCTCTCTAGTGATTTGGCACCGTCTCCGCACCAACTCCTCAAACTCCGTCGGCAGCAGCGGCACATTCGCAGAGCAAAGGTCACGAAGGGACACGAATCGCAGAGATGCAAAACTACACACACACACAGAGATAGACAGACAGACACACACACACACACCCACGAGGAGACACAAAGCCAGAGTAATTATGAAAAACATGAGCACATAATTTCATAATCACTCATCAGCTCCACATAATTGTGCTTCAGCTTGTTTGCGCAGCTCATTAGGGTGGCCACTGGTGAACCTAATCAGATCTGCTGGAGTCGGAGCAAGACGGGAAGCAGAGGATGGCCGCGGCCTGCCAGCCCGAAACCGGATCTGACACATGATAGGCTGAACTCAAATCCCCCTTGTGTCTACAGGGATCTGAGCTTTACACATGCAAGCACACACACACACACACACACACTGACACACAAAACAACCTCTGGTGTAATTACATTCTCCTATTTCTCTAATAGATCACATTCAGAGCCAGGACTTTTGACTCTCCCTCTGCATCACACTGCAGTAATAATGGACATAAATATGTACAGGTGAATTTGTGTGTGCAGGTGCGTCACGGTGTGTGTTTAGGTGTGTGCCTGTGTCTACCTGTTGATCCAGAGATCCTGTAAGTGGACCATCATTGGGCTGACTGTGAACAGGTGCTGAGTGTGCCAGTTGTGGGCCTGACGGAAACTTCTAGACCATGGCACTGGGCCACGGATCACGTGATGTGGAAATGGTTGCGGCACATTAAAAATGAACACACGCTCTCGCTCAGAGGGGTCTTGTAGGATATAGTCCACTGCAAAGAAAAGAACACACACACAAGCTGAATTTAGGACAGAAGTCAGCTACTGCAAGCTAAAATTACCAAGGTTTCTCAAAAAATCATGACTGAATGAACTGATACACGACGACAGGGCACAATATCAATGTGACATAAATATAACCAAGAAAAAAGTCATAGTGGAGTAACTGTATAAACTCTCTTGACTGTCTTGATTCTGTCCAAAGTCTCTTATTTTGTGTGTTCCAATAGTGATCCTCACCGATGCTCTTGCGGAGGCTGTAGTCATAGTCCTGAAGCACCTCCTTCTGCAGCTGTTCCTCCAGCTGGTCCACCTCCTGGCAAGTACCACGCAGATGCCTGGGCACCAGCGCCAGGATGTTCTGCATCTGCTGGACCGGCGGGGGTGCCAGCATAGAGCTGTGGACGCCTTTGGTGATGTAGTAAACATATCTCTGCACACACACAGACACACACACACAATTAGTCACAAAAGCTCATTGTTGCTCAGTGGGGAGTAAATTAGACACTTCAGCACTTCAGAGACAGGGAAGTTAAAAGGATAGATAGAAAACTGAATAAAGCCATTACAGAGAGGAGAGGATCAAACCTCTAGTCTTTCTCTGAGGGCTCAGTCTGAGCTCTCCCTTCTCTCTGCTCCTGGCTCTGCATGATGTCCAGCTGCTCCTGTGGGGTCAAAGGTCGACTGCAATTGGCTATGGGGGCCTGGCTTTGCATGGGGCTCCTGCAAAAAAAAAAAAAAAAACAGGTTGGTAAAGAAAAGCAAATAACACAATTTATATAATATTTGGTTGGTAAAAGAGACTTTAATCTCAATGTTAAGTCTTCCCTGGTATAATAAAGGTTTAATAACAATAGTGGTGATGCTGTTAGGCATCTCAGTCCATGTTGTCCTTCATACCTTGAGCTGTGGCCACTGAATCTCTGTCCACTTTCAGTTTGAGAAGCTGAAGTACTGCCTAAGAAAGATGTTAAGGGGAACAACCAGAACTCACATTTTTATTTACATTATTTACATAATTTACATTTAGCACTTTGACACAGCTTTAGAAGGATACTAGAGGAGGCAGAGTCTCCTGGTGATCTCCGCAGAAGGTTTGAGGTGCGAAGGTGCCTAGCACTGGGGCTGTAGTTGTTGGCAATGGAGTCGGAGGGTGAGCGGTGATGTCGTAGTTCCTTGAATGGGGCAGCCTGGGTCCATGAGCTTGGCTGGAGCAGAGGAGGATGTGTGCTGTGCCGCATCACAATCTGTAGCAGAGACATGTGGATCTAATCAAAACTTGACAGAAATACCTAAATCCGACATGATCAATCCTACATGATGGGACATACAAGCAAATACACCAAACTCCACACTAAACCTCAACCCTCAACATCATCACCTCATGCCCGCCACTCCACCATACAACACACGCACGCACACACCTGATAAAGCTCCGAGGGTTGATCGGTGGACGACTGGGGAAGCGGTGGAAGCCCTCGTGCGAAACTCATGTTGTGGATATAGTCATCCTCCATCTAAAGACAACAGAAAGGTTTCCTAACTGAGTACAAACACATTAATTCTAAAGTTGCGACGCAATGCAGTGTCCACAGTGACGAAAAGTAGGTAGGCAACCTGACAAACTATCGATAACCAATTAATTATTACAACTATAGTTTACCTGCTGAATGCGGTCCATCTTAAAGGTTGCAGATGGAGGCTGCAGAAGCTACAGAACTGCCTGAGTTAAACTACTTTACCCTTCTATTCATGCTGTGTTTCTTAGCAAGAAACTGGTGTGTTCTGTAGAACAGAATGTCATCATGGTTACCTTAGTCCCGTCAGTTGTCACATTCTTTCCGTTGTGACAGGTTCAAATGCTTCTTCCTCGATGGACTCTGATTTGTGGCATCTCTGAATCTGTCACAGATTCTATAATGAAATTACATCCAAGCTGTTACAGAAGTATATTTAGAGTATGCTGTAGATGATGTCTTTTGAGGGATTTTGACTGATGTTTGAACAGCGCGGAAACAATGTTTCGAGTTTTGTTTAGTCTGTAGCCTAACTTTGTAAAAAGGTCCTGTCTGCCTTAAAAAAAAAACAAAAAAAACAAGACAGCCCTCCTCATGAATATAGCAGCACAAATGAGATAGATGTCGCAAATGTTGTTTATTATTTAAGACCTGCTGCAAAGTCACTTTTAGATGTTTGTTCGACTAGCCACGGACCTGGGTTACCTCATTCAGTTGCTGTATGCTATTCAAGCACAGAGAGCCATAAAAACTACAATGTTGTCATCATCCGGGTACCCTGTTGCTAATAGAGACAGTGTTCTCACCTAGCGACGCTCCTCTTGTTATGCAAAGTTCTCCTTCTCACGTTCAGTTCCTAAACACATCAGCCAACAGACGCACTTGTTATTAGTGAATATAGGAAAATTTTTCTCACATGTTGTGTTTTTTTTCATGACTTGAACAACCTGCTACAACCACTGGCATGATAGACGGAGGGAATCATAATCTCACACGAATGCATTTTTCTTTTGGGAGTGTTCAACAACAAGCGGCTTGGTCTGCTTGCTTAGATTTTAACAGTCGCACAATGGTTACACAGATGATCATTCTTGAGAAAATGTTGAACAGATAATAAAAAAGGAAAAAACGTATCCAACTGCAATTGGAGAAGTTGACAGTTGTTGACAACTTACTTATGGTTTGTTGTAGGCTACTGGAGTTATTGGACTGGATGTGACTGGACAAAAGCATGTTAGCAGCTACTTTATGCATCTGCAACAAGTCATGAAGAATTTCTATGGAACATCTATTATCTAGCGTAAAATGACTGACTCGTTTTTCCACACATCACTGTAAACATTCACACAAATATAGCCTAATTGGTGAAGTAAACGGAAAGTTTAAAGTAAACTGTAAAGTAAACGAAAGCGTGTTTTGAAGACGATGTAGTCCATGAAATCATGGATTTGAAATACATGAAAATGAATGTAGTTTCAGAAATGCTATGACTTGTTAGTATTTTGATGTGCTGATGTAAGTGATGTAGGTGCTGTGTTGTGTTAAGAGTTTAGAAAAAAATAATTTAAGTAGGTCTATAGGTGAATGCTTGTTAGCGATTGAAACAAAACTGTAAAACACAAAAAATCCAGAATTATGACAGTGCAACGCATGTAACTTGCCACTTGTGTGCGCTCTAAGCACAGTTTTTTAAGAGCACCTGCTGGGATCATGTTCTTCTGGAGAGTTGAGGTGCATCACATCCACTGCAGCCTATGGCTTAAAATTAACCCCTACATGACTTGACATGTCCTATGACATGTGACCTGCCACTAAATAATAATAAAAAAGACATTCCATATGGCGCTGGACCCTCAACTGAACTCTCAAAAGAAATATACATGGCCAAACTTCCATTTTAGACCTATTGGGTGAATGGGCATGACACTTTAGGTATCAATCTGGGATGAGAAATATTTTGTTGATGCTAGATATAGTATAGGCTAGAGGCAATGTTATCACCCTTCCCTTGGGCATAGGACGACAAACTAATCTCAGACGATCCATTGATTCCTCACAACGTTTTGCTGATTGCAGAGCTAAAGAAAAAGATGTGCGTATTGTAAATGCAGGTAGTTTAAGTATAGGTTTCGAGTTAGGCCACTGAGCTCCATGTAAACATTATGACCTGTTACTCTGTACCTCTTGGTGTTGACACTGTTACAAGGGTTCTGTCAAAGTGTTAGTCAAGATGTTTACCAGCATTTTCAACTGAAGGGTTTCCTGACTTAGCCTTTTCAGCAACCCATAGCAACATTGTTGTGTCTTTGCACAAAATATATACCGCCTGACTGTGAGCATACAGTGGCAATATGAGTCATAGTATTTCCTTTAATGCATTCTTAATGTGAGGTTATTACAGCTTTATTTTTCTGTTGAACAGTTATGCAGAGTTGTCATGGTAATGGAGTTGAGCCCTGTGCGAGTTTGAATTAGACAGAGACAAGCACTTCCTTGATCTGACCGCTTTACATAAAGAGCCAGAAATCTTCCGCTTCATTGATCCTGCGTCAGTGAGAGCCGCTGTCTGGAGTACTGTAGGTAATGTTTGATCAAATCAATGTGATGGCTGAAGACTCAGTGTCACATCACTTCTACCTCTCTCTCTCTCTCTCTCTCTCTCTCTGTCTCTATCTTTTTCTTTCTTTCTTACTTTCATTCTTTCTTTCTTTCTTTTTGTCTTTTCTTCTCTATCTTTCTATCTATCTTTCTCTGTCCCTAAGGGCATCATTACTAATGACTGAAGGGTGCAGCTCAGGTCACTAACTATTGGCACACACACACACACACACACACATTCACACACACGCTAATGGGATTGGATAAAGTTTATGTAAAGCAATGAGATTCTACCGTCTACTAATGGAACTGAATGATGACCCCATTCAACACTGTTCCACAACGTTAAACAGCAGTTTCTTTATTGGAAAAATGAGGGAAAACCAAAGAGTGGCCCAGCAAAGATCATTTTTGAGTTAAATTGACTGACAAGGTAATAAACGTGATTTCGGTTTCATTCAGTTTCGGGTTTGTTTGACATCAGCTCACTGTTTTAAGATTTGCAGTGTAAGAAGTGTAATAACTGCAGAGTATATGCTAGAGGTGGCTGAGAGATCCTTCATTCGGCCCGTAATGAGCCATTTAACCATCAAATTGACTACGAAGCTGTTAATTTAACCTAAAATGTTGCTTAGTGTGCCTTTAACCAGCAGCCTTTCAGAGTCATCACTCAACAGCAGTCCTGTTCTCAGCATAGCATGGCACAACACCCATCCACCGATCTACCCAACTTGCTTCTGTGGAGAAAGAATGTGATCATTCAAACACATGGCTGACCCCCAGGGCGACATGGGCTTCAAATTAAAAGTCCTTCTTGTGAGTCCACCTCCTACCAATTCACTAAAGCCTGGAGGAAAGGTCCTTTTGGAATAAGAGCTTCTCTCCTATTGCAGTATAAACACCCTTGCCTGGTTTCCAAACTTGCTAAGAGATACATAAGATGCAATGAGAGAATACAATGAGAAATAAGAGATACAATGCTGCTTTGAGACCTGTGAGCTGAATGTGGGTGTCTATGTGTGTTGGAGACTCCTGACTTCTGTGTGCCATCATAAATAACTTTCAAGATGAGAGAAAGAGAGAGAGGGAGAGAGAGAGGGAATGAGAGGGAGAGGAGGAGAAAGTCATTCATCATTGCGGTCCCTCCAGAGTGTGTGTGCATTATTAAAGCACAGACGGAGCCACAGGGCAGAGGGAGGAAAATGGACCTCTGAGAGAGCAGAGGAGGGAGTGGAAAGATGGGAGAGGGTGGACGAGGGAGAGACACAGAAAGGCAAGGAAAGGACTGCAAAAAAGGGAAACCCAAAGTGGGAAGACTGGTGAGTGTCATGGGACAAACCACACACACACACACACAGACATACACACACACACACACACACACACACACACGCACACACAACTTTGGTAAATGAAGCCTGATTATCAAGCCCTTAATCTCTCGTTTGACTGATTACTCCGCTTTAATGAGGAGGCTCAAATTCTTAGCTATTAAATAAACATCAAGCCTGTTTACAGCACAACCCTGTCCAAACAGATAAATAAAATCAAGATAAACAAACTTTCAACATCGAAAGTGAAGATGGTAGATAGTGATTTAAATTAGTATTTAGCAGTGTTTAATGTGGGCGAGCTTTTTCTCTTTCACTCACTGCACTGTTTGCCACCCCCTCTATCTCTCTCTCTCTCTGTCTCTCTCTCTCTTCATATTGGCACTCAGATCTTGTCCTTGAGGCTGCAGATTGACAGGCAAATGAAAGGGACTGAGAGGTGGAGGCAGACACTCCAACAAAATCAACTGAACATTTTGACTTCATCACCAGCCAAAATTACATGCACGTCATGCACAGGGAAAAAAAAAACTGTTCTTAATCAATTAGCTGTGATGGAAATATAAACACAGCTGTCAGAATAGAATATTTAAAAATAACTATGCTGAAAAGTATCCTATCGCACATTATCAGTACATTATAGAGGTGGAAAATGATGACATCCTAAAATGTTGCCATGCCTTGTCAATATCCCCTTTAACCTGCTTTTATTTGTATTTGAAGACAGCAGACAGGCAGGTAAAACCTGCGTATCCTTTAAGGGGACAGGCTAATGACACATAAAGAGGAAGATGAAGCAAGAAAGACAGAAACACCGGCAGACAGGTCACCCCATCGTCTGCAGGTCTGTGTCTGCTCCTCAAGAGAGAACAGAAATTGGGTTCACCACAATGAGCCATCTTGGGAGCAAAAGACAGAGAGAGAGAGAGGGATTGTAGATGAGAAAGAGAGTGAGAGAGCACGAGAGAGAGAGAGGGATTGTAGATGAGAGAGAGAGTGAGAGAGCAAGAGAGGGATTGTAGATGAGAGCGAGAGAGGGATCGTAGATGAGAAAGAGAGAGAGAGAGAGAGAGATGTGAGCTATAATATCAGGCTGAGAGCGGCTGTGGCACTGTCATTAGGTGACTAAGCACTTAATTACTCGCCACAGACGCAATTCGCCAGGGATTCTGCTGCCTCCCTCTTTCTCGCCCTCTCCTTTTATTTCTGCTCGCAGGATTTGACGGGCTGAACATGCCGCATCCCCACAGCTCCAGTCTCTTTTGGTATAACATTGTTCCACATGATCACTGACAGGATTCCACAAGCCACATGCTGTTCCATTGATGGTGAGGAGCCAGACATGGCAATGCCTGTACTGGAAGACCAGTACATTAGTTACTTTGTGTACTCTTCATTAGTAAACACACACACACACACACACTGTTACACATAACGGGTTGAAACAGACTACTGTATGAGGCTCTCAGTAAATGCTGAGTGCTCCCTTGTGCAGAGTATAGAATGGCTCTGTGTTGACACTCTGCTATTCTTGTTGGTGTCCCCAGTATTCTTGTGAGAGAGGGGTTGTGTGTATTTAATGACAGGAGCATGTATGGAAGCATGTGCGTTTTCACATGTTTTACAGATGCAGCAAATCTTAACAAAAGCTGTTCTGGCCAACACTGCGGTTCCAGTGACAGCATATTGGAGTGATGTGAGTGTAGTTTGGTGTAAGTGGACCTGTGTGGAGATGTTTTTATGCATGCAAAGCCCTCTACTTTACCAGGCTGGCTGCTCGGTGAGCCTGAGCTGGTAGACTGTCATGATATAACACTGTACTGGAAAAAGCAGTGACTACAAGACCTACTTGCCCTGATGAGTGGCTATGCCCTTACATGGTGGCTTTGCTTTGAACTCCAATTCTGAACTAGGTCTGCTAGACTTCAGTGTGTGTGTGTGTGTGTGTGTGTGTGTGTGCGTGTGTGTGTGCGTGCGTGTGCACATGTGTGTAGGGTGATTAAGATTGACTGTGAGACCAGGTCTCAAACGTGGGTCAGTCAAGGAGTGTTCATAGGTAACTTGAAGACGACTATGAAAAATTCACACGCGCACGCACACACACACACACACACACACACACACACACACACACACACACACACACGCATACACACGTTATCAAATATTCAGTTGGCCTGCTTTTGGTAAGCATGGTGAGTAAACACGCAAATTCTGCTTGTGATTGACATGTGATCCAGCGCTGAAACACAACTCTGCTGGAAATAAAGGATGTCAAGGAGAACGACAGGAGCGAACGAGTGAACACAAGGAGGAGAAGAGAGGGGAGCAGGAATTCTATGAGAGGAACAACTCAATCTACAGAACATGCCATTAGACAGCCTTTGTGACAGAGAATAGGGAATCACAAATCACGTGTAAGTCATGCACACATACACTCACATAAACACACACACACACACACACACACACACACACACATAGATTACTGCACTCCCAAACTGTCACTTATCATTCTCTCTTATCTTAAACTTGTGCTTGCACCACCTACAGTATGTGTTTGTGTAGGCTAAGTGTGTGTGAATGCCTGCAGGTACGTGTGTGTCTTCATGTGAGCCTATGTTTGTGGATAGCGGGGAAGCCGATGGAAAACTCATTAATGGACAGGTACATAATTTATGACGGGCAGCTCGTGGTGTTGTGGTTTGGTTTACAGAGTGGGCATGGCCATTTGCCCTGTGTGTGTGCGTATGTGTGAGAGAGAGCGAGAGAGAGAAGAGAGGGAGAGGAAGGGAGGAGGAGGAAGGGGGTGATGTGCAGAGTGAAAGTAAGGAGAGGAGTGCGCTGAAAGGGAACAAGGGATGAAAGGGGGTGGGGGTGCAGCTGAAAGCAGGACCAATTTCATTAAGCGAAAAATGGAAAAAGTCTCCCACAGCCAGATGCTTACTCTCTTTCTTTACCTCTTTACCCCTCTCGTTCTCTTTGTCTCCTAAACTGTGTCTGTGTGTGTGTCTATATGTAAACTGCGTAAGTTAAGAGACTCTTAGGAGCCATTGCTATAAGCATTGTCCACTTAAAAGGCCAGTTGCCTTGGTGATGAGTATTTGAATAATTCACTGACAAACTCCAGTCATGTCCCACAAATCTTTCACATGTATGTCAAATCATTCTGTGTACATCATTCACTCTTTATTTGAGGTGTCTTTTGGCCTTTAACCGAGCAGACAATGGCACAGAGGAAGTTCAGTAAGTGGGTAATGGGGAAATGACTTTGGGTCAGATTCACAGGGCTGGGATTACCCCTCCACACACACACACACACACACACAGAGAATGAAACAACCAAATTTGTGCTTGTCACAACACCATTGGCACAGAAGCAAGATGAAGTGGTAACTAAGTGAATAAATTAATTAATTAGTAAATGAAGAACAGCAGAAGGACAGAGAGCCACTCTTCCCTCTGCCACATCCCCCTCCTTCCCTCTCTCCCTCCCTCCATCTCTCTTTCTAAATGTCACTCTGTGGGACATAAGAGGAGAGACTTTCACTTCAGCATTATCAAGAGAACAGGTACCCCTGGCCACACACACACCACACACACACACACACACACACACACACACACACACACACACACACACAGACTGCCTGTCAGCTACAGAGAGGTGATGTGACTCACAAGTTTGGACTATACGTGACTGTTCTGTGTTAAGGTGTGTGTGTGTGTGTGTGTATGTGTGAGGGAAAGAGAGCTTAGAAGAATGTGGGTAGATAAGGATCATTCACTATAAATATCCCACCATGAAGTGGGTAGGTGACAGACGTCAGAGCTGGTTCAGTGAACAGAGAATTCCTGTGGGGTGTTGAATGTATATTTGTTTGAGTGTGTGTGTGTGTGTGTGTGTGTGTGTGTGTGTGTGTGTGTGTGTGTGAGTGTTTCTCATCTGAAATATAGTGGTGTGTTGATTTGCCTTTGAAGATGTGCTGAGTCTGAGTAAAAGTTTGCTTCCTATACCTCTTCATTTACACAGTATGTTTCCACTGGTACATACAAACACACACACACGTGCACACTTAGACACAACTTTCAGCTGTTTGACATCTGGAATATGTGATCCAAGATGTGGCTGCACGTGCACCCTCACACGTGCACACGCACGCACACATGCACCTACAGCAACATCTACACACACACACTCACACACACACACAAACATACACATATGCACACAGACTCTCTTCAGGAATAGTCTGACTCTACACACCGGTCACGAGGACGCCATGGCGACCTAGATTCTAAAAATAATCCTGGGTGCATAATTAGTAAGGTAACAATATTACCCACTAAGACAACACACACATGCACACACATGATACGTCAGCGTGTATACAAGACCCGAGCACAGAACACACACACTCTACAACCTTACAACAGACACACACAAGACATACACAGAGAAAAGAGAAGTGAATTGAGATACATCTACACACACACTCACACACACACACACACCAACACTAGCATACACAGAGAAGAAGAAAGGGCAGAACTCGTCTACTGGTTGTGTAGTGGTGGGTTATTACTCAGGTGTGCGACTAAGGTTAGTATAGCTGCTGGAATATTGGATGGCCCTTTGCGAATTGCTCCAAAGAGCTGTTTCACAGATCAGAGGTTCATGTGAGGGAGATGATTGGTAGTCTAATTACAAGCTCGTTAGCAAATCAATTTTAAGTCCTCTTTAATTAATGGAGTGAAAAATGGCAAAGTAATTCACAGTCCCTTACAATGTCCATGCTTCACGTGCGCTCGGAACGCTCTGCTCTGCGTTTGCTCAGAGGATGGGGTGACATTCTGGCTCAGAGAGTTCTGAGAGTTCACAAACATACACACACATGCACACACACACACACACACACACACACACGCACACACACACACACAAATAGAGGACGAGGAAAGCATGGAGCCCTCTGACACTCCTCTTGGGAACACACCACAGGGACAACCACTTTTGCCCATTTTAAAAAAAAGAAAAATGCTAAATAAGAGCAAGGGCTATCGGTCATAACGCATACACTCTATAGGTAAAAATAACTTTCCAACTCAGGACCACATTACTGTTGAAATCTGTAAAGAGTCTCACTCATCCAGGTCATGGTAGTCAAGGTGTTCATTTATTTGGGACTGGACCTCTTTTTGTATCTCCATATCTGCCACATGTGTCCAAAACTATGAGCTTCAGCTGAGATGGTAGAGCAGTTTGAGGTGGAGCAGGTTTGTGCGCACAGACAGACAGACAGACAGACACACACACACACACACACACAGGGACATTTTAGACAGTGATACACACATCTAGTCCATATGTTGACTGGTGTCATACTAGTATGCAACGACCTGATACTTTGAAGCCACAGAGTTTAGGATGAAACTGAACTAAAAATGACCCAGATGACCACATGATTTATTGTTTTATGAAACCTGTTTCCTGAGATTAGAGACATAAAAATCACCAAAGGTCCATATCCTCACATACCCCACATGCTGAATCACCAGGCTGGTTTGAGTATTCTAGACTAGTGTGTTACAGTGAATCTGAGTCCTATTAAGTTTTAATGGAGATTTGGTAATGGTAATGATGTGCTTTATTAAATTTAAAAGGATCTTAAAAAGGAGAGGAGAAATGTTCAAATGAAGTGGAGCTAGCCTGTGTCTGTCTACTCTGTGGGCCAGCTGTTGATGACTATTTAAGTGAGTAGAAGTGTCAGAGCGAACAGGGAACATGGCGGAAAGTTAGGGGTGTCTTTGAGCTGTGTTTCCGTTCTGTCTCGCTGAACGGCATGCTGAGCTCTGATAGGATTAAATGCACCATTAGCCCAGATAGTAGAAGGGCGATTATGATAAAAGAAAAATCAAAGATTGTGAAATAGTTCATGGATCCTGATTAAGCGAGGCAAAGTGGTGTGAGGGGAGTGTGGGGTGGATGACACAGCACTATCAGGACTCCACTGAAAGGTCAGCTAACTTAATCTGTACAGACAGGGACTAGGAGGACATGGAGCAGTGTGGGGTTTAATACATACACACAAGGGCTCTCTATCGCTCTTGCACACACACACACACACACACACACACACACACACACACACAGACTCCTCAAAAATTCAGACCTTCAACTCAACCCTGAGACTTGGCTACTCTCAGCATGACACACCAGTGCACAGACACAACACAAAACACACACAAACACACAAACACACACACACACACAGATGACCATAAGCTACACTGACAGCATATACCCTCACACAAGGCCCACTGTGATTTCACCCTCAGCTTCCCAGGTAGTAATTAGATCTTAAGCCCATAAGACATGATGTGGGCGTAGTTCCATGGCTTAGTCATTTTGACCATACATCTCTCCTCAGCACTTCTAGCTGTGCTGGCAACACCTACATCCTTTTTAAAGCTTAGACTAACGTCATAGGAAATGCCAACAATAAACTCAGAATCAGTAAGACTCGATGTGTGAAATAATGTCGGCCATAGCAAATGTCAATCACAGCCATTACCACAGGGGGCTTCCCAGACTAGCCAGGTGTTTTGTCAGGTGTTCTTGGTGAATTACTGTTAAAAAAAAAAACAAAATCAAGGCCGGTTCAAATTGAAGTTCCTACACATGTCTGTTAGAAGCAAGACAAAAGGAAACATACTCTTCCTGTCCTCTGATCAATGGAGAGCTAAAGCTGGCATCCCGGTTGGAGCTCATCAAGCCATCATTCATTATTTTTTAAAGGCGGTCCATATGCTTGTGTGATGAAGCCTCGGATGTGTGTTTGTGCGCAGAGGGTCCTGGGGGTTTCCCTGGGAGGGCTCTTGGAAATGCCAGCAGATATTTATGGATGGCATAAATGTTCGTGTGAGAAAGGGCCAGTGAGAGAGAAGACCTGTGCAAATGCATTCAACTATTTTTATTTCAAAGATAACACCCCCAACTTTATTTTCAATATGGCGATTTCCACAGACCCTCTAAACTGAACAATGATTATCTTCCTGATTCACCTCACTATGACCTCAGACAACAAAACTATCCAGTTAGTTAGTACTGTTGTATTATAGTGCTGTTGATCTCAACCGTTAATTGATTTGTGTTACTGTGACATATGAACAATTCAAGTTTGGCTTGACTGGTGGAGATGCACTCAAAGGAGGGTCGCCCATGGAAAGGACAGTCTCTCCTTGGTGATGTCTGACAGGCAACCCAATATTACTGACAGCTTCTTACTTTCTCCTGGATGGATCCATTGTGACATATTGAGGTACCGAGTGTGTGACATTTTGGCACTTGTTTTGTGTGTGTGTGTGTGTGTGTGTGTGAAAGAGAGAGAGAGATAGAGAGAGTATATAAGAGTTCTTTTTGTTTTTCTGTGGACATTCTGAGGTCATAAGAAGGATGCACATACAGTATGTGTATGTTTGTCACACAAACCACACACATATATTGTTCTATATGCACTTTGCTCCCCAAATACACATATGCACATCTTTGGTGTTTGCATGTCTGTTTGCATATATACAGTAGGTGTATTGTGTACAAGTATGTCTTTGAATATGACCAGCTACACAATTGAAGACAATTGGGAAACTAATGGCCCACTCAACCTATTAATCTCTTCTTGTCTGCACTCACTGTTCATCAGAGGCACTGTCTATTAGCCCATCGAGTGCATCTCATGGGAGGGCAACAGGGAGCTCAGTGAGAGATACAGGAAGAGAGAGAGAGACAGAATGAATAAAAGAATGAAAAAAGAGAGAGGGAGCAGGAGGGATGAGAGGAAAGTAGAGGACAGGACAGGAGAGGAGAGAGAGCACGAGGGGGTCAATGAGAGAGGTATGGATGAGACCTAGACTGACAGATAGACACGATGAAAGCGAATCGGCCAGATCAAATGGAGGTGTGACCAGCCTATCCATGGTAAGACGAGGAAGATGCTGATGATGATGATGATTGTGGTGATCGCGGCCGCTGGAGCCCATGACGCCGTCCATGACGGAGGCGAGGGACACAATCACAATACTCATGACAAGCACAATGAAAGAGAGAAAGTGAGGCTGAAGGGGAGAGCCAGGGACATAAATATCATCCAGAGAGATGGACAGAGTGATCGCCGACCTCCTCCCTCCACTGACGATCGTTTTCTTCCATCTCCAATTAGTCTAATTAGAAACCACTTCACCTGCTGAGAGCATGGGGGATCGGTGACCACAGCCTGTCAATCTCAACACACACACACACACACATGCACACACATGCACACTCTCTCTCTCTCTCACACACACACACACACACATCTTTAAACTACAGTGGAAAAAGGAGTGCAGTGGTGTTCCAAACATAAATATATTTCCCATCACCCCCTCTTTCATGGTACAGTGCACCCCTCAACAAGCCCAAAGGGGAATGGTGTCTGGGGACAAACCAGTGTGTAAAAGTATATATATATCAATGTGTGTGTGTGTGTTCTCAACTATAATGGGGTCTAAATGCAGAGTTGTGTGTATCTGTGCCTGCAAGATAAGCCTAAAATAAAGAACTGGACCTGAATACTGAACTCCACAAGGGATACGCCTGTCCTCAACCCAGAATTCCTGCACAGCTAAGGTAACTGCTAACCCATAGGCCTAAATCTAAAGTGCTAACGCTAATATAATCATGACTGTATTTCAGACCTCAACTAAAATCCAGCTAACAACATACTTTAAAAAATGCACTGTGGATTTAATTACATTCTACACCTCTGAGGATTCCATGAATGCTACAAACCCAAACTCAATTCATAAGCGTGCTGCAAGGACATTCATGTGAAGTCTGTGTCTAAACATTGTGAAGTCTTTTTTTTAATTATTATTTGTAAAAATATTGCTCAGTTTCACCAAATTTAAATCCGAAAGTTTGATTTTCCTTTTCTAATGTTTGCAGTACACTTTCAAACTTCATAAAAGACCTGTTCAGCTTTGTCCAGGCTCTGGCTGATCCTACGTTTCCCATCCTTGGTCCTGCTCCACACTGAGGGAGCAGTGAAAGTGGCATAGATTGAACCAGTCAAGCCATTGTGACATGAAATATTTGACTGGGGGAAAAAGACATCTATGCCTAGACCTGCTGGTTTGGGCTAATGCACTAAGAAGCACCATCACGCTTATGTTTACACTGAAAATTAAGAGGCTTTACTGTCTAATCAGTGTTCAAATTTAGTGAGAGGTCAAGCACGTGAAGCCTGTTACACAATATGCCCATTAGGGAAAGGGTTAGTAGTACCCTAGTAATGTCTAATTTAGTAGTAAATTAGTAGTCATTTTATTTCTGACAGGAAAACATTACCTTACATCAAAGCAGTTTTCCACTTGTTTCTGATGAATGTTCAGCATAATACTTAGGGGAGTTGGCCTCCTGACTCTAATGCCCCCTGATGTGTATGCATGGATAGCTTGTTGAGAGATGAGAATAGTAAGAGCTGGTCTTAACAAGGTTTTCCTCATACCAGTCTCCTGCAACCAGCTTTATTCACTGTTTTTTCTGGCAAAATAGCAAAGCAAGAGTTTATATTTAAATGACATTAACATTGATTTGCTATATGTATAATTCTACTCAACCTTGATGAAAAAGGGCAAAGGTCATTAGCATCTCAGCTGATATTAGCAGAAAACTAGTATAAGACGAAAGGAGGGCAGCACAGGGAGGACATCATTTGCCTGTGGTCCTTCATTAACAGAGTTCAAGTCTGAGTCCATCCTCTGGGATGGAGAAAAGCTACTCTGTGTTCCTCTACTAAGTTCTTCAGCAGAGCTGCAGAATTACAACTGGGAATTCAGAATCGCTCAGGACAGCAATAGCCTGTGGAGGTTATAGTGGTGTGAGCATGCTATGGTTGGATGTTCTGGGCTATTTATCACCCCATTTGCAATAAGGATTCCACAATATCTGAATATAATTTTGTTGCACTTTAGTTCTGTAACTTAGGAATGGCCCAGTTTAGTAGGCTACATTGCAACAGTTACCATTGGCCTCTACCTAATGCTGGAACTAATACTGAAATTGCTCCTCATGGTTCTCTACAAATCCATTCAGGTTGTGTGCTAACAAACCCCCCTGATGTTCACACACTGTCCTGGCTGTGTACAGGCGGCTCAGTTCAAACTCTCAGCACATAGCTTTAGGAGCACACTTAGGAGCGTAGCAATTTGATTGATTAATATCAACTGAATTTGCCAGAATCAGATTGTATCTTCAATGTGCAAAGTAGTAGTAGTACTAGTAGTAGTCTAAAACAATTTGGTTAGACTGAGATGTTTACCTAGCTTCTTCAGTGTACTTCAGTTTCAGCAGCATGAACTGATACTTGTACCAGGCCATGTGCTCAGTCTGCTCTGTTGTATTCATTGATCTTATGCATTCTCCCTGGAGACAGAGCAAAGCACAGAATTTGTCTAGTCAAGCTGATCTTTGCCACGTGCTATGCTAGGTCTGACTAATGACTTTATTTTTATACAGTTGCATGCAACAACCACAATTGGTGTTTGACAACTACAGTTAAATGGTTGTTTGTCCAGTTTATTCCAGGATGAAGCGTATTTCCAAGAATACCATGTGAGGATAAGAAAAACTTTTCTGTAAACACGTTTTATAAACAGTGAGGTGTCTGGCTCATTTGAAAATCGTTACAGCTGTTCCTTTATGGGCTCATTTGCTATAAAAAATATACTCCTTGAAAAAGTTTGTTTGCAATATCCTTACTGCCCAATTCAGTGCTATATTCCAGTGTTACAATTTTAATACTTAAAACTAAACCGTTTCAGTTGGTTTGGAACCCAACATTAGAATACATAAGAGAATTAAAAACATTTGGAGATAAATAAGCAACATTTTTAAGAAGTACTGTCTGCTGACATGCCTTTGGGTGCTCAGAACACCATCTGGCTCTGATGCCTTATTCCTTTACAGAATAGCTTAACTCTTTCTTTTTATTGGTTTTGTTTTGTTTTTGTTTTTCATTTTTGGTTTGCTTTTTGTTTCCAATTACATATATGTGGGTGACTGATTTGCATGCATCTTAACACTAGTAATTATGCTCTGCTACTTTGCCATATTTGATATACATTACATTATGCATTGGACTTTATTATAGTTAGTTTTGTGTTTTTTTGTATAATCTGTACTGGCCATGTACTGGGGATGACTGGGGAGAGTGGGGGAATGAAAGGGTGTGCATTTGAAGAAAAATAGAAAATAAGCCTTTCAGTGTTAATTGTACTTTTTATACACGTGAAATCAATAAAAATATGTGCAAAACAAAGTAATCTAAACCATTTCTTGTTTTGAAATCTGACGTTACATAGGCTAATCAGATCTGTCATCAAGAACTCTTTTGAATTTTTTAAATGCATACTGCATACTGCAAAGGGTAAAAGGTTACAATAAAGGTCATGTGTGTGATATTTTTTAAGGATGGAACATTGCTGTGCTAGGAGTAGGTATTCTCTGCCTCTTGGGGACTAGACACGGTGTGTGTTACTGTCGTGACCCTTTGGGGAGGACCTGAAACTGTCACCATCCCAGTGAAGGGTGTGGGGAACAATACAGTTGCGTACAGACACACACACACTCGCACGGAGGAGGAGACTCCAATTAAAACACAATGGACTGGTGATCAGGACTGAGTTACAGGATTAAACTCCTACACCCAATACCTTCTCACAGCTTGTTCTCTCTATCTCTCTCTCTTTCTTTCTCTCTCACAAACACACACACACACACACACACACACAGTCACATAGTTGGTGACCCCTCTCAGCAGATTGCATACCTACATAATGGAGGTCCAGACTGATCTGAAAGCTCTTTAGACTGTGGCTGCTTCAGGAGGGTATTTGTGTAAGTTCAGTGGTGAGCAGAGTTTTTCCTGGCCCTCAATGAATGACATATTTCTCTTGTTGCGTAAAAAAATGAAATGGGGAAAAAAAATCAGCAAAAAAAGATTCAAGAATCAAGAGACTTTGATGATGTTTATTTTTTTAACAACAGTATAGTCTACTTTAATCAATAATGTTGTAAGTTGATTAACTGCAGACGCAACATTGTAGATATCCCGCCATCCTATAATGACTTACTCATGTTCTTTGTTCAGAAAATCAACACTAATTTGCAAGCACTGACTTGGTTGCTAACCAAAACTCAAACCAAACTAGCATGTGTGAAATAGAATGTTAAATAGAAAGCGACTGTTAAACAAATTGAAGAAAAGAAAAGCAATTGGTACTGTCAATACTGTGAACAGAGGTGTGATTGAGAATGTGAATGAAACTGAAATGCACACTCATTCACACACACACACCACACACACACACACACACACACACAATCTTCTTGGATGGTTTGATGAGGCATCCTTTAAAGACTATGTACCCATATGGCCATATTCTTCACTGTTATGTCCCAAGGCAACAGACCCTCAAGTGAAGGTACGCATATTAGCCTTGTAGGCCCCAGTGCTCAAGACACACACGTGGCTTTGTTCCTCAGGTAGTGCAAGTTAGTGCAATAATCATGCTGTTGTTATTCTTGTTCCTCAGGTGTGTGATCATCCAGTTCTCTATACACCTGCGCACCAGCTCAGCAGTCCCTTGAGGACAGGCAGGTGCAGTGCTCTCACTCACACACAGACTAACACACAGATCACCAAGTCTTGACTGTTTTAGGTTGTTGTCGTCTGTTTTTACGCATGTTAAAGTAGGCCTCTCTCCAGGCTCTTCAGAGTTTTGGCCACCAACACACACCCACCCACACTCAGCCAGAAAGACACACACACACACAAACAAATACACACACACATACACCTGCGCTTCCAAAACACTCTGTGTCCATTAATTATCCAACATCAGCCTGTATCCTCGTCCAAACACTTCTCATGGGCACTTCATTTACACGGTCTACCTACAAAGTGTATATTAACAAGCTGGCTCAGCCACTAAAGTTTGTGTGTGTGTGTGTGTGTGCAGTGGCAGTGGTGGGTGAATGTGTGGGTACCTGTGAGCTTTGAGGCCCCTTTGATGGGAACAATGTGCAAATAAGGAGGTAGTCATTTATACATCTCCTTATTAGAACATTTACACATCTCCTTATTAGAACATTTACACATCTCCTCATTAGAACATTTACACATCTCCTCATTAGAACTTTTAGCAGGTTATAAGTTTTTTTATTCTCAGACAAAATTACCTTTTAGTTTCTGCAGGTTCCTATGGGTGAGTGAGAATGATCACCATGGGTCAGTGCAGAGGAAGTGTTAGATAAGAGCTCTGTGTTGGCACAGTGTCATTGGTTTGAGAAGCACAAGTCAGAATGGGTGCTATTGCGTGTATGTGTGTGCATGCAAGCAATTGTGTGTGTGTGTGTGTGTGTGTGTGTGTGTGCGTATGAATGTGCTGAGTGCCTGTGGAAGGGGCTAAATCCCCTTTACAAAGGGGGGAATATTTGGATTTGGGTTTGGAGAGGCGAACGGAAGCGGCATTAGAGGTCGCCTTTCAGTGCAATACAGCTGACGCAACAGCACAGCTATGGCCTCCTAACCCGCACGCACACTTAAACACACACACAACACACACACACACTCACACACTCACACACTCACGATAACGTATAGCAGACACATGTCACATATAGAGCCACCATAGAGCCATTGAGCACATGACGCTGGCATCCAGGAAAGACCCAAAAGAGGTCAACCCCCCAGGATCTTTCCTTTTTTAGTTTTCCTTCCTCATTCATCACATCTTCAGGTCCTATTTAGAAGAAGAGCCTCATTCTCTCATTCTCTCTCTCTCTTTCTTTCTCTCTCTCTGATGTTCCAGAAAGGCCTGAAGGACTAGGAGCTTCTGTCAGACAACCATATGCTGGTGTGAAGGCCATATGCTGGGGAACATGTGAGTTTGCTGGGACCAGTGGTGACCTTCCATCATCACAAGGCCAGGCCCATAGGATGAGACCATAGGATGAGAGCTGTGGGCTCGTGCTCCCTCCTTTCTCCTTGTCTGCTTTGATGTAATCGGCACCTTGGCTGACAACACACTTACATAACCACACAGCCCAAACAAAGCCACAGGTTGCCCACTGAAGCCCCAGCAGAACAAGAGCATTGATTTCTCTCTCTCTCTTTCTATCTGTCGCTCTCTCTCTCTCTTTCTTGCTCCTCAGAATTGGGTCAGCTGAAGGAATAGGCTGAGCTGACAGATGGAGAGAGTTCCCAGAGAGACCAGACCTGCTACAAATAACTCTAAACGTGTGCATGCGCAGGCACATATACACACACTCTTTCTCTCCTTCTCTCTCTCTCTTACACACACACACACACACACACACACAAACTCTCTGTCTCTCTATCTCCATCTGACTCTCTCTCCCTCACACACACACACACACACACACATTTTGCACAGCATGCCATTTTTCATCCATTTGCAAGCACAAATATGTCATTGTCATCATTTTAGAAAGCAGGCATATCAGGTGAGGATCCATTCCCAGGTCTAAATATACACTGGCATAGTATGTATAGCAAGCGACCACATACACACAGGTGAGGAAAGAGAACAGAGAGTAGCGATCTCCTCTCCAAATCTCCCAGGGTGCTTTGGGACTGGCTGAATGACAGTGCCCCTCCGAACGGCCTGCTGGGAACTCGGCATGAACCGTCCAATCGTATACCAGTTATAACCACGGGGGCCGTCCAATCAAATCAGGCATAAGCCTCGGAGGTGAGCAGGGAGCGTGCCATGTTAAACCACCACCCTCGTCAGCTAAAAATATAAACTACCCGAACAGAAACCCAAAGCACACACTCATTTAAGAGCAGTCAAGACTACAGTGACTGAAATTCCTCTAATTCACCGAACTTAAGTTGTCTTGGCATATCTCAGTCTTGGCTGGTTTTGGTGTACATTGTTTTTTCATTATTGTGTAAATGGTGAAGGGGATTGTGGGTACACAAGGTATACACATTTTCAGGCTAGTGTGTTGTTAATATGTGTTTTAGATTTCAAAGGAGGGTATTACAGAGTAGCAATGTATTTTTATGTTCTTCTGTTACATTATGCTTGATGTTACTGGTGAAAAAATAAGAATCCTAACCACGGAGACAGATGATAAAACACTGAAAATAGACGTATGTAAGAAACCATATTTAGCAGAGACAGAAAGAGACCATGTAGGAGGGGGTAAGAGAACAGAGACACAGAAAACTGTTGGGGGTAAAGAGATTGGACACAAGAGCTGAGGCCTATAGTTTCACACCCACGATGTTGAAATGATAGACACACACACACACACACTCATAGACGCACAGACACACACACACACACACACTCATAGAAGCACAGACACACACATACAGGGAGTGACAGACGCTTGGCAGATCTGATGGCACCCTGACAGAACAGAAAAGAGACACCCAGCAAGAGGCAGAAGCACAGCACAATACAAAATGACACAATGCAACATTGCTTGGTCTCACATAGTGCAACACAACTACACAACACACATTTTCACTCAATGGCTGAGACCCCGAGGGTTGGCCCCTGTCACAAGGGGTCTGTGCTGCCTTGAGTGGATCCCAGAGTGAAGGCCGAGGGAGGGCAGATAGGTAGGTAGGTAGATAGGTAGATAGGTAGATAGATAGATAGATAGATAGATAGATAGATAGAGACTATATACACATATTGCTTTTGGATCCTCTCTCTTTTTATACACTTCCATTCCCACCCAGAGACACATCTTAATGGAGACACATCACTCAGGCAGTCATTACTGGTGGTTACCAGTCATTGCTAGTTAGCTAGACAGGTGTTGATATGACTTGTCAGACTATTCAAATGCCATGACATTCAAATGCCATGACTGTTAGGGACCCAATTCAGTGACAACTCTTTAAAAGCTGCTTTGCTGCTTTGTTTCTCTGCGTGTATAGAGAACAGAAAGTGAAATTGTTGACATGTACCACTGGAGGCTGAGATGCTGTTTCATTAAGCACAGAAGAGGTCAGCAGTGTGTAGTAGTTTCCATCCTGGGCTGAAGTGTGCTGAAGTGTGCTGAAGTCTGTGATGTGAGGTGATTACTGGCTGTCTGGGGCTCCTGCTGGGGAGCTCATAGCTCCTGCTCCACGCGGCTGCAGGACACCACTGTCAGGTGAAGGAGATGAGAGAGAGAGCAGAGCAGAGCAGAGCAAGGATGAGAGGAGAAGAGAGGGGAGGAGAGGGGAGGAGAGGAGTGGAGAGGTGAGCTGAGGAAGGCGGCTCAGAGCTAATGACCCGAGGAGTGCAAGTCTGGATCGTAAAATATTCTTAGCAAGACTCCAGCAACGCTTTGTGTATGTGTGTGTCTGTCCATGTGGGTGTTTCACAAGTTATATATATATGTGTATATATAGGGACTTAAATGGTCTTTATATTATTCTGTTTGGACAGATAAGTATTATGTTTTCAATAGTGCTTTGTCATTTGTGTGTGTGTGTGTGTGTGTGTGTGTGTGCACGACACTGATGTGCATGCTGTAGTGCGTTCAGACTATTAAGTGATCATTATGTGAGATTAGTCATTATCAGATCACACTTGTCTGTTTCTGCAGTGCAAAAGGACAGGAGAAAATCCGAAAGGACAAAGACAAGTTTAGTATGGAATGCTACAGTTACGTCATTTCATTATAGTGTTATAAATCCAAGCTCCTCACTGAAGGGCACTTGGGACAGACTCATTTGAGCAACTCACGAGGCGAGGACACTGATTTATTAAAATGTGTGCAGCAGACACCTACGTGGGTATCATCATTGTTATGGAATGAAATTAGTTTGAAAAGCTGAAACAGGCTGACTCCTGAGACGGGGTCGCTCTCAAAATAGCATGGGCAAAAAAAGGGGGCTGCGGTGGAGGTGGTGGTGGGGGGTGGGGGGGATGGGGGTGGGGGTGGGAGCTATGGAGAGCAGGCTGACAGCTAGAGAAAGAAAGAGAAAAAGAGAGCGAGAGTGAGAGAGCGGGTTGAAACGGGTTCAGAGCTTAGCTCATCTCTCACACAACAGAGGCAGTGGAAGCTCCCCTCTTCTGTTCACTTCTCTTTTCTCTTCTCTTCTCTTTTTCTCCTCTCTTCTCTTCTTTTCTCCTCTGTTCTCCATCACTGCTGGAGAGTGACTCTGAGATAGAAAGAGTGATAAGACTTACTCATCTGCTCATCAGAGCTATCACAGATCTGCCCACTTTCACAGTGTGGATGTGGAGTGTGTTGTAGAGTGGAATGTGTGGAGCACTGACTGTCCTCGGCACACTGCAGGCATGTGCACTGGGTCATAGTTCACTCTCAAGGGGATTCAGTCTGGAGATGCACTGGACTGAATATCATGTAGTTCACTTTCTATGTATCAGCTGGATTTCTGAACTGAGGAATCAAATCATTCTGTTCATTCAATAATTGACAACTGTTTGACATCTAAAATACTCCCCCTGTTGGTGATATTCAGTGGAGCAGACTGAGCACATGGTGCAATACACCAAGTGTTAGTATAACCAACACTATTTAACTCTATCTATGAACATTCTAACTCAGTGCAAACAACTCTTTCTTGTTACTTCCATAAATAAATATAGTCATTGTGGATGACATTGCTAAATAGACACAACTTTGAATGTTTCATTCCATATTCAAACACACATGGAGTAAATAATAAATCAGCTATATATTGTGTGATGAACCAAGCACAGAGAAAGAGCGAGAGAGAGAGAAAGAGAGAGAGAGAGATGTGGAGGAACAGTAAGATGAGGAGAGATGAGTGCGAGGAGGGAGATGTCTGCTTGCCAGCTCAGGCTCTGTAATTACTGTTAATCATGGCATCCCTGAGAATAAATGAGGAATTTAAATCTGGAATCTCTCCACCCTCCCTCCTATCTCCTCCCTCCCCTCTTTCTCTCTCTCTCTCTTCATCTCTTCCCCCCCCCCCCCCACTCTCTGAAGGAAAGTGCTGAACCATCTTCAGCTCCACATCACCATGGAGACCCTGTGTCTGTGATGAGACGCTGGCCAATCACCATGGCTACAGTGAGTGGGTCCCCACACCAGCGCTTCTGTCTCAGACCTCAGCTCAGGTTGTACCTATTCCCTGTCTCAGAGCACCTCACCTCCTGTGCTTGCACACGTGGTGAGTAGGGGTGTCAACGGGATGGAGGGTGGGGGTGGGTCACCCAGTCGCCCCCTTCAGGGTGGACTAGAAGGGACATGCCCACGTGTTGGCCACCGCTCTTCAGTGTATAAATGGATTAGGCTCTTTCAAGGAACTGCTATGGTTTGGTGGGGTGACTCACAGGAGACTGTGTGCTGCTGCACACTGAACTTCAGCCAGCCAGCCTCTACATCTCATCTCACGCTCTCTCTCTCTCTCTCTCTCTCCCTCCCCCTCTCTCTCTCTCCCTCTGTCTCTCCCTCTCACTCTCTTTTAATCGCTCATCACCCTTTTCATTCTATTTGTGGCATCCCTTTTTTATTCCTACTTCTTCCTCTGTCCTCTCTCTTTGACCTGACTCAACTTTTCACCCCCCCTGCTTTTGTCACCTCAGTAAAAGTTATCATTATTAGTGGATGAGGCAATGCTTGCAGAGTGAAAATAGAGATGAGAGGAGAAACCGATGCAATGCTGGGAGACTTCAACTGGTAATGTTAAGAGAAACTTAACGGCAAACTGACTGTCAATACTGTTGGTATGCATGGATAGCTTGTCGTTAAATTAGACTGCTGGTTTTTCATTTGTTCATTCCGTCTGTGTGGAGTCACTGGGACTTGGCTGAGAAAGCATCAAGTGGCTGAAGCAAACACGTCTTGTGGGAGGGAAAAGAGAGACAGAGAGAGAGAGAGAGGACAGAGCATTGAACATACAGTGACCACAAATGGCAGTTTCTATGACACAATCAGAGGAGAGAGAGGGAGAGAGAAACGGAGGGAGGGAGGGAGGGAGAGAGAGAGAGGGAGAGAGAGAGGCAGACTGAGAGAAAACTGCAGCACTGTTGGATCAGATTGCAAAAATGAACAGTGTGAGAGAGGAGGAGGGTAGAAACAAGGGATGACCCTGTGTTTTAGGAAGAGTGTGGATCAGACTTCACAAGGACAGTCATCCCACGCTATGGAATTCCACCAGTGAGGAAGAGGACGTTAAGGATGAAGAGCCATCCAAACCACATCGGCACACTCTCTATGGACAAATGCCTGTGAATGCATACACACACACACACACACGCACACACTTACAAACACACTCACAAAGACACACTTTAACTCCTGGTGGAACCTAACTTTTTCTGCGCCTTTTGAGATTTACTTTTGCTGAGGGATATATCTGGAAAACATTTTTGACATTTTCTGGGTGCCGAAGACACACTGGGATTTTGTCTCGTTGAAGAGGACCAGAGCACCAAGGTGCGGAAGAAGAGGAAGAGGAGCAGAACGACAGGATGAAGAGGGCCAGAGGACAAATGTGTATCAGTTCGGACCATCTCGATCCAGCTCCTCTGTCTTTAGGAATCTAAAACTGAGGGAATGCTTCAGTTTGGCTGAGCAGAGAGTGTGTGTGCATGCACACACACACACACTCACACACACACACGCGCGCACACACACATACACTCATTCACCACCACGGAGGGAGAGAGAGACAGGGGACAGAAAGCAAGGTAAGCACAACCCTCAAACTTCATACCCCCTTTTTTACTCTTTGTTACCACAGAAGCTCAGCTGTCTCGGCTGATTACAACACAAGGCTGTGCAACAAGTTGCTCAGTAGCTGTGACAAAATAATAATAATTATAATAATTGTGCTTCATAATTATTTGCAAATTTTACAACGGGTAATTAGACAGCAGGTGAGCAGCAGCATAACTTAAAATGTCTAAATGTTTTTTTTTTAAAAAAAAACTACACAGAGAGAGACACACACACACACACACACACACACTCTCTCTCTCTCTCTCTCTCAGTGTGAAAACCGACCCCTGAACCTGCAACAGAACCGGAAAGGTCTAATTAACATGAAGCTCGTTGATTAAAACTCCCTAGATTATTCTGCAGCTAAGAGAATATTACTCTTTCACTGGGGAGTGCAGATGACTAACTGTAAATGTCCCCAATGCCAGCAATGTCCATAGCAGTAATAATGATGATCTATTCAAACTGACCAAAGGTAATATCAGATATGACTTTTTTTTTGATGACTTTAAATACCATGACATAGTTTGTTAACTTTAGAGAATAGAGAATGATATATTCTGATATAAATAATATATTCTTTATGGTTAGGCGTATATTTGACATCACCGTGATGTGTATGTGGTACACATTCATATTGGAATGTTCTGGAAATTGTCATGCATGGATATGTTATACCACTGGACTAATATCACTTTGGCTAGCTTGTCATTGGCTGCGAATGCACACACAATGCAAACATGTGTGTGCAAGCACAAGCAATTACACACACAACACACGCACACAGATTAACACACACAAACACACGCACACACACGCACACACTTTCTCTTGCATGGCCCCTTTCCTTTCACTTTCTGTGACAGAATCAAGTGGCAGTAGTCTTTAAGTTGAGTGAAGGTGTTAAACGCTCCATCTGTTTGGTGACTCAGCTCTTGGAGGGAGACGAGAGAGAATGTCAGCATCTGGAAACATGACAGATGAAGATGAGTGAGGATGAGACCAGGAGCCCTGGATCAGCCAACACACCGCATGCATGCCAGGGCTCAGGACTCTATTTGTCAGCTGTGTGTGTGTGTGTGTGTGTGTGTGTTTGACTGTTTGTCAACCTTAGTGTCTCTAACTGTGTGCATCTGTGTGGATTCGGGAAAGAACAGGTTGTTTGGTTCATTTTACCTGTTTTAGAAAACACTAGCTCAGTGTGGCCCTCTAGTGGATAGATAGGACAAATCTCACCCAATCCGTGATAGAAGACTGCAATGTAAACACAAAGATGCAGGAGATTTTCTTGATACATGAAATGTATTGTAAGCGTAGGGAGATTTGAAACATGAACATGATGTTAAACAGCTGACAGACTGACTGTTTGTTATGCAAAATGGGATGTAAACATTGAGATATCTATATTGATACAGTATACACTCACTCTTATCTGTCCATCTTTCTATCTGACTCTCTGTCTCTTTCACACACACACACACACACAACGAGAGACATGTGTATTGCATTCTCTCATGGACACTGCACCACATAGCTGAACACACACACCCAGCAGCTGGGAGTCAGTCATGTGACTGTCAGCAACCTGTGTCCACGTCTATGTCTGACTCTGTCTGTGGGGCACCTTTATTAATACATGAATACTTGTGTTCTGCATGCTGCCTGCAGACAGTTGGGTAACCTGCTCCCAATAATCCACAGATCACACAGGCGTGGCTGAGTAGAACAGGGGATACAGAGACAGATGAGACGAAACACCACAGTGAGGGAGATAGCAAAGGGAATCAGGCAACAGAGATATGAATCGTTGAGAAAAATCCCTGTTTTTGTTGGCCAGATCAGGTTGCCTTGACTCCTAGTGAGAGATAATTGACCCCCCGGCCTCAGGTCTGGGACACACCGACCTGCTCTGTTGTCTCGGCAAGCTGAGGTCATCAAGCACGCAGTCTGGAGTCTCGGGAGACGGCTGGGTGTGGGGGGTGGAGGAGGGCTTACTTTCACTTCAACTATTCATGGGACACTTGATGCTGCGCATGAGAGTATGATATGGAGATGCTACTCCGTACCGCATAGACACAGCACACATGAACACGTTCAGTGTGCCCAAGCACACACACACATACATGCAGCACATGATGAGACCTTCAGCCCAACGTCCTTTCTTTTTCTTAATGTAAGTGGACGGACATGTGTTTGTGTGAATGAGTGTGCGTGATTTGGGGACAGACAGTGAAAATGAGGACTGACAGTAAGATTGATTCTGTATTGGTTAATTTTTAAACCAGGGACATCAACACTGTTATGCATCATTTAAATTACAAACAGTGCATCAGATTAAACGACCGAAACAACCACTGACAAGATGATTAAAAATTGAAGGCAAGCTACAGCTCACCATCACCAGGTTTCCACCATGGTATTCCTTCAGCGAACACCCCTCTCTTGTCTCATAAACCCTCTGAACCTAGAGTATTGTTTACCAAGGAAACCTAATTCCCCATTAAATAGCTTTCGTTTCATTGCAATGAAATTAACCCAAATGGGTCAGATACATGTGAAGCATTTTGTCAGTGGAAGAGAGTATTCTAGAAAACCTGACTGATACAGCAGAGAGCCTTGTTGGCTTGGAAAGTGAGTCAAGTTTTAAATATTTGATTCTAGCTTATCGCAACAGGAACTTGACCCAAAGGTATATTATGTCTCCCTGTAAAAATAATATTTTGTATGATGAAGTTTACATGCCAATGTGAAAATGTGTGTGTGTGTGTGTGTGTGTGTGTGTGTGTGTGTGTGTGTGTGTGTGTGTGCTCTCGGGGGATGCAGCAATACTGCAGGTTATTGTGTGATTAATAAGATGGCAGTTCCATGAAAACGAGGTCAGACAAATTAAGATGAAAAAGGCTGGCTACACGACATGGTTTTTAGGGCAGGCCTGCCTACACACCTAGAAACATACACACACACACACACACACTCACACACACACACACACACACACACACACACACACACACACACACACACACACACACACACACACACACTCACACACAAACATTCACAGCCTGCACATTCTGGAGGTTCGAGGCCTTTCTTGCCTGTCATCCATCTCTTTGAGTCTCCTTTAGTCTTTCCAGGCTTTTCTCTTGCTCAGCTTTTAAAGAGTCTCCCCCTCTCACGCCTCTCTGTGCACCCCGCTCCCCCGGGCCATCTGTTTCCAGGACTGATGTTGCAGGCACTTCAGAGGTATTCTCTGAGGGCCCCACAAGCAAATACAAACACACACACGCACTCTCTCTCTCTCTCTCTCTCTCTCTCACACACACACACACACACGCACACGCGCGCACACACACACACACACACACAGTCAAAACACAGACCAACATGCCAGAAAAAAGTTAAAAAGCACTGCCTCTGTTAAGTCTATGACAGTAATGTATTTTATGTGCAAATGCATTTATCTTCAATTTTCCTCTAATATTGAATCTGTTCAAATATAGATTTGCATTCTTCTCAATAAACAAGCTATGAGAGCCTCAAACTTTGCAGTCTCAAAGTCTTGTGTGTGGGTGTGCATGGGTGTGTATGCCTGTCATCTGATAGTGCTTACAATCTTGTTTTGTACTGTGCCTTGTAGAAGCCAGTGAGTCCGTCATCAATTATGCAGTTTCCCAAACAAGACCAGGCGATCCAACACACACACACACACACACACATGCATACGCAAACACAAATGCACATAAAAAACAAAATTTTAAGTAAGCATATTTCCTCATAATTACATTTCCCTTGTACCTGTTGCTATTGTTAAAGGTGAACTCCTCTTAAAACATCTCAGCATTGTCATGTGGCGGATGACTGGCCAACAGAAGGGCACTGATCCTTGGCTAATTGTCAGTCTTAAGACCTAATACTGGTGTTGGTGTCTCTGCTTCTCTCCTCTCCCACAGGCTCTGGGACAGACCAGCTCCCCCTCTCCCCTCTCCTGAGAGCCCCTCACACTGAGACAGGCATGGAGCCCTGAGGACGGTAGTGTGGGGGGTCGGCATCCAAACGCTCACGGGGAACAGGGCGACCTGCAGCCTGACTGACGTACAGGGGAGAGACACTGACAGAGAGAAAGAGAGAGAGGGAGGGAGGACTAGAGGAGAAGAGACAAGACAAAGTGAAAAACAGAACAAGTGGGAGAGAGAGACTGTCAGCTGAAGTGACAGCAAAAAAAAAGGAAAGTTTTGAGGAGCCGCTGAGAGGTCGAAAGAGAACATCACTGTGACTGACTGCAAGAGAAAAGCAAGAGATAAAGACAGAAAGAGAGAGGGAAAGAGAGAGTGAAGGAGGATGAGTGTGGGGAGGATTAGCCGCTACAGCATCGTCTCCTCCGAGGAGGATGGCCTCCGACTGACCACCATGCACGGCGGCGGCAGCGGCGGCATGAACGGCTTCGGCAACGGCAAGATCCACACGCGGCGGAAAAGCCGCAACAGGTTCGTGAAGAAGAACGGCCAGTGCAACGTACAGTTCACCAACATGGACGAGAAGTCGCAGCGATACCTGGCCGATATCTTCACCACCTGCGTGGACATCCGGTGGCGCTACATGCTGGTGGTCTTCACCCTGGTGTTCGTGGTGAGTTGGCTGGCCTTCGGGCTGGCTTTCTGGGCCATCGCGCTCTTCCACGGAGACCTGGACAACCCGGCTGGAGATGACAACTTCACGCCTTGTGTGCTGCAGGTGAACGGCTTTGTGGCAGCCTTCCTCTTCTCCATTGAGACGCAGACCACCATCGGCTACGGCTTCCGCTGTGTGACGGAGGAGTGCCCCATCGCCGTCTTCCTGGTGGTCTTCCAAAGCATTGTGGGCAGCATCATCGACTGCTTCATGATCGGCGCCATCATGGCCAAGATGGCACGGCCCAAGAAGCGCGCCCAGACGCTGCTCTTCTCGCACAACGCCGTGGTGGCCATGCGTGACGGCAAGCTCTGCCTCATGTGGCGTGTGGGCAACCTACGCAAGAGCCACATCGTGGAGGCGCATGTGCGTGCCCAGCTCATCAAGCCCCGCGTCACCGAGGAAGGCGAGTACATCCCGCTCGACCAGCTGGACATCAACGTGGGCTTCGACAAGGGTCTGGACCGCATCTTCCTGGTGTCGCCGCTCACCATCCTGCACGAAATCGACGAGGAGAGTCCTCTGTACGGCATCAGCAAGCAGGACCTGGAGACGGCTGACTTTGAGATCGTGGTCATCCTGGAGGGCATGGTGGAGGCTACCGCCATGACTGCGCAGGCACGCAGCTCCTACCTGGCCAGCGAGATCTTGTGGGGCCATCGCTTCGAACCGGTGCTCTTTGAGGAGAAGAACCTGTACAAGGTGGACTACTCGCACTTCCACAAGACCTATGAGGTGCCCAGCACGCCACGCTGCAGCGCTAAGGACATGGTGGAGAGCAAGTACCTGGTGCCTGCCGCCAACTCCTTCTGCTACGAGAACGAGCTGGCCTTCCTCAGCCGTGAGGAGGAGGAGGAGGAGGAGCAGGAGCGGGGCCGGGTCGGGGGTGGCAGTGGCGGCGTGGAGTGCGCACTGCCTGGCCTCAGCCCAGACCGAACCAGCCGACTGCAGACGCCGCGGCCGCATGAACAGAGGTCGTACCGCCGTGAGTCTGAGATATGACACCCGTGACGCCCTGCTCCTGGAGCCTGGTCCGTTTGGTGTTTTGTCTCACGAGTTCGAAACAAACGATCGCAAACAAGCAAAACAAACAAACAAACATGCAGAACAATGCAAAGTGCCATAGAGGGGAGCTGAGGAGTCACTGAGTGTGGGGTAAATATACACTGGAAACAAAGAGATTACTGCAAAAAGAGAAGGGAAGGTGAGTAGAGGAACATACAGAGGACACAGCGGATTGTGGGGACAAAAAAGAGAGGACAGGAGAGGATAGCAGACACTATGACATCACATGGCAGGAGAGGGCTTGGAGGACACTATTAATCCTGCAAGGAAAACTTGAATATTTCCTCTGTTTTTTTCATGAAGGTAGTCTCAAGAGTGTTTGACACTTACCAGAACGTCTCTAAGTCATGTAAATATATCACATAGATAAGTTATGTTTTGTGTGCATTAGTATTTTTAAAAAAAAAACATTTAAAAATTAGGTCTCTTTTTTGTAAAAAAGAAAAGAAAGTTCAGTTCAAATAACTAGCACAAATGACTAGCATACTTAGTAAGCTTAAGGTGTTCTAGAGTTGGGAAATGCTGGACACACAGACACATGCACAGACTCACACAAAAACACACACGCTGACACACACAGGCAATCAGACATAGTCACAAAATCTCATAATGCACCTCACACACTCTCTCGTACACACACACATACACACACATGAACCCCTGAGATCAGTGACACATGAAAAATCCCCTTTACTAAAAAATCTGCACTCCAGCAGAGGTGTGTGAGATGAGGCGTGTGTGAGTGTGTGAGCACGAGCGACCGAGCGCGGGATCTCATTACCCAGGAAAAGGTGCAGAACGTTCACAAAAATGAAAAACTTAAAAAAAAAAAAAAATCAGAAAAACAGAAGTGGAACCATTAACGGTAAACTCTGATATCATTGACTCATATCCTAAACATTTCATGTCATTTGCACAAGGAGCAACTTTTCAGATAATATCTTTCCTATTAGTTCTCTCTGTAAGAGCCTCTGTAATGTCAACACACTTGCGTTGCATATTATTGATTTTGATAGCTAAATCAAAGGGCACTATTGAAGTACAGTAAACTGCAGCATGCTGCTGTTGCCTTGATGAATCTCATGAAGTGTATTTTCAGATAATAAGTGCATGTCTAGAGTTGGCCTATACGCTGAAATAGTGGAACGACATGCAGGTGGAATCCTTTGTTAATAAGACTACACCCACAAGGTTTCCCTTCTTTAAAACCTCCACCCTCATCATCTCCCTTATTTGAATCACCACTCATACTTAATTTCTGCCTTTAGACTGTGATTGAAAAGCTGAAATGTCAAATCCCTCCTGCCGACATTTAAGTGAAAGTTCTTTGCCGCTACGCTATTTCTCCCAAGGAGGATATAGAACATGTGTGGCTTTGCAGGATTACATTTGGCTCTCTCTGATGAGGATTATCTGACCTTTTCAAAGCTCCTTCAGCCTCAACACCTCTCTTGATTGGTGTGGTGAAATAGACATATTTATTTATAAACCACAGTAGCGCATATACACTTAGCTTAGAACAGCATAGTATCATCTCAGTGACTCGTGATATTTATTATAGTTTAACCAGACCAGCTTATTCTGTTTCATCTCCTCCTGATACATAAGTGCTCTTGCATGGCATATTAATTTATTTCAAGATATTGCTATTGATACTAGGGTGAACCCCACTGCCTTTGCACCAATTCTAAGTTATATGACTGATACTGGTCACTGGTTTCAGACACAGTGAGGACTTTTCAAAGAAAATAGGCAGCCATCTGTAGCCGCAATGAACAGTGTCCCTCCTCCAACCCATATTTGCATCTGAATTTAGAGGCTGACTCAGTCCTGATCAACACTCCAGACAAAAGTGTTTTTCAGGCATGCCCTTTTTTGCAGATTGTTATTTTCTCTCTTTCCAATGCTTCATTTGTGTTGTAGTTTGTCGTCCATTGAATCTATGCACAGAGTAATCAGGGAGTTGAAACAGGATGATGTACTGTAGAAGGCTACCGGCCTAAGAAATTTTATCTGCACAAACGCATATACAATATATAAATATATATATATGCATTCTGACTTATATGATACATTTATGTTGCATTAGCATGAAAGAAATGTGGAATGAAGAAGACCAATACAACTACATCTGTGAGATCTTGATGCTATCTTTAATGTTTAAAGAGGTCTACCTGTCCAATGCCTGATGATCAAGGCCCAAGGTCTAGTTTCCAAAATAGGTGGTTTATTTGAATTATGTTAGAGGAGCTTTGTCTGAATTATCCCCAAAGCATTCTAAGCAAACCAAGTGGTTAACTAAACCAGAGATAAAGGTATTCATTTTGACAATCACTTAATCAATATTCATGCATCAGCTTGCTGTTACATAATTACAATTTCTTTAGAAAACCTCAATTAGTTCAGCCCAGTTCCAGCACCTCTGTGTGAATGCCACTCATTTTGTGAACCAACTTTCCATCTCAGTTCATGAATTCATTAATTTATTCAGCACAGAGTCTATAGTGTGTATTTTGTGTGTGTGTGTGTGTGTGTGTTTTTGTGTGTGTGTATACAGATGAATGATAGAGTGTCTGTGTTATCTCATACCACTTTCATGTCTTGACTTGAGCCCCTTTGCACAGAAAAAATAATAAGCAATAATTATGACAGAAGCAAGCAATAACTAGCATAATACACACACACACACACACACACACACACACACAACACACACACACACACACACACACAATGCAAATACAAAAAATACACATAAAAACAAAGCACACAAGGCATCTTCATGCACACACACACACACACACACACACACACACACACACATACACACGCACACACAAAGAAAAAAACACACATGCATTCCCAAGATGAGAGTGTACAGTTGAACTGCCATAGGCAGGCAATTTCAAAGAGTGGAGTGCACTATGTCAAGCCAAAGCTTTTCCCTTCAAACCCATAGACCACCATTCAGTAATCCCCTCTAACACACTGATCTCAGGTCAGTGAAAAACTGAGTAGGTAAATCATCTCTCCCAATAGAGCTAATTGTTCCTTCTGCATGCTCACCTACTAGGTGTCTGTTGTTAGACAAGTGACGTGACTTTAACCATACTGTACTTGTGGGATTGCCATGCTGACAGTGGCAGAGGATTAGACATCTCCAGAATGATAGTGATGATGTAAGGATGAATTAGTTCAAAAGAGAGAGAAAGAGAGAGAGAGAGATGAACAGAATATGGAATGGTGAAAAATGAGGGAAACAGAATTAAGCTATCCCAACAGCTGAGGCAGATTGCCTTCTAGGAAGGCTGGGATACTGGAAGATAATGCAGTATATGTTTGTGTGTGTGTGTGTGTGTGAGAGAGAGAGAGAGAGTGAGAGAGAGAGAGAGAATGCATTTTTGCATGTCCTTGTGTGTATTGCTATGATTATGAACCTGTGTGTGTGTGTGTGTGTGTGTGTGTGGTGTGTGTGTGTGTGTGAGGGGCCTGAGCTCCACGTGTTAAAATGGCCTCATCAGTGACTCTGCTGCCTGTGTCCCCTGCACATCTCTTGTTCTGCGAAGAGGAGGGAAAGGTTTGGGCATGATATCCCCCAAATAGTTCATCTCACATACCTAAAGTCCTAGTTGACAACAAATATTTACTCTAAATCAGCACATATATTTTTGTAACTAGTGATTTTTCATATCCACTTAAATCACAGAGACGTAGGATCAGTACTTATCAATGTTTTGTAAAGCTGAATATAAAATCATTGAATTAGATTAAAAGAAAAAAATGTGTCCCAGTTAAAGGGGAATGATTTTTGCCTCTGCACAGACACTTGTGTTCCAACAGGTATTTCTCTTAAAGGGATGATTGGTTCAACTCTGACCTCTGTAGAAGTCTTCCTACCCAGATGTAATGACACTGGAGAAAGAAAAAAAAATGATCTTAGTCGAAAAGAGCAGGAGAAAATGTACTGGGCTTTTTATGTAATTTGTTAAATTATTCCATTAAAGCCTGATTATGAAATGACCTGTCTGTGTTTATATTTAATGTTTCCATTCTGTCGAGACTTCAAAAGATTGTCTATGCTCTGCTCCAGTTCATCTTATAAACATAAGAACTGTGCTTCAACATGTTTAAGCCTAACAACAACAACAACAACACCAAACACACACACACACACACACACACACACACACGGGTGATTATTTTTCCCTTATCCTTCTTTCTTTTTTTTTTCTCTTATTGTTATTTGTTCTTCAGCAAGATACACATCTGCAATTGTCCTAATGATAGAACAGTGTTTAGTCTGCCTTAGTAAGTGTATATATTACAGGCCTACACACCACACACCGCTATTACTGAACAAGGCACTCAGTATATCTGCCATGCTTGAGGATACTTCTCCAGCTCTTTTATGAGCCACTGTGTGGGTACAAGACAGGGCTGACAGCGAGGCTTGTTCTCAGAGCGCATTCAGCACTTAACATGATTATAGGGCTTTAAAGAAGGATGGGAGCATTTCACCACTAGGGACTGTACGCTACAGGAAGATTCTGGACTTTGACCCTACAAGTCAGATGGCTAATACAAGAACGCATATGCATACTGTATGCACACACACAAACACACACACACACACACACACACACACACACAAATGCACACGTACACAAACACACATAGGTGCCTTCCCGCAGACTGAAGAGTCTGTCTTTGGGTAAAAAAGGAACACATTTTCACAGTCTTTTTCTCTCCTGCTGGGATGCACATAGGTGAGAAAGCTCAAGGGGTTCCTATGGAAACGCCCCCCCCCCCCCCCCCTCCGCCCCCCACTGCCTCAGAGTGAACATTCACTTCACTGCTGTATGATTAAAATTGGACACACACACACACACACTCTCACACAAACAATCTCTCTCACACACACACCCACACACACAAACACATACAAACAGACAGAGAGAGAAGGCAACCAAACTTGCATTAAAAGACAGGCAGCAATGCTGAAAACGACTTTTTTAACAACTTTCAGGGCTTAAGCAATTTAACCTTACATTTACTTTGGCTTTCATATCAGCATGACATAGAAAACTCTACTATATGCGTTTCTATATCAAATCAGTTTGACCTAATCAGTTCACAACTTCAACAGTTCTCAAGGTCTCTTGGCTTAAGATTGTAATGTGAGGGTGTTCACGTGAGGGTGTTCATGTGAGGGTGTTCATGTGAGGGTTGTGTAAGGAGGAGAGGAGTCCTGTGGCGCTTGTGTGCTCCCTGCTGCAGACCATGCCCTCTGAGATGGAGCCAATCCCCACAAGGGAACCTTCAGTGGAGGCAAATCTCCCAGAGAGGACCCCCCCTGAGGAGTTCTCTGAACACAGGCACAGGATCAGGCTCAGCCTCCCCTCCCTACCTCCCCTCTCTCCACCTCCCCCACTCCTCCTCCCCACCCCCTCTCTCCTACTTTCTCTCACCACCTCCCCACTCTCCCCTCTCCTCTCTCCTCCTCCATTCCCTCCCCTCCCCCTCTCTCCTCCCTGGAGGTCAGGTGAGTCCATCTGCAGACTCACTCATGACTCTCTGGTCCCCAAGCAGCATGTAGCCCAAGACACCACAAGTCTTCTGCCCACAGAACTGGGACACACACTGCTTATTACCCACCCCCATCACCACCATCGCACCACACACATACACACACACACACACACACACACCACACACACACACACACACACACACACATCAACTGATAGTAATTAATCATAATTAGAAGGAACTGACTAAGTAAATGAAGTGCTGGATCCACCAAGCCCTGTGCCACTGCGTCACAGTTTGCCTTCTTTTACATAGCTTTTCACATAGCTTTTTCTTTGTGTGTATGTATGTGTGTGTGTGTGTGTTTGTGTGTGTGTGTGTGTGTAGTCTTGTTTGTTCGTTGGTTTTTGCGTATATACATAGGTTTATCTAGTATACATTATTCCAGACCCAATAAATTGCTCTGAAATAAAGATTTTGTGAAGAGATTTCAGTGAGTGAAGAGAAGAAATGAAGAAGTGCAATTTTCATAAAGGAAAATAAAAATTCTGCAGGATACACACCTGCAGTTGTCCTAATGATAGAACAATGTATAAAAAAATAAAAAATCAACAGTATGTTATGGGTGCTAAACAAATCTCATCTCTGAAATGGTCAGAAGGGTGTCTATGCATTCTATGCACTGATTAAGGGCATGCATATATGCACATTGTGTTGAGTCCATGTGTATTGTAGAGAGGTGACATGCAGTGACAGAAGAGAAAAGAGCACTGAGGGCTGAGTAGATGTTCTTAATTAGTATCAGGATGAGCTAGGAGCTAAAGAGACAGGGATAGAATAAGACCTCTCTCTCGCTCTCTCTCCCTCGCTCGCTCTCTCTCTCTCTGTCTCTGTATGCTGGGTGTGGGTGTGTCTCCTTGTGAGTGAGGAGACATGTGAATGTGGGTTTGTATGACCTGTCAGCACTGGACCTCTTCTGTGGCTCCACAGACAGATAATCTGAGTCTACAAGCTATTCATCATTTTATACTCACACACTGTTTGACCTCAATAAGACACTTGTTCCATTCAAAAGAATGATGCATAGTTTAAAAGTCACCATACTAGTGTTCACTTATCGTACCACACACAAACTGAATGACACATTAACTTTTCACAAGCTGATGGCACACACAGTAAATCTAGTGTGTTTGTGTCAATGTGTGTGTGTGTGCTTGTGTGTGTCTGTGTCTGTATGTCTGTGTGTGTGTGTGTGCGTGTGTGTGTGTGTGTGAGTGTGTGTGTGTGTGTGTGTGTGCACTGGGGAGGAGGGAATGAGAGCGGAGCAAGCTGGGGATGCTGCAGACAAAAGTGTGGGAAAGCCGAGCAGAGTGGTGACAGGAACCATTGGAGAGGCAGAGAATGGGGCCGAATGGGGCAGAGAGGGAAGAGAATGGGGCCGAATGGGGCAGAGAGGGGAGAGGGACTGACTCTCACTCTGCCTCTTCATGGGAGCACACAACTAACATTGTTGACGGCTGATCCTTCTGAAGAGTTGTCTGCTCCATTAAGAGTGGACTCCTCCATTAACCATGATGCCTTCCCTCTTCTCGCTGATTACGCTTTTAAGCTCAGATTCAGGTTACAGTCATTGTGTAATGCAATTAGTGACAGCAGTGAAACTAAATGCAATGAGGCCATAAATGTGAAATGAAACTTGACAGAAATTAGGCTCCGTGGCTTCTACCTCTGGCCAAGCTCAGCTGCACTGCCACCTGCTGGCGCTACACGAGAGGAAGAGATGACGCACTAGTCCACAATAGTCAAATCAACAAAACCACCAACAGCACTGTCAGTACAATAAAATACAGGAGTCAGATGAAGTCACCTCCAACACCACTGTCAATAATAATGTCCATATTACATACAGCATACGAATATAAATTAAGGAAGGGCTTTTAATCAAAGGGGCAACAAAAAATCAGCTGACCAACCAAACGTTTGAGACTCCATTCAGTAATCAGATCAGATTATATAATCATATATCACACAGCCAGACCAGTGGGCATGTGTAAATATTCTTAAACTCATTAGAATGAAGGAATAAACCTGACTGGAGCTGATTATCTCAATCCAGTGTCTGTGGGTATGATCAAGCCTACTGGGGGATTATCTCAATCCCGTGTCTGTGGGTATGATCAAGCCTACTGGGGGCTTTACAGCATTTTCTTAGCGCTGGTGTTTTGTATCTATCTCAGCGTTTGATCAGAATTCTACCCCATCCCAATTCCGACTTGGATGCATGTACTCAGTCCTTTGGTGGATGGCGACATTTACTGAAATCTTACAACCCTTATCATCTCCCAGAAGGAAATGTTAGCAAAGGTATACGTCACAAATGATTTCTCAATAACCCTGGTCCAAATACCTCTAACTGCAGTCAAAAGAGACTGAACTGTGAAAGGAAATTGAGAAATGGTCTTGCATTCCTTTGTGAATTTCAGTTCCCCAAAAAGCACCCACACACATATGGACACACACACACACACACACAAACATCTCTTTTTCTTTCTTTCTCTCCCTCTTTATCACACACACACCTTCTCTCTCTCTCTCTCTCTCTCCACACACACACACACACACACACACACCACACAGCCTAATATTACCTCCTCCATCACACCTTGTGTGTACCTGCTCAATCCCTGCTGGCTGGCCCTATGCACCAAGCCTCCCTCTCCTCTTGGATGTGCTCTAGTGGGAGCCCATTTCTCTTGACAAATATAGAATTGCCATGGCAACGCCACTGATTGGAGAAGACAGGTGACATGGCACTGTGACAGCTCCATCATGTACTGTATGAGCCAGCTTACTGCACTACCAGGCTGCAGTCTCCCTGCGGGTCTCATCTAAACATATCAAGTTAAGAAAATGTTGCAGATCTGCATTATTAGGATAGTTCTGATCTACTGAATGTGTGACAGTACATTTATTGTATCACGTTACTACCTTAAGATCGATTTCAGTACTTTTTTTCCAAACCATTTTCTCAGCTACATTGCATTAATCACAATAAGAAGTATGTGAATCAGTGCAAGTTCAACTGAGCAGATATCTTTGCCTAACTTGACAACATTTGAAATATATCATGCTACCTGTTGGTACTATGAAGGTTTGAAATTAGAAATAAGTGTTCAGTCCTTGACGTGCATACATAATCAGAATTCTTCCTTACAAATGCAGTAGGCTAGGACAAGCCATTGACACTGCAAACAAACTCACAATCGATGTTCCAGTGTGTGGATAACCCCACTGTGGTATGGACATGGAGTAAGGTCATGGGAAGGTACAGTTGGTTCCCAAACTTCCCAGAGACGCCACTTCCACAAGATGGCCACCAGAGGTCACTAGAGGTCGAGAGAGTATATTATCACTTGAATTTTCCAAAACAATATCAGAAATAAAAAAAAAAACAAGCGAGTGATTGGAAATGCAATACTGTGCTTTATTGTTCTCTTCCTTTGGTTTATAACACTGAATGGTATTACAGTACAAATTCATAACAAGAATAGTGTACTTGAATACTTGGTTACATGGCATAAAATATAAGTGCTTGCTGTAAATGTGCAATACAAAAATGTTGTTTATATAACTAAACAAAATAGAATACAAAATGTCAAAAAAATATGGTGTCCTTATTGCATAAGAAGCAATGCTCTAATATATGGCCTTGTCATTCCTTCTGTGGCTTAAAAAAAAAAAAAATCACAGTTTAGTATTGTACCGTGGAAGAAAATATCAAAAGTAATACTGCTGATGACAGCAAACATTAACAACAGCATATGCTGCACTAACACAAGTCTCTTCAACTACAAAACAGGAAGTGCAACACACAAGGCTTTGGTCAGTGAGATCCATGTAAGATAGGAGTATTTTCTCAAAGTCAAAACCACAAAGATATGTGAGAGTATGTGTGACTGTTGGCTTTGTGTTCCTTGAGTGCGTATCCATTTGACAAACTTGTGCTTTTTCGTCTAAAGGTCTTTGGATGAATATTGGAAATCTTGTGGTTACTGACATGCTTCACTCATTGTGCAAAATTATGACGATCGAATGTGACAAAACAAATCTGACCGACATGATATCAACACATTTTGGGCAATGTCGTACTAAACCAGCCTGAGAGCATAATTTAATACAATTAATAAATAAAAAACTTTGGCACAAATATTGGGCAAAATTAATAAACATTCATTTTCTCTTCCACTTTCCGACATAACGCAAAGACACCACAATGACAGAATTAGATTATTTTAAAATATTAGCGTATAAATTCTCCAAACACTGATTGTCAATAGCTTAGTTGAGGAATAGCAGTCTGCCAAGTGATATCTTGAATGTCTAAAACTAAATGAACACTATTTGTTTTTTTTCTCTGGGTACTGTCATTGCTGGCAGACGATGACCAGTCTTTGGCACAAGGTGATGCTCCACAGCAGAGAGCCTCGCCAGACTGCCAGGAATTATTAAATACATTTCATCATCTCTGAAGCAGCTCGGGCTGCTTGTCGTCATTCTTTGGTCATTTCTGTTTTCGTCCAGGAAGCGAACGTCTCCTTCCACCGAACCCGACACCTTTTTTCCCCCCCACTGTTTTCACCTCTCCTATTCTCTCCCATCTCCCTCTCTCTCCCTCTCTCTCGCTCTCTCTCGCTCTCTGGGTCCTAGAGACAGATATTGATCTGTTTAGCCAGCTCTCTCTCCAGGTCCGAGATGAGCGTGTCAAAGTCCTTTAGGCTCAGCCTGCAGGTAAACGGTGCGTCAAAGTCTAGAGCGAAGTCATCTACATAGAGGCCAGTGGGCGATGGCTGCCAACTCTCCTTTGTCGTTGCTTGCTGCTGCTGCTGTTGCGTCTGTCTGATGTCATCGTCCTCCTCGTCTTCCTCGTCACTGTCACTGCCCGCCACCTCGTCGTAGTCTGCGTCGTCACCTGACAAGAAGTCCCGCCCACATAGGCTCCAGTCGCCAGCGTAGCGGTTGCAGGGTGGGCTCTCTAAGCGACCGCGCCCACGGCGTGAGACCACCACCTCCTGGGGCATCTCCAGGCGCAAAGGCAGCCGCTGGCCCCGGCGCTGCAGGGAATTGTGGGATACTGAGTGGGTGGCTGGGATGGAAGAGGGGGCCAGGGGCTCTGTGGTGATGGGAGAATGGCTGGGGGAGTCTGGGACCCTGTCTGTGGGAACTGGGGAGGAGCAGACATGAAGAAAGAGTATTAGACACGGAATCAACTCTGGTCGTACAGCCTCTCTCTCATAAAAACACACACACACACACACACACACACACACATACACACACAAAGTTCTCTCAGATAATTGGACTTTCACTCCCATATGCAGACATACACACAAATAATCATATTTGTCCTCCCTTTGCCACAATAATGATCAGAGGAAGAGAATGGCTGTTTGTGTGTCTGCCAAAATATACACACACAATTGGACAAACATCAGAGAGTGGAGTGCATGAGTGGACATGTAGAATATGTCTACAGTCAGCCCACAGCTACATGTACCCCACCCCTTTAGTGCACACACACACACACACACACACACACACACACACACACACACACACACATACACACACACACAGACCCTTCACAGAGACTGCACTAAGTCACTGCACCCCCACCCCCACATAGACTAACACACAACCCAAAGAGTGAATAACCCACACACTACCCAACGACATGGGTGAATGCACACACACACACACACACACACACACAGACCCTCACAGAGACTGCACTAAGTCACTGCACTTCCACCCCCACATAGACAAACACACAACCCAAAGCATGACTAACCCACATACTACCCAACGACATGGGTGAATGCACACACAACCAACACACACACCACACACACACCAACACACAACACACACACACACACACACACACACACACCACTGCCCACAACCACACAAACACCACCATACACATACTCCACTCCTCTAACATAAACATCCACACACACACATTCATACACGCCCACACACAGACACACAACTCACTGGGCCACAGCTGCAGCAGGTAATGCAGAACTTCAATATGCCGCTTGAAGTCCACTGCGCTGGCGATGTCCTCACTGTGGGCGAAGCTTCGCCCTCCGCGCCCAGACGTCTGCTGCACGGGCACGGCTGGTACTGCGGGCGCCCCCGGGGCGCTGGGGATCCAGGACTCTTGCGTGGGTGTCAGGAGCACAGGCCCGAAGCACACGGCTAAGTTCTGGCACGTCATCCGATTGCTGTCACTGAAGGAGGCCACCAGACTCAGGTGGTCCAAGAGCAGTGTTAGGGTGGCCTGCGGGGAGTCAGAGAGGTGAGGGCCGGGTTAGACAGATTCAGGGAAGGAACATGGGACACAAAGAGGCCCTTTTAACACTCACCTGGCAGCAACCAAACGCTTGGTGAGAAACGTCCACTAAACCACAAAACGACACTGAGTGTCTCTTTCCTGCCACCTCTCCTCATTTCTCAGGCTATATAAAGAAGTGCTTCTCTTGCTCAAGGAGTGACACTGAAGAGAAAATCCCTTGGTCAACAAGAGAGAGAGAGATACAACGAAAGAGCTAAAGTAAAAGAGAGGAGCAGGGCCTAAGGAAGAGAGTGTTTCAGCACACTGCCCACACTTTTCTTTTGAAAGACGGGGAACAAGGCTGGGAGAGGGTTGATGTTGGCGTTGAAAAAAAGGAACATTGAAAACACACGGCATTAAGAGGAGAGGCTCACATTATTAAAGTCTGTTTGTTTTGGAATAGGCTGGGAAACACAAGGCTATAAGCCCTCTGGATTCAAAAAGGGGGATAAACAAACATATGATTCCCGAACGAGAGAGAGAGAGAGAGAGAGAGAGAGAGAGAGAGAGAGAGAGGGAGAGAGAGAGAGAGAGAGAGAGAGAGGAGAGAGAAGAGAGAGAGAGAGAGAGAGGAGAGAGAGAGAGAGAGAGGTCTGTTACATTCCGTTCTGTGGCTCAGTGCCAGTGAAACGGAGAATGTTCTGGGCTTCCTTGTGGCTGGGCTCTGGACCCCTTCCTCCTCCTCCTTCCTCCCTCCTCACCCTCTCTGTTCATCTGTCCTTTCATCCATCCCCCACTCCTCTGGTGCCTCTTACCCTCTCTCTCTCTCTCTCTCCCTCATGCTTGCATAATGCTGTCAAAACACAATGAAAGAGCCAGCGGGCCTCACGTGCGTTGACATGAGCAGTGTTTACGCTCTCAGGCGGATGCACAGAGGCAGCTCACTCTCCGTCACGCTTGTTGACTCAGGCACAGGAGAAGAGGAGAGAATGAGCAGAGAGCCCCACTAGCCAAGCAGCTCTGGAGCCCAGCCTGGTCCCCTCACCTTACAGCACCACAGCCAGCACCAGAGAAGAACCAGCGCAGCGGAAGAAAAGATGGCAGTGGAAAAAGAGAAGGAGGAGAGGAGAGGAGAGGAAAGAGAAACTGAAGCACACTTTCTCTTCCCTTGATGCTGTGGTCTTCACATTGAGTTCTAGCTCCATTGAAAACACACTGTAGGTTCCTTACTGAACCAGGTTAAATGTAGGGATGGTGCGTGTAAAATTGTGAGTGATGTGGGAGCCGTTCTTCACTGTGGCCGTCCGCTACATTGTAAGTCAAGGAGAGAGGAGAGGTACCTTCTCAGGTTCAGGCAGGCACTGGAGGAGGGCCACGGTGCTCTGGCAGCGCTGGGCCTCGGCATCGCTCCTGCAGGCAGGCCTCACGGACATGGCCTCCAGGACCACCTCGTACAGGGTCCTCGTGATCAGCGGCGAGGGCAGCTCCCGCAGGTAGTCCTTCAGTATGCCTACGCCAAATCAAACAGCGGAGTTAGAGCCAGGCTGATTGAACAGACTGACGGAGGCAGACTAACCTTTTGAACATAGTGTACATTCTCCACCAGAGCCTCTGACCAATCTAGCTAATCTTGTTTCCCTCCTCGTTGCCCTTAAATCACTTGGGCTGTGGTTAGTACTGTCACAAGCATTTAATATATCTGCCTGGCTCTTTCCATCATCCTGCTTGGCTGCAGCTGCTGGGGTTGAAGACTCCTCTGAATGAGGCAGTTAGACCCTCACTGCAAAACCACCATCAACAAAACAAGATCCAGATAGCAGCTAAACTCCATATTACCGATTTGGCATTGAACCGGGCTAGAGGCAGTTAAAACTCTATGGTACGGAGGTGGCAGTGAAAAGAGCCAGGTAGCAGATAGACTCTGTGGTAATGATCTGGCCTCTATCAAGACCAGGCAGCTTTTAAACTCTGTGGTGCTGATTTAGCATCAATCAAGGCCAGAGAGCAGTTAAACACTGTGGTAGTGATCTGGCATTAAACAGAGCCAGGTCTGTTCTAAGATCAGCTCCAGACAGACAAGGCTGCCTTTTGCTCTAGTTTAGACTTGTGAACCTTAATACTCTTTCACTTCCCTTTTCAACAGTTACAGAGAAAGGGTGAGAAGAGGACAAGAGGAAGTGCTGACATATGTATTGCGGGACGGACCGGTAATGACATTGATGTCTGGATACAGCTCCTCACTGAGGGTGACCGCCGCACTGTCCCTCTCAAATGCATCCCTCAGCTCCTTCTTGACTGCGGCCGAACCGCAGAGTCGGTACAGGCCAACTACCTGTAAAACACACAAACACACACACACACACACACACACACACACGCATACACACATACATAAATATGCACTTGTTAATTCACAGCATACACCAAGATAGAATTGCGTGATGTTGACAACTTCCAACCATAATAACAAATGCCTCGGCTGAAAAGAATTTTGCCACCAGAATGCCAAACCCCCTGATCCCTCAAGCTGTATTTTTCCACTGAAAGCCAGCGGACTCTCTTCCATTGAGTTTTCCACTCCTTAAATAGTTCCACATCGAGCCTGATCAAAAACGTGCCCGGCTGTGTGTGAAGTGAGTCGCACGGCCGCCCTCCCTCCTTCACTTTTTTTACCTTAAGGCCACGCTTTTCGATCTCGGCCACACACTTCTGGATGAGCAGGGGCACCTGGAGCGCCGAACCCTCCTTGTCCACCAGGTGGCGCAACCCCACGCCAAATACGCTGGGAGGGGGCAGCTCGCTGAGGCGCGGCGCTGGGGCCTCCCACTGCTCCAGCAGGGTCAGCTTCACGTAGAGCAGCCCCCGCGGCTCCAGACGCACACACAGCTGCTGACAGCGCGAACCTGGAGCGAAGGATAGAGAGAGGGGCGGAGAGAGAGGTTGGGTGGGTGGCACAGGTGAGGGGAGGAAGCGGGAAGAAAAAAAAAAGGAAGAGTGTGTGAAATGTAAAGTTGGAAAGATGGATGGAAATGGATGACAACAGCAAAGAGAGAGAGGGCGAGACAGAGAGAGAGAAGGGAGACAGAGAGACAGAGAGATTTGAAAAAAAGCAGCACACACAGAGGGAAGTGGAGAGATAGACGGTGGTAGAGAAGAGCACAGAGAAAAGCACAGAGGAACCCCAACCAATGAAAATGAGTCAGGGGAGGAAGCAAGAAAGAGACACCAGTAAATCTCCTCTAGAAGTAACTGCTTTGATCTCAGGGGTTTGTAAAACCGTACTGCTCTACCTAATGCTTACTCCTGTAAACCCTGCAAAGCCAGGGTTGTTTTTCATCGATTCATTTATGGGTGGTTTTGGAAAAAAAAGAAGCTCTCTCAAATAAATCACAGCAATTAAAATATTATTTGGAGATCGAAATCAACAGATAAGCCACTTGAATTCTCTTGTTGACTCACCTCTGAATAGAGGAGGAATAGCAACAGCCCCGAGGCAACAGACGCGGTTCCGTGTGGGCGCCACCGAGCCATTAGTGGGCTGCCCTGTGCCTGCCGTGCCTGTGACGGGCGTCAGCACCACCAGCTTGAGCAGACGGGCCCGCTCCAGCTCCAGGTTGAAGGTGTGGTTGAGGGGCAGCGTGGCGCCACGGCAGGTAAGCAGGGCCGTGCGGGCGCGCGTCACCCCATCTACCTGGATGGCACAGAACACCTCCTTGCCGGCGTCGGCCTTCGGCGGGGTCCGCGTCAGTTCCTCTACGCCCAGCAGGTGGACGGTGAGGAGGCCTGACATGCGCTGGGCGCAGCGCGGTTGGTCTGCCAGGCTGTACATGCGGAAGGTCCCGGCGTCGGCCGAGGGAACCACGGAGCCCGAGGGCGGCACCTCCTGTCCGGTCTGGTGTGAGGGGGGAGGTGGGGCGGAGGAGCCAGGGCCCTGAGAGCCAGCAGGGGCAGAGGAGGGGGTGCCACCCTGCTTGGGCAAGAGCTCGGGGGAGTCTCCGTCACTGAGGTAGCCGCCTTTATCGGCGGAGCGAGCCCGTGACGCCCGGCGTCGGGGTCGGGCAGGGGGGGCACTGCTGTCTAGGTGGTAACGACTGATCACATTGTTGGACGACTCCTTACGGGCGTTGGGTGGGGAGGCGTCGTCGTTGGCACCGCTGCCACCCTGGCCGTTGGCGTGGCGTTGCGAGCGCGAGGAACGCAGGCTGAGCTTACGCCGCAGCTCGGGCAACTTGCGCATCTTCATGGACAGACGCCGCACCGTCCCCGGGGACTTGATCCGGTCCATCACGCTGCTGCCTGCCCCACCTGAGGCACCAGATTTCTTGGAAGCAGGAGCAGGGTTGTCAGAGGTGGAGGAGGAGGAGGCGGCTGCTCCACCAGCACTGGTGCCTCCACTCGCACTGCTACTGTTGCTTCCTGAGGCACCAGCCACAGCCGGAGCATCAGACTGCTGTACCCTGTGCTGGGAGATGTCTGCAGACAGAAACAGAGAGATCCACAAAATGAAACTGAAAAAATGAAATGAGAAATGAAGTAAACTACTGAACAATTACTGAAAAGTTCATCTATTTCCATATTTTGCAGTGTACAATCAAACACTTTGAATTTTACAATCTAATGAATGCTCGTCATCTCGTCCAAACAGAAATAAATAAATAGTTCAATCAGACCTAACTGTTGTATAAAACATATCTAGAAATGGTAGACATAGTATGATGATGATACACATAGTGCATCAAATCTGATTCATGTCAACAACAACAGTGAAAACAACTAGTCTTCTACTGTGGCTTAAAGGCATATGGCAACTTTGTGGGAAATTAACTTATTGAGAACCAATAGCTGAAGGTTGGGGCATGTAAGGTGAGGTGAGTGAGGTGAGGTGAGGTGACTGTACCTGGGCTCTCCTTTCTACTGCTGCTGCTGCTGCTGCTGTAGGTGATGTCAGTGGCCACGTCTCTGGTGTTTGTGCTGGACCCTCCACTCTGGGCCCCCCTGCTGTTCCCAGTGCTGCCCCCCATCCCGCTGGCTTTGGGGCTCTGCTGTGACCCTCCCTCTCCCCTCTCCTCCTCCAGGGGTCGCCAAACTCACCCCCACTGTCCTCCACCCGGGAGTCCTCCTCCTCGGGGATGGGATTGTACCAAATGTTGCTCTCCCCCTCGGCGTTCTGCTTCCTGTCAGTCAGGCTGCTGGGGAGCAGGCGTGAGGCCTCCTCTGAGGCCTGGGTCTTTCCTGTGGACAGCACCCAGGCCCGGCTGCTCCTCTCCAGGTTCTGGAGGTAGGCCCCGTGGCCCGCCAGCCGTACGGTGGTGGTGGAGGAGGAGGAGGAGGAGGAGCAGGAAGTGCTTACCTCCGTGTACCCTGCTCCCACAGGGGGAGATAGCTCAGGCAGAGCCGCGTCAATGGAGTCCCAAAGGGGGCTTGAGGGTGCGGCCTCCCACTCAAACTCCAAACACCTGCCCTCTGCGCCGTCCTCACGCAAAGTCCTTTGGCTCCAGGCCAGCTTGGAGGCCTGGGCCTTTCCTGAGGAGTTCTCCCATTCCTGAGCTCTGTGCACCAGGGCCTGAGTGGCCTCTACTCTGGGCTGCTCCCTGGACACGGACGCCTGCTTCGCCCAGTTCTGCTTCTTGGCCACTGTGATCTGTGTCCGCCTGGTAAAGTCTTCGGCCAGCGCGGTGTCAACTTCGGCACCGACAACACTCAGCACTGATGATGACGAGGAACCCTGGTCCGGATGCGTCTTCCCTTGGACATCTTGAATATGGAAGGGGGGAGAGAGAGAGACAGAGAGAGAGAGAGACAGAGAGGAGGGAGAGAGAGAGTGGGACATCAATTACTGTCACTGCTGGGGCTGACTACAGCCCTTATTTGGTGTGAAAATATTTGGTTTGGGGAGGAATGAGCGCCATCCCGGCTCTGACAGACGATGCGGTTCAAGTCAGGCCAGAGAAATGAACTCGATCCATCAGGCTGAATCTCAAATAAAAGAGCCATTAGTCTGATGATAAAGCCATATGTTTCTGTTGAAAGGCTGTTGCCCTCCACTGGGCTGGAAACACAGGGCTTGTACTCCAAACACAGCACTCTACAGCTAAACCCTCCGCAAGAACACATAAACAAACAAACAGCACAAAAACTAAATACAGAGGCCCAGAGAGGGAGAGAGTGAGTGGGTGGGTAGGGGGGCAGAACTACTTAGCCCTCATTGCTCTCTCTCTCTCTCTCTCTCTCTCTCTCTCTCTCTCTCTCTCTCTCTGACATCCTGCACATCTGGTGGTCTCTCCCCCTCTCCACTCTGTGAGTGACTCGTGACACACAGAATGCATGAGGCTCTGTCCTGACCACCACAGCCATGAATGGGTCCTCTGTCTGTCCTGCTCTTGTGAGCTTGAGTGCATCTGTCTTTTTCTGCATGTCTGTCAGTCAGTCAGTCTGTCTGTCTGTCTGTCTGTCAGTCTATCTCAGCACTTGGGTGTGTGTGCGTGTGTTACACACATTCCGGGCATGTTTGTTGTTTGCATGCACTGCATTTATGAGAGTACTCGAGTTTTCACTGCGAGGCAAATTTGTCTGCCAAATGAGGTGCGTGTGTGTGGGTGTAAAATATCTGCATGTGCATGCCTGGGAGTGTGTGTGAAACAGTTTGTTTCACACACAGGATTCACACACATTCTTGACATCATCTTGCACTGCTAATTTGAGCTGAGACCGGACGAGACAACCCCTCTGTATGACAACAGAAAGTGCCAAGGCGCTAGTGCTGGAAGTCGTTGAGAGCAAAGGCGGGTTGGGGGCTGTCACTGACCTGGAACAGAACAACATAGCGCAAGAACGCACTCACACATGCGCGCGCGCACGCACACACACACACTTCCAGCCCCCGGTTCCCGCCCCCATGGGCACACTGCCACAGCGGAAAGCAGAGCGCTACAGACTGTACAGGGGGACTGCAGATGACTTCCTGTACTTCCACCACAGCCAAGACAGGAGACGAGAGAGAGAGAGAGAGAGAGAGAGAGAGAGAGTGAAAAAAGCAGAAAAAAAAGAAAAACAGAGAGGGGGGAGAAGCAGAGAGAGAGAGAGAGAGAGAGGAAGGGAGAGAGAGAGAGAGAGAGAGAAAATGAGAGAGGGAGACTGAAAAAGACAGAAAGAAATAAAGTAAGGGGGGGGGCAAAGAGAGAGAGAGGAAGGGAGGGAGAGAGGGAGGGAGGAGGGTGGGGGGCAAAGGGCAGCAGGGCAAAAAAAAGAGAGAGAAGAACAAAAATACAGGACAGTAAGAGGCAGAAGGAGGAGAGTAAAAAAAGCATGGGATGGGAGACAGAAAAAGGTGGAGAAGATGGCTGGATAGGTCCAGAAAAAGGAGAGCTAATGAGAGATGGGTGGAGGAGACATGGGAAAAGAGAGAGAATGGGATATTTATACGGAAGAGGGGAGGACTGCTCCTCTCCCTGCTATTAATACACAGCTCGCTGGGGGAATGTCTTTGGGACAGGAGATATACAGGGAGATAGAGAGAGCGAAAGAAATGAAAAAAAGAGAGAGAGAAGAAAAGAAAGAGAGAAAGAAATAGAGTTTGTGTAGAAAATCCAGCTGTCTGACACTAGAAGGCCTACTGTCAATAGCCAGTTTGTACTGTTAGCCTACTCACAGCTGGACACACACACACGACTGTTTGCAAGCCTGTCCACATCAGGGCGCACACACACACACACACACACACACACACACACACACCACACACACACACACACACTTCAGCCCTTTGACCATTCATCACTGTGGCCAAAAATACACACACTTGAACACAAAGCTTGCTCTCATCTGCAGAACCATGGCCTCACTCTCCACCTCTTAGACTCATTCACGTAGGCCACTCCATAGACACACACACGCGCACGCACGCACACACACACACGCACACACGCACACACACACACACACACACACACACACACACACACGGCTGTCTGGCCTGTACGCATCATGACTTGGCAGCACTATTTCATAGCCTTTGTGCATGTAAGGACTGCTGTGTAATGCTGCCTTTAAAAACTCCTCTTGCAGCCACACAATAATTGCTAACATAGGCTAACAAATTACCAAAAATGTCAACAAATAGAATTTCCAGTAGAGAATGTTCTGTGTGCAGACTGTGAAAACCAATGAAAAGAGGGCGTCTTCCTGGCTGTTTACATACTGAACCCTCCTGTCTTTGATCCACATGTATGGCAAAGCAATGGATTTGAAACGGCTGAAGAGTGTGTGATAGTTGAGAACTGCAGAGAGATACGGAATGGATTATGTCAGGGGCAAACAGAGGAACTTCACAAACTGTTTGCCAAACACCGATGAGGTAATGAGATAGCGTGGACAAGCTCGCAGGACACACAGACACGTGCTTTACGGGCTGCTCGCCGTTGGTTGTCTTTGAAAGAAAGCGTCATGTTCCAGAAGTTGATCATGCTGTTTGCGCTGCATCTTCTCTTGGCTTGAGAAACAATGAAACAATGTGTTCTGTTGCTGTATGGGACTGCCTGCTCTTGGACTAGATTTACAGCCATTCCTCAAGGGAGGCCTAACCACATCCTTCAGATTTTTTTATCTTCACATAATACCATCCCTTCAATTCTAGCCAACACCATCACCCGTTTTTACACAGACACAGAGATATCTACTGTACACTGGAGTGGGGTTATTTCTGAGCAATGCTCCAAAGAGATAACCTTATCCCAAACCAACACAACTGTATGTTTATCCAACAGCTAAATAGCACTACTCCTCCCGTGTCCTATTTGGGTTCAGCTTTCTTAAAACATTCATCTTAACATCAATCTCCATACATGAAAAGAGGTGTGTGTCTTCTTCTTCACATATAATGTGAATACATGTAAGAATAATTCTGAATTCAAAAGGGATATGGGAGTCTCAAAGAGCTGATTAGTGTGGCATCAGTTGAATGAAGATTCAGCCTTCTGATTCATAACAAGTCTCTTCTAAATTCTTTGGTTCCTTCACACTCTCCAAGGAACTGTGTCTTCATTTGCTGTTTCTTGTAAAGAGTAGCCTTGGTGTCACTAAAAAGTCACTTTTTCTAGAACCTCGACGTGGCTGTATAAATGAATTCCAGTTGCCTGGCATTAACAGAGAGAGAGAGAGAGAGAGAGAGTGTTTGTGTGTGAGAGAGAAAAAGAAACGAGTGGAAAAGTTCTCTCACAATGTATGCTGTGAGAAACCATTAGCTCTCTCCCCCAAAAAGCGCCCCCCTACCCCCACCTCCTTCATAATTTGGGATATCCTGCCAAAGCACATACCAACATCTTCAGTTGCACTCACAGTTCACGCTGCCATCTACCCAGACTCTTCTCTGTGCGCAATAAGAAAATGATCACCACAACCGTTCCAGGAAACTAAACCGTTTTCCAAATTTAAGCTGCCCCCCCCCTTTTCACCATGAAGGTTTTTTCCATTCCTGCCCTGAAAGAAAAATTGCTCTCAGATATCTAATGAAATGACAATAAAAGGGGAAAATAAATAAGGCTGCTTTAAGAGCTCGGGGCAGATTTGTGGTCCAAGTAAACTTTTCTAAATGCCAGTCTCTTGAGACACACATGGTTTTTCCCAGAATGCACCATTCCGACCACAATGTGTGTCCTTGTGAATATATTAAAGTGGCGTTATAAGTCATCTCTCAGGACTGAGAGCTCTGCCGTTCTGCTCCCATCCAGACGGGCTACAAAATGGAGTCACACTGGTATCTAAACACACCAGCAAGAAGATGAAAACACACAGGAAACACAGCGCAGCAGGGCCTGTCCTCAGGGGACCGAGGAGGCATCTCTCTCTCTCTCTCCCTCTCCCTTTCTCATACAAACACAAACACACAAGCCATTCCTTGGGATTTACCCCCCTCTCTCCTAAATGACAGGAACCCTCTTGCGTATGATCAGAGGGCGAGGGCAGATTGAGGAAAGTGGTCCTCCTTACTGTCAGCGCCTGAGAGGAAACTCCCCTGCAAACATTTCACTTGCCCCATTTTTGCTCCCTTTTGGCCTGTTCCAGAACACAGCGTCCAGGGATAATGGCTGCCACATTTGTCAACATTATGAGATCCCATAGTCACATGCCATCATCTCTCCCTGACAAGAGCCCCACTGTTTTGATATCTTTATGTTACATTTATATTCCTTGTGTTTGACATTTTTGCTACCCTATACTTCAAATATGATGGACATTTCTATAGCTCCGTATGTCGCTGTTCTTTTCTTTTGTCTTGTCTTTTTAATGTCCTTGACTTCCTTGATTAAAAAAAGCAAATGGTTGGACTACCGGAAGCAGCAGCACTGGGAAGCAGGGGAAGTAGCAGGGAAGTTGTAAAAAAATGACGCATAGGATTCAGAAAATATAAATAACCAAACACTGACAGGAAGAGATCGCAACATGCTGTGTTGCTGCATTAAAACTCTTCAATTATGTAAGCATTTCATTATGGCTTGCAACATCAGGAGCTTACCACACACAGACCAGACCAGACCAGTGTGCTGTATCTCCCCTCTTCCAGTCCATTTGGACTTTGGAGCAATATCCTCCAAATTTTCCATGACCGATAAGAAATGGTAGTCAATAGAAAGAGACAGGAGAGTCACAGAGGGGAGAGAGAGAGACAGACAGAAAGAAAGAGAGAAAAAAGATAGAAAGAGATCTGTTTTTGATCCTCATGTGGTCTACAGATGGACAGAGAGCAGAGATAAAGAACTCTTTTGACAGTCACTGGTGAGCAAAGGATCACACAAGGGCACACAGCCACAGCCACACACACACACACACACACACGGGGGTTACAAAGCTAAGCAAACGTTGCATCAAACACATGCAGACAGACAGACAGACAGACAGACAGACAGAAAGACAGACAGACACACACACGCAGCTTCCTTAATAGCCATGACCTGCAGCTGGACTCTACTGCCACAGCTGCAATCTCTTGCCCTGTCCCTCTTCATCTCTATGCATTCCAGTCTTCACCATATTCTATATGGGCATTAATCCAATACATTTTGACACAAGTTTTTACACACACACACACACACACACACACACACACACACACACACACACACACACACACACACACAGCTACAAGTCTAAGTGGCACAGTGCGTATGTAAGTTCAAACCAAATGTCTGCACAATCCAGTGTCTGTGCTGCTTTCCCTATTTTAGACATAACAAGCAGTCAAGGAGGAGGCGGGAGAGAGGGGGGGGGGGGGGGGGGGGTGAGAGAAACAGGGCGCAATAGAAAATGAGAGGAATGAGAGGGACCAGACAAGGGTCTGGTCAAGTCTATGGAGAAGACATGAGGAAATCTAGACAAACAGACAGAAAGTAAGACAGACAGACAGAAGACAAAAAGAAAGAAAGAGCTGAATGACAGATATGGGGCAGTCTACACTGCGCTACACTACAATTTATTTACCATTCAGTAACACCATGGTGTGAATGGGATATGAAAAAGGGTGTCACCGAAATGACAAGAAGATGCTTATGCTGAGAGATGTGTCATTGCCATAGCAGTCACAAATCTGTAGAGCCATTGTTTCCAACTGCCTCTGGAGAAACATGTTTCTAACCCCATTTGAGAGGAGAAAAAATTAACATTTAAAGTAGGTTTCTGTTTTGGAGGATGTAAGTCTAAAGCAGTGATATTTTTCAAAACTAAAATAACCTTGATGGATTTGAAATCATGTCATTTGTGTCTAACAACAGACATGACATCTGTCATCTTTAAACTGCTGAATTACCCATACTATTACAAAAGGCACATTCCTTGACCATGAAGTCAGCAGTAGGTCTAGCTGCAAACGTTTGTCATTGCCTCACAAACTCAACACAAATGGTCCTTTCTCTTACACTTTCCTAAACACAACCCACCCTCGTCTGGCGTAATTAAATGCAACAACTTATAAAGCAGTTATTCACTACACGTCCAAGGCATGGCACTTGGGTAGACTTCATGGCGGGGGCTTAGGCCTATTCCTGACAGGACTGACAGGAATTGAACTGGATAAAAACTTTTACACTCACAAGGTGAAAACAGTCCAACGGTAGTGTACTAACAATGGGAAAAAATGACTGTAGACACAATTCCTCAATATGGATTTACTTTGTTATGGCGTTTTCTGGCAAGCGTCAGGGGAGCGTACCGGGGCCCGTGATATGGCCACTGAATAGAATTATGTAACTGACAATTTTGCGAACGTGTTACTAAAGTGGTAGACAATTGGCAATGCCTTTCCTCGGTTGAGTTTGGTCCGTTTTCCCCCTTATGACTTTTTTCTTTAGCGAAGTGTTATCGCCCACATTTCAATAACACGAACTTTTGAAGAAAGAATGTAAACAACTAGACTCCCCGTCCCAATGTGACAAAAGCAAACGTTTCACCATCCACGGACTCTTTTACGTAATTGGGGGTCGCATGCAAGAGTTTAGCCTACTCAGTTTTAAATTCCTAATTACATCGATCATCGGCATGCAACGAGCAAAGAATAGTTTAACGTTATCCTACGGCATTACTAACGTTAACGTTATCTTTTATCTATCGAGATCTTTTGGTCTCATGACTGTTTAAATCAACACTCTTTGATTAACAAGCTATCCTAATATAGTCTGCGAAGTAGTTTAAATTATATCCTTGCATTTCATTTATGGTTGCACTCATTTGAAAACATCTTGTCATTTGAAAAGTTACAGCACGCACGAATACACGAGGGTTACGCTTGTCTTATTCTATAAGGATCCCCACGGCAATCACATAATAAAGACCCAACTGTAAATTCTATAACGCTCGGGAGAAAAAAACGTTAACACTTACCAGCGAGCTTCGGGTCTGTTTTCCGACGGAATTTCTCTTTGCCCCGCAACCTTGAGAAAGTCCGCTTTAGAAGGGGTTCAGCCATAACTGAATCCCCCCGAATTTGTGTGTTTTCTCTGGGGAGTGGCGAAAAGAGATCCCTAGTTTCAGACTTAAAGACTAGTTAATAACGTTCCCCTCAACACTTCCGTTCCATTGAACACTACAAAATCCATCATCATAGCAGGACGTTTCTAAACGCCTCCATCACAACACTACGGCTTGTGAGCTCTTTCGCTCTCCTTCGCTCGCTCTGCGACTGTCTGGCCAAATTTCACAGGAAAGAAATTCCACAGATTCTTTCCCAAACATTTAACCCTTGCGACGGTTACAAGGGAGCGCTGATGGGAGATGTAGTTCGCGGCACTCACTCCGAAGGCCTGCGAAATGTGGCCACAGTAGATCATTCACAATTCATAGTTTTCGAATACCGTACATGTTTAAGGAAAAATTCATTACCTTTAAAAAACGTGTCATATTTTCAGAAGGTTAACGGTGCAAATATCCTACTTTATGAATATTACGTTTTTGTCTGGGGGTAGCCCATTCGCGCAATAGCGTGCCGTGTGTGTATGTGCCATAAATAGGAAATACATCTGAGAAGAACTTTTTGGAAGTGTCAATTCGTGTCCAGTTGTCTACCAACTGGAAATATTCCACATTTATCTACATGTAAATAAACAGTCGTAGATGGTTGGAAGTTTGCTTGTAGACTGTTTTTTCAAGCTTTGCTAGGTCTGTTTTACGCTGCCTTGGACATTTTTACCCCTCAGACAATCTTTGCGTGGTTACAAACAAGCCATCACACGACATACGTCTGCTTTGCATTTTGAGTAACACGTACTAGCACGCAGTATGCGCTCCTAGCACGTGTAGCATCTAGGAGGAAGTTGAGTTGATAACTTGTAAATACACTGCCGGACTCCTTTAAGTTCGGATTTGGACAGAGCATCGTCGACACCAGGTGATGTGAGAACATTTTGTTTTTGCCTCATCACACTTATCACTCACTGTTGGCTTGATTGGTCAATCATTGTTGAGACAAATTACGTTATTGTTATATGTTATTATTATATTATGTTATTATTATGTTATATTATGTTACTGACCCACTGCTACTGATAGCAGGTTTTAGGTTTTAGATAATGCAGACCTAATTAGCGTCTGTGAAGTGGCAGTCATATTTTGTATATTCGATTCAACAACTAGCCCACTGTTTTATCAAATGAAAAAAGCACAGATACTTGCATTTACATTCATCTGGCAGTATTTTTCTGTGGCCACTTCAAAGAGCATGTCTTGAAAATGAGCAAGGGTTTCTTTGTCATTTTTAAACCTCTTCTCTCGTGTTTTTGTTTCTACTTTAGGATGGCAGTGATGACGGGCGGTGTTTTTGCGCGTCTCTTCTCGCTCCTTGCTTCCGGCAGCTCCGTGTGGGGTTTGTTACTACTGACCGCTCTGGCCCTGCTCCTCATCGTCTCCGTTAACGTGGTACAGGTGTCAAGGAGACGCCGCGGATTACGCTGTTTTGCACTGCCCCCAATGCGCAACTGGCTCCTTGGTCACCTGGGCATTGTAAGTCCCCAGGATGGGCTTTTTAGATCTAGACAGGTTGATGGAATTGTAGACAGTCATTTATTAAGACTTTAAGGGGTAGAAAAGCGCCAGACAAAGTCAAGGGATTTCAAGTTTCTAGACAGTAATTTTCTGGCAAAATTCTTAAGACTCTCCAAGCCATTACAAATGCTTTAATACTGAACTCATCATTAAACAACCCTAAAGTTTGAACATTCCACAGTAGGGAATCTGTCACTTATTGAGAGTGTGAAGTAGCCTACTGACAGTTTTTATGCCACTGTCATCATAGCAACTTAGAGTGTGTTACTGGAGAAAATTGCAACACTGCAGAACTAGAAGAACAAAGGCAAAGGCAAACTAGATCAATTGCTGAAACAGGAAATTGGGTCAGGACTTCTTGACTGGTATGGATGAAATGCTTGTGACTCGGTCTTATTTGATGCCATTTCAACTTCTAGCACATCATGAGACTCAGGTGAAGTATTATGTTCAGTGGAGCATTCATCTTGATTATTTTACATTTCTATCTCATACTTTACATACGTTTTTGACAGGAAGTGTAAACCACCAGGAGCTAAAACTGTAACACAACAAGTTGGGCTTCACACCCTCCTGCTGTGGTGTCCTCAAAGCATCTATGTGTATTAATAATATACTACTTTTCTATATTGTACAAATATACTAAATCAAAGAGATTAAATACCAAATTTGACACAGATTTATCAAGAGTTAAGGTTAGTGGAGAATAAAATAAAGTTGAATAAAATCCAATCTAATCTGAACTAATAGAGCTACAGTATATTGTGAAAATCGTGTGCCCTAGTGCTCAGTGATAATGATAATGCAGCATTTATGGTCATGCACAGTTTAGATTATAATCTAGGAGGTGATTCTATGAATTAAGAACAAGTTTCTAGAATAAGCCCAGGCTTCTTGCCATACTGAAAAGGAATAGGTAGCATTTATTTGAAGGGGTCTACATAAGGGTGACACAAGCCTCTTAAAACATGACATGACACAAAGCATGAATATTAATGACACTTCACAGATGTTTATGACTGTTGTCATTAAGTGTCATTCGGTTTTTGTAATGTCTGCATCCCAAAGTCTGTTTTTGAAAAACGAATGACACGTAATGACAATCAATTATGTGTCATTAATGTTTATGATACGTGTCATGTCATGTTTATAACAGGCTTATGTGACCCTTATGTAGACCCCTTCAAATAAATTGTTACCAAGAAGTATATCAACCTTCTAAGGTTAGACATGTGGGATGATGGTGGCGCAGGTGCTACAGGTGTTGTTTGGCAACTGGAGGGTTGTCGGTTTGAGCCCCACTCTGCCTGACCCAATCAACGTGTCTTTGAGCAAGATACTGAACCCCAAATGGCTCCCAGTAGGAGTAGATTAGTGCTGTATAAATGCAGTCCAGTTACATGACAGGGAAATGTCCATGTGAGACAAGTTTTCACCATCACTGAATTTATACATGTAGTGCAAGTGACCTGAAGTGGTGCACTGGTTGCAATCAGTAAATCTCGCAGTGTCAAATTATTTGACTCACTTCCTCTTTATCTCTTCATTTCTCTTTATCTATCTCTGCTGTTGTGTGTGTGTGTGTGCTTGTGCTGCAGATGAAGAGTTCAGAAGAGGGCATGCAAGAGGTGGATGAGCTGGTGAGGACCTATCGGCACTCCTGCGCCTGGTTCCTGGGCCCCTTTTACAACCTGGTGCGCTTCTTCCACCCCGACTACATCAAGCCCCTGCTGCTAGCCCCTGGTGAGATGAGTCTCAATAGCTATTATGTGCTCTGACTCTCTCGTCTAAGATCAAGCCTGTGGGGAGCTGGTCAAATCCCTATGCAACAATGTCACTCTCCCTTTCTGCCCTGTGTATTTATGTGTGTGTGTGTGTGTGTGTGTGTGTGTTTGCAGCTTCCATTACCTTCAAGGATGAGTTATTCTACGGGCTTATGAGACCATGGCTTGGTAACTGTACTCCATTTTGTCACTTCCTGTGCATGTGCACATACAGACACACAGAGAAGCCTGAAACCTAATTTATGGTCGTGCAACTCCATCAATATGCAGACAAATAGTTGTATTCATGGAAAGGTTTCCCTTACAGTTCTCCAACGTTTGTCTGTGTACCGTGTACACCAACATACACCACCAGACACTGGTTGGAGTGCCACTAGTCTACCCACATACCAATACAACGATTAACAAGATGTGGCTTTGGCGTTCTATCATTTTGTTAATGTTGCTAATAGAGACATAGCACTTCTCAGTAGCAGCAATTATTCACACAAATTACAATTGTTCTGCCAGCCAATCTTGTGAACTTCTCACATTCCTGCCTACAAAGTAAGGCCTGCTGACGAAGTGCTGAGTTCAAAACTTTATTGAAATGTAGGCGCAGTACAGTACAAACAGGAAATCCTTTCTCTGTATCTAAATCAATATCTGAGATTATTTACAAAACTTGCACTGTGAACTAGCATATTGCTAATTATACCTTCGGTGTGTAGCAAGAAGCCAAAACAAAGCGAGCAGACCAATCACAGGCTCTCTCTATCCCTGAGGTCTGTGTCGTTTCGACAGATGCTTAGAAAATTGGGGAAGTATCCATCAGCCCTTGGAGAGCTTGTTGGAGAGGGTCTGCGTGTCTGCATATTGATTGAGTAGGATGATTATAAATTGACCTTTCCACTCATGTTGTGTTTGCTATATCAGGACAAGGGCTACTACTGAGCAATGGCGAACAATGGTCACGCCATAGACGATTACTAACTCCAGCATTTCACTTTGACATCCTGAAGAATTACGTCGTCATCTTTAACGAGTCTACTAACATTATGCATGTGAGTCAATGGCATACACACACACACACACACACACACACCACAGCCTTTTAAGACCATGCCCACAAAGTTGCTTCTGATGAAAGCTACTTTGGAAGTTTTCAAAATACTGGGTGTAAACATCACTTCCGTTTGCATGGGATCTTCATGATGAAAACTGACAAGTTTAAGTCAGGATGCCACGAATGTGTTTTAAGTGTTTATGATCAAGGCACCAAGCAATTTGGAAATTATACAGTCTTTTGAACACAAACCTAATCATGGGGCATTTTATTTGAGTTTAAGCCAGGCTGAACCCACAGTCTATAGTTGGTATTTGCGTTGCATAGTGTGTGTGATTCTGCATTTAGATATGATGCGCAACAAACAATTGGCATTTAATCAGAAGTCCCCAACACACACACACAGACACGCACACACACACACACACACAAACACAAATACTAATACAAATTTCTTTGCTTTTCTGTTTTATTTATGGGAATATGCCCCTCTGGTTGAGTCTTAGTGATTAAGTGGTAGCTGAGGGTGGTTCAGTGTTAGCTGATTGCTAGAGAGAGAGATAAGAGGCGGGAGGGCAAAGAGAGGAATAGCACAGATTGAAAACTGGAACGGATGAACAGGAAGCACAAAGGGCATGGCTGTAAGTAGATGTAGATTTAGTTGTAGATGTAGATTTAGATGAAGACAGCTTGATAAGAAGACCCACGGTTATTTGTAGCTGAGTGCAGCTGGGTTTGTACTGTTGACAGAGTACTTCCTGTTTGTTCATTTGGTCATCTGTGCAAACCAGCTATTTGCTTCTGCTTTCCGACTCATGGGGATTGACAAAGTAACTAGAAAAATAACAAAAGGGGTTTTACTGACATTACATTTCAGATAGATGTTTTTTTATATTATTTTTCACAAACGGGGTCACATATTTGACGGCTAATCCTTGTGCACCTCTTAGTTTATAGTAACCTCTCATCATAACAGAATTCTTACATTAACGTACACAGGTTTTCCCAGGAAGCTTTAAAAATGCATTAGGAGGCGTTTATATGTCTCTGACGTTCCTCTCCTGCTCTGCTTTTCCCTCTCTTCTTACGGCCTCCCTGCCTGTGTGAATGTGACAATGTAGGCAAAATGGCGCCGCCTTGTGTCTGAAGGTGAGGACTGCCTGGACATGTTTGAGCAAGTCAGTCTCATGACTCTCGACAGCTTGCTGAAATGTACCTTCAGTTACGACAGCAACTGTCAGGAGTAAGTTTCGCATGTGCACCCACATGTGCAAATGTTCCCATACGCAATCAAATCAACGTGTGTTTTCTGGTTGAGACTGAATGTGTCTGCAGACCGACTCGTGCAACTTTTATCTTGATGATATGAAATTCTTGGTCTAGTATTCCAGTTTGTATTTCAGTATCCATGCACTGGAATTTCATCTGCCTAATAGCTTGTAATAGTTCTGCCTAATGGTTTCTATATTTATTTATACTTATTTTTTGTGAAAAAAAAACTGAGCATAGGAAACGATTTTATTGTAACACATGAAGCTTAACATTTTAAGCTATTTTCAGGAGACTTCATGAGACAAATGGCTGCTGATCCTATAACCAGCAGCTGAGCTGTTTCTGTGTCTTCTCCCAGGAAGCCCAGTGAGTACATCTCTGCCATCTATGAGCTGAGTGAGCTGGTGGTGAAGAGGCAGCGCTACCCACCGCACCAGTGGGACTGGATCTACTGGCGGTCCCCTGAGGGCAAGCGCTTCAGGAAGGCCTGCGATGTGGTGCACGGCTACACTGCCAGCATCGTCCAGTGCCGGCGCGCAGAGCTGGAACAGCAGGGGGCACAAGAGATCCAGGTCAAGGAGAACACAGGCAGGAAGAAAGTCACAGACTTCATCGATGTGCTGCTTCTGTCTAGGGTCTGTGTCAGGACTGATTATAGTGATTATAGACTGAGTGTATCTAGGCCAGCATACAGAAATGCACAACTAAGTTGGAAATCTGTTAAAAACTGGAATATTTGTTTAGGATGAGAATGGCAACGGTCTGACAGATGATGAGATCAAATCAGAGGCTGACACCTTCATGTTTGAAGGTGAGATTCTTCGCTCAAAATTGTTCCACTTTATTTTTGTTCTGTCTTAATATTCTTATTATACTTTTCATTCCCTACTAAGAGTTTCACCTTCCATTCTCAGGTCATGATACCACAGCCAGTGGGATCTCCTGGGTCTTGTATAATCTGGCCTCTCACCCTGAGTACCAAGAGTGCTGCCGTGACGAGATCAACACCTTACTGCAGGGCCGTGATGAAGAGGACATCCTGTGGTCAGAGGCTGCAGTTCCTCCATACACTCTGTGTTTGTGATGATTAGTTGTGCATGATCACCACCAGGAAACAAGTGAATTGTCCTTAGAAAAAATATGTTACACTTGGTTCCTACTAGTCTGTACTTAGTCCATATACTTTTAGTGTTCTTTTTTTTTTTTCAAATTTATTTTTTTATGATGTTAACGATTATGTGAAATGTTTTGAAGCTCTACAGCCAAAACTAGCACTAACACTCAAATCTCATGCAATCATTCACATCATACAGTACCATGGCATTTTATGTTTGTTGATGTCTGTCTGTTTGTTTCTTTAGGGATGACCTGACCAACATGCCCTTCACCACCATGTGCATTAAGGAGAGCTTGCGCCTCCACCCCCCCGTGGCAGCGCTGACCCGCATCTACTCAGTGGACAAGACTGTGCCAGGGGATCGCACCATCCCCAAGGGTAGGGCAGGGGCAGGGGCAGGGGCAGGGGAGTGCACCATCCCCAATGGTAGGGCAGGGGCAGAGGCTGGGGCAGGGGGAGTGCACTATCCCCAAGGGCAGGGGCAGGGGCAGGGGCAGGGGAGTGCACCATCCCCAAGGGCAGGGGCAGGGGCAGAGGCTGGGGCAGGGGCAGTGCCAGCATGTGGGAATGGGGCTTGGTGGGCAAAACAGACAGCTGCTGTTTGTGTGATGAGTTACAGACCATGAATTACAGTTTTGGAATGCCGGCTGTTGATGCATGTGTGTGTGTGTGTGTGTGTTTGCAGGCAATATTTGCCTTGTGAGCATTTATGGGACCCATCACAACCCAGATGTGTGGCCTAATCCAGAGGTCAGGGAGTGGGACTACAACACCGTTCATCCGCTGACATATTAGGATTATCACCAGTGTCCCATCTAATGGATTAAAATGACGAGTCTCTCGTGTTGCTCCTCTTTGCAGGTGTATGACCCAATGCGCTTTGACCCAAAGAACTCAGTAGGCCGCTCACCTTACGCATTCATCCCCTTCTCGGCTGGTCCAAGGTACAGTATACCTCCTCAGCAACGTGGAACATCCAGCCACAAATGCACATCTGTATGTGTTTGTGGAAATATTTTGGCACAGAAAAAAACTCCCATTCTCATCCATTGGCAATCAGTGCCATTCATGCTGCCTTATTAAGTACTAAATTGCTGGCTAGAGATTTGATTCTGAACGACTCAGCTACGTATTTGCATTTGTCCAGACCAATCAAAGCCCTTTACCAAAATGCAATAATTCTTCCATGTCCACTTGTTCTATCACAGGAACTGCATAGGGCAGAATTTTGCCATGGCGGAGATGCGTGTTGTTGTTGCGTTGACCCTGCGCAGGTTCCGACTGACCCTGGGGGCGGCATCTGTGCGTCGGGTCTACACCCTCATCATGAGGGCGGAGGGGGGGCTCCACCTGAGACTGGAGCCTCTGGAGCCTCTGGAACCTCAGGCCCCTTCATCCCCAACTCCACCACTATCGCCATGACCTCAGTGTCACTTTAAACTCCACAGCAGTCGCTCTGACCTCAGTGTCACTTTTAGCTCCACAGCAATTGCTTTGACTTCAGTGTCACTTTAAACCTTAACTAACTACTAACTGCTACTAACTACTAGCACTGTACTAGCACCTCTAGCTGAATATTTAGTTGCAGAAACTGAGAGAGTTGCCTGATTAGCTGTATTAAAATGAAATATTGAGCAGAGGTATTGGGCAGCACTAGCCTAGCTACTCTTAGTACTTGCACTTTGAATTTCATTGTGATACCTTCCCTGCATGCACAACACAAATTCCTCTTTTGTAATGTAATTTGTCAATGAATAATGCCCCTATACTGTAAATACTCTGCAGGGTGTATTTATTTATAGTAGACTGTAGTATGCATTTTATATTGTTTGCACTTGAAAATGAAATTTGAAAATGTTTCATGAGCCAATAAAATTTCTCATCTGAAATCATTTGAGACTTGGTCTTGTCTGGTCTCAGGTATATTACAGCACTACCATAATTTCTTGTGACCTGATTATTTTGAACAGTTTAGTTCCTTCAGCTCTTAAAACATGAGAACCCTATAAATAGATAGATAGCTCGACAGATAGATGGTTTACTACATTGATCTCAAAAGAAATTACATCATTTACATACAAGCGAGCGGAGTGAGCACGTCTTGTGGCTTGTGACTCAGCATCTAGGTATCTGTTGCCCACAGTGTTCAACATGACCCAGCACTGTGTGCCCCCAAACCAATCCAGTGGTAAACAAGTGTTTGCTCAGTCACAGCCCCCACCAGCCCCCATGTCTGCTCAAACAGAAACAGCGAGATGGCTAAAAATTACCGCTGTATAAATAGCCCATCACCCTGCAGCAAATGAGGAGGGGCGGGGGGTCCTGAGGGCTGCTGATTGTGTAAGCTTCTGCAGGGTGCTTTGCACACACTCACACACACACACACACACACACACACACACACACACTCACACACACACACACACAAATAAGCCATCGTACAGAGAGACATACCCAAACAGACAGACAGACCGACCCTTCCGTTAAGGGCAGTGGACACCCAGCAGCTTGCTAAGTTGGGGAAACTGACCAGAAACTGACCTCACATGGCGTCACCCCCGTCAGAGGAGCCTCCTCAGCCCCAAGCTGAAGCCGACCCCACGCCCACACCTGTGTGCCCGGGCTGCCAGGGTCCCGAGCCGCTGCTCCTTCCATGCGGACACAGCCTGTGCCAGGACTGCCAATCGCTATGCCAAGGTGAACTGGGGCAAGAGCAGTCGGGCTGCACCGAGTGCTACGGCAAGGAGCTGCTGAGCACTGTCCTGAGGGGGCTGTTGGACTCACTGTTCCAGGGTCAGACGAGGCGGCCGCGGCCCCTGAGGGCCGATGGAGACTGGGGAGCGGAGGGGGGAGAAGAGGGAGAGGAGGATGGGGAGAAGGCCTGGGAGGTGTGTGGGGAGCATGGCCAGAGGATGGAGCTCTATTGCACGGAGGACGAAGAGCTGGTGTGTGAGGAGTGTGCGAGGGATGAGCACTTGGATCATCTGACCTGCTCCACCGAGGAGGCTCTGGAGGACTGTAAGGTGTGTGTGTGTGTGTGTGTGTGTGTGCGTGTGTGTCAGTGTCTGTGTATGTGTATGTTTGAGTGAGAGAGAGAGACTTAACATAGCGTAGTGGCATTTTTGTGCTGGACATGTGACACAGCAAATAATGTTTTGGTGAGTAAAGGACTTTTTTGGCCTTCTGTCTCTGTCTGGCTGCATGCGTTGGTCCCCAGAGAGAGCTGAGATCTGCACTGAGGCCCCTGCAGGAGAAGCTGGAGACTCTCAACACCACCAAGCAAAACTGGGAGGACTCAGCTGACCACATCAAAGTAGGACCAGACACTAATAACATTCTGTGCACTTCCACAGAAACCCTAACAAATTAGTGAGGTTGCATTCACAATTCTGTGTGAATTACATGTTCTGCCAAATAAAAGTAAACATGTTTTAGGCAATTTAGTGTCCTAGAAACACTTAAATTGGTTTAAACATTGAAATCCAGCCACATGAGACCACGTGACAAACAAACAAAGCAAAGTCACAGAGGATTATGTCTCCCTTATGGCAGAAACAGTCTCAGCACACAGAGAGGCTGGTGAGGGCTGAGTTCGAGAAAATCCATCAGTTCCTACGTGATGAGGAGGCCACTTTGATAGCCGCTTTGAAGGACGAGGAAGAGCAGAAGACCCGCAAGCTGAAAGACAGGCTGGAGAAACTGTCAGGGGAGATCACCTCTCTGATGAACGCCATCAGCACTGCTGAGGAGGCAATGGAAACGGACAACATGCTATTTCTAAAAGTAAGGATGAACCATACAGTAGATAATATATATAATGTATTATATCCTAATATATATAACATATAATATCATATGATATTACATGTGCACTCTTTGGTACTACAACTCCAACTTTTGTGTGTTTCAGAACTATAAGAAGATATCAGACAGGTTGGTGAGTTGACTCTCCATATTCCTATGGGGTGACCTGTGCTTGTGGACTCTGCTTACTTGAGCCTCTGTTCTCCTAGAACTCAGTGCACTGTGCCTGATCCCCCAGAGATATCAGAAGCACTCATTGATGTTGCCAGTCACGTTGGGGGCCTCAAATACAGAGTCTGGGAAAAGATGCAAAGTATCGCTCAGTACTGTGAGTGGATGAGGACATTTTCGTTCTTTTTCTGGCCATGATTTGGCTTTAGAACATATAGAGACACTTTATTTTTTGTAATAAACTAATCGGAATCACTTGGAAACTGACCATGAATAGCTAATATACTGTATATGCCACAGCTAAATGTTGGATGATGACCCACACTTTCTCCTTCTCTCCTGTAGGTCCTGTGACCCTTGACCCCAACACAGCAGATGTCTGCCTGTCAGTGTCTGACGATCTCCTCACAGTCCGCTACACGGAGGAGGAGCAGTCGCTGCCTGACAACCCGGAGCGCTTTAGCTACTATGAGTGCGTGCTGGGATCCGAAGGCATCATCTCCGGCTGCCACTCGTGGGATGTGGAGGTGGGCGACTGCTCCGAGTGGGCCCTCGGCATCGCCACGGACACCGTGCCGCGCAAAGAGTGGTTCCCGCCCAGCCCCGAGCGCGGCATGTGGACCATCTGCCTGTACGGTGGCGAGTACCGCGCCCGCACCGCCTCCAACACGCCCCTGATGCCCAAGAAGAAGCCGCAGCGCGTCCGCATACAGGTGGACTACGAGAGGGGCCGAGTGACCTTCTCTGACCCCAGTGACAATGCACTCCTCTACAGGTTCAAGCACAAGTTCACTGAGATGGTCTTCCCTTACTTCTCCAACACCTGCAAGCGCCACCCCCTGCGCCTCTCCACGGGCAAAGTCACTGTAATCACCGACTAGAGCTGCACTGCTGCTCCTGAAGGCTCTGTAGTCTGTGAGTAACCATGAGTGACTGTGTGAACCATCTTTTACTGGTGGTCTTTTCCATTACAATAAGGCCTGTACAGCTTCAGACATTCAAAATGGGTGCCCCTTAAGAGAAGTGACATTTGCACAGAGACTTGGTTGGTTGGTTGGTGGTGGTGGGGAGGTTGGGACATTAGAGATGTAGGTGTGGGATTGAGTTACTTTCCTTTCATCACACTGCCTCTGAGAATGTTCTTGCATAATGGAGCTGAGATGACTGAATCTAACAGTTTGGTTTGTGTCATATTCCAGATAGATGAGTAGTCTCCCTCACCCACATAGTATGAATTTACCACAAAAGCTGATCTGAATATCGTCAGTGGTCCTATGTTAGGCTTTATCTAAAAATTGAGATGGCACAGTCCTTTGCCAAAGGCACGGATGTGTGTTTTGTTGATGTAAAATAGCATTGCTAATGTACTGTATATTGCAGATCATGACTAAGCATGCCACATGCCTGTATGTACATATGATATGTCCAAAGGGAAATGTAGTGTAAACAGGCCGGGTCTGTCTAACTCCACTACTTTTATGCATTGGGAAAAAATGGAACATTCATGGCTTCACATCAGAGACTAGACTTGCGTAAGTTGTTGCACTTGTTTGCACTTTTGCTCAGTAAATCAACATAAACATAAAATGCTGCTGTCTATTTGAAGTAACTTGATCGCTACAGAGCCTTCAGTGTGTTGTATAGATGTTATGGATGTAATAGAAATAAAGACTTTTTAGAGAAAATGTCGCAAAGTGTTTTAGTGTTTTTCCATGTATAGAGAATGGGATAAGGAGAAATTAAATCTGGAGCCTGGGTAGCCTGTAATCCTGCAATGACACGCCACCTGTTACCACCCGTCAACCACAGGACTCCGCTGCAGGTCACATGATCAACCCTGGAATGTTCTACTGAACTTAACACCCAGCCTGCGGGGCTGTGAAGCTCTGGCACCCAAACATGTTTTTAACCTTTCAACTCCTGCAATTCCCCCTGCCCATGCAAACCAAGACTCGCTGCAGGAAACTTGGAAAGTAGTGCCGGTAACACAACCTCCATAAAAACTACATGTGCCGTGTGTCACATCATCATTCACTGGTTTTAGCACAACCACATAGATACTTCTTTTTTGCCAGTGTTATAAGAATATAAAGTCTCTTCTCCCAGATATGCCTGCTTTTTGCCAGGCTGCATATCATCTCTTGGATTCAAACCCCTTATTTTGGCCTCACAGTGACTTGGCCAGACATTCTCATAGGAAGCATGACTTGAGGGCCCTTGTAAGCTTCAGTGATGGTCAGTGGTTTGCAAACCAGCTACGGCACACAGCAAAGACTCTGAGCTAAACACAGGCCAACATGGCCATTCTACTATGCAAACACGGACCACAAATCATGCTGCAACTCTCAACTTGAAAACAACCTTGTGACAAAAGTGTCTCTTCTGTCTTTCCACAGGCTATATATTACAAAAGGAACTCATGGTGTCCTCTCTTGTACCCTGTCTTATGCGAGCTCACTTTTGAGACTTGCAAGTTATGGGATCAGCTTATATCACGACAGACTGCATTTTCCCGGCAAATTTTTATTGAGGACATGCCAACCATGCACAATAAAGAACATTCAATATATTTACACACCGGCAACACAGAAAAGGTACAAAAAAAGGATCTTTTGAGAGGTTCTCATTAAAATGAAAGTTGTTGACAATTACATACAACCTTTCAAATGGCATAGTTGAGGCAGAACAGGTCAAGGTAACATATTTCAAGTACTTGGGCTACAAAATGTCCATTTTAAATCAGGCCTTGTAAAAATACAAACGGGAGGATTACAAAGACAAAACATTGCATGAAATAACTACAAATTAGAGTCAGGTTTTAAAAAGTGACTGTTGTTTTGTTTTGTTTAGTTCTTCACAGTCCCGCGTTTACTAGAAAGTCTTTCAGAGCACCAGACAATTATCTTTAAAAAAAGGTGAGGTGTCCATCTTACGCATGAGGAATGATGATGTTTTATCCAATCACAACACAGCCCTACAGGCACCCTTCCAACTCCAAACACAGGAGGCTTGAGAAACATCTCAAACGACTGAAATAATGGAAGCAAAACTACAAAACTACAGCCACTGATCTACATCCACATTGTATTTTTTTTTCTCGACCCTTGCTAAGTTTCTACCAGTTCATTAAATATGTTTACAAACTTGTCTACTGCTGTTATTGAGATTAATTCTGGCAGCTTTTATGGTTTCCCTTTCCAAATGTGACCGCAATGCAGACACTCATTGAAGAACCGGCCTGGTTGAGAATGACAGTAGGGGACAGAAGCACTTCACACTGCACTAGTAATGAGTCCAAAGGACTATGAGAAACTGACCATGGATGATGAGGATGGAACCAAAGCGCTATGCTACAGCTGACTGAATGTCCACCAGAATAACATGCTAATCTATTCATGTTTGCACTGAGGAACCCAAGGGCTGGAACTCAGCGTTGAGGGAAAAAGCAGCGGCTATTCACAGACTATCTATGAGCTACATGAGTAGGGATTAAACTGAGCTAGCTGGGGATAACTCTGCCAGTTGGTGTGCACTGTCCTATATGAGATACCACTACGTTTGATATGATTATGAAGGAATATTGTAAGGTTGAATGAGAGTGTTGCTTCTGGGATACTGAGGTTGATGGAGTTGCTACACTTTGCATGTGGTCGTTGGGATCGTACGACTCACGAGAGGGAAGTGATGTTGGATCGGCCACCAGGCGGTGCTACAATCCTCTGTGCTGTGCGCCTGGGAATGTGATCATCCATTTGAGTTCCTTTTGTCAGAGAGAGAAAGGCACAGAGAGAGAGAGAGAGAGAGAGAGAGAGAGAGAGAGAAGATTTAATAATGTCATTCACATCATCAAGTGCAGGAATACCTAGCCTAGCCTAGCCTGGCCATGCCTTCTAAGCATTTCTGCTTGATAATCATCTCCCTATAGTGCTAGTCTAGATTTGATCCCATTAAGCTTGTTGTCTCAGGAGGCATTTTAACCTGTCCAATCACCGAATCAACACCTCAAGCAAGCAATTGAATCTCACTATCAAATCTCCATATGAAATTAAAGTGTAGAACAAGTGTAGGCTAAAAATGAACAGACATATAATGATTGAAGGTGAAAGTGAAAGGAATCAAATTTTCTATGCCATCTGGAATTAAATTATGTGTGCTGTCACCACGAGGACACCATCCAATGTCTTTCCATCCATCCATGTCTGAAATGAAGGTTCACTGAAGGGAACTAGTAGGTTTGTCTGCTTGGCCACAGAAAATGAGGGTCATGCAGTTCACAGTAAAAGAGAGATACTGACATAGCCAGCATGTCCAATTATGCTGCAAAGTCAATTTGTCTTTGCAAATAAAGGATGAACACGAGAGAGAGAATCCAAGATAATGAGACCTAAAATATTTGTGGGGAAGACAAACTGTTTTGGTGCATCTAATTACTGTGATAGCATCTAATAGCCTTTTCTGTCTCACTCATAGTCTCCTGAGTAGGGCTAGATAAAATGGCAAAACATTTGATCACAATATATTTTCCCATGTTGAACAATATTGATATTTTAACACAATTAGGGCTAGCTGATTAAGCCTCAAATCAAAATCATATTAAATTGACTGGACGGGGCAGAATCACATGATGCGGGCACATCACATAGGCAATGGTAACGTAGCTGTTAAGGAACCTGGCTAGCCCTGCTAGTAGCCTGGGCCCAGTTTTTCAAAACAGTTTAATCTGGATCAAAGTGATCTGGAGGCACTTAACCCATAAGTTGCTCTAGGGGAGACTGGCCCTGTACTAATTGATAGTTCACAATTGTCACTTTGCATAAAAGCATCTGCTAATGCATATACGCAATGTAAAATGACACACGTAGTAGTGTGCTTTCAAGGAATAGTACATGAACACAAACAGTGGAATACACAGAATCTAAAGAAAAAGTTCACTGAGTAAATAATAAAAATATATAATAATAATAACTAGTTTTTCAAATAATTGCCCAGCCCTACTCCAGGGAAAGTCAAAGATCAGCAGAAAGCAGAGAGAGAGGGAGAATGGGAGAGAGAGATAGATAGAGAGAGAGAGAGAGAGAGAGGGGGGTGGTTTGGATGTGAGACACAATAAGGGTAAAAAGATGCTTCTCACCAGATAAGGTGAACCCTGATTGGTGGAGGTTCCTGGCTGCACCCATCACAGTCTTCCCAGGACACTGAGGCCCTCTGGTGGTGGGAGTGGAAGGTACAGACTTTGTGACGCTGATGACATCATGGACTGGTCCATCATAGTTTCCTCGTGGAACTCCACGTGCATCAGCCATCTGAAGAATACATTAGCTCCCATCACCATTACACTCTCTGTACAACACGCTAGCTTCTTTCTTTAATTGATTATCACACAACAGTTAAAAAGTGTTGGCACAATGGTTCCATTTTTCTCATTTAGGTTCTTTTAAGGTATCTTAAAAGTCACAGTCTCTCCCTAGCCTTGTCAACACAAAGTGTCTAACTTATTACAAACTTTTTTCAAAGTCCACCATTGTCCAAGTCATCAACAACAATGGGCTCTCAGACATCCTGAGCTAATAATAGCCATGTAAAAACAGTCTGCTTCCTCCTCCACTTTAAAACTGTGGTTGAACAGAGGCAGTGTCATGTCTGGCAGCCTCCGGCCCCTGCATCGTGTCTGTTAGTGTTTACTGCGTGTGGGGGGGATGACTCAGACTGTCTGGGGATCTTACCCTGCTGCGGGCCTTGATCCTCTTGTAGACGAAGTCAGGGAAGGCCTTTCTTGGGATGAAGCGACCGGAGCCTTCCGTCACATTGAGCTGACCGGCCTCCAGGACAATCCTTCCCTGGCTGATCACCACAACAGGAAAGCCACGACACTCCATGCCCTCAAAGATGTTCACCTCAACCGTCTGCAGCAGTCACACACACACATACACACATACAGATGTAGATGTTACCCACAGGCTGTTGCAAACAACAAGCTGCAAGAGAGCTTGAGAGAATGGCATGCATGGTGCAATGCTATGCATGAACAAGAAAGTGGATGTGGAAGTGTGTGTGTGTGTGTATATGTGTGTGTACTTGCGCATGTGTGTTTATTCTGCCAGTAGTTATGCCACTCGCCAGGTTATGTGTGGTTGCAGAAAATGTCCTGGCTTCCTTGGTGTTCCAGATGACCAGGTCAGCATCAGAGCCCACGGCGATACGGCCTTTGCGAGGGTAGATGTTGAAGAGCTTGGCTGCGTTGGTGCTGGTCACAGCCACAAACTCATTCTCATCCATCTTACCAGTGGCCTTTTAAGACAAGAAACAAGTTGATAAGACGGCTTCTATAACTAGACTAAGTGGCAAGAGATGAAGTATCATTTCAAAGGTGTTTTTTTAGGCCAATGGGTTAGGCCAATGATCACTATTTCAGGTTGAGTACATTGGATACTTAAGTTTCCAACTTATGTACAACTTCAGAGTAATCTAATATCAAATCCAACATAAATAACAACACATCTATATTTCCAGCCATGCTATATCTAGACGTCTAGACAATCAGTGGCATGAGGTCATCCAGAGGATATGGGACTCAGTAGTGTGTAAAGGATGCCTACTACGGCCTTGTCCCAGACGACCGACATGCGCTCCTCGATGCCGTTTGTTCCCTCTGGGATGAGGGTGAAGTTGTCCTTGCCGACGGCCTTCTGTGCCGTGGAGAAGGTGCTGTGTGCACTGCCAGTCACTTGGAGGTCTCCGCTAGCACACACAAACATCAAGGCAGTCTTTAGACACAACCTGTGGCTATCTGTTTATCTGCCCTGTTTTTCTCAATGGTCGGCTGTGCTGATTCAACAACACTGTGCTGATTCACACAACACTCCTGCACAGTTCAGTTTAGGACTCATCTAATCTCTGACTTCATGACTCATCTAGTGTATAGAAGCACAAGTGCAACAGAACAGACTGAATGGAGTGTGTGTGTGTGTGTGTGTGTGTGTGTGTGTGTGTGTGTGTGTGTGTGTGTGTGTGTGTGTGTGTGAAGTGGTGTAGTGTAGGGCGGCTCTACGGAGCTCTTACCAGGCTAGCAGGGAGTTGAGGTAGTCAGGGGTGCTTGGGTCGGGGCTGAGGGGTGGGGACATGACGAAAGCTGCAGCTTTGGCCCAGTTCTTACTCCAGTAATGGGAACCATCCATGCCCAGGCTGGCAGCAATGGGCTCCCCATAGACAACCATGCCTGAGGTGCACATGGGGGAAGAACGCAAGAAAATGTCAACTGGGTGGGGAGAGCAAGGACATGTAGAATGGGTGGATAAAATAATGAAAACATTATATCCACATCATATATCATATACTGCACTTACACATACCCAGGACAGGACATTATATTAAGCTTCATTAAACTGTACATACGACCTTTTATTATTCCCCTGGGAAACATGAAGTATGTGCTAATAAAACAATAACATGAATGTGGAAAGTGCTACAGATGAAAGTAAGTCTTTTTAATCCCACAGAGCATCTGTCAATTAAGACATGAACGTGCTGTTTTTGGACAGAGAAAGGCTCTTTTCTGTTCCTTCATGATGTCATGATGTGAGTGGAAAGGCAGTGTAGCATTAAGGAAATTGCTTTTTACCCTTCTTCCTGGCCTTGGCGATGACATCAGCGGCTTGCCTGCTCATTACTTTGGTGATATAAAGAGGGCAGTTGGCCTGTTTGGCAATAGTGATGGCACGATACACAGCCTCTGTCTCCACCTGGTGGATACACGCTCTCATTACATGTCTCCTACTGTAAGTTACTGAAATGGTCAAATGGTCAAAGCATGAATTGTTCAAATGGTCAAAGCATGAATGTATAAAATGTTAAACCAGTTATATAACATAACACAGTTAGGCAATAGGCACAGCACATAAAACATGAGAGAAATGGAAAATGGGTTAAGACAATGGAGGCCGAAATTAGTGAAATTTGTGAAATTAGTGAAAATGAATAAGTAAATTAGTGAAAATGAATAAGTAAATTAGTGAAAATGAATAAGTAAATTAGTGAAAATTAGAGCTAATAAAGAAAATGGCATCTACCTCCTCAGGATGACTCAGCACATGTCCCTCAGGGCCGGTAATACCAAGGTCCAGAATCTTCTTTTGCTCCTAAACACACACACACACACACATGCGCGCACACATACACACACAGGGGTCACATGACATTTTAAATATTTTTTAATACATTATTTTCTTCTATCCCTTCCCATCTTCTACTCCAGAAACATCATCACGTAGTCTCAAGACCAGCTCACCTCATCTACAATGTCTCCATTTTCTGCGTGCACTTGGGCAATGGCCCCCATATCTCTCAAAACCCCAAACAATTCATAGATCTGCAGCGAGAAAAAAGCAGAACACTTTGTACTACAAATCACAGTTTGTATGTCTGGGTGCAAGGCTACAGTTCCTCCTCAATTACAGGGTCCTTGGATAGCTAAGCACCACTTCCTTAAATTACAGGGCACATCAGCTCTGGTGAAGACTAGACGATTACACAATCGACAGCATGCACTTGTTATGCATCATTGGTGTTACACATATAGTTGAAACTCAGCTGCTCACATCTTACTATCAACCTGACTGACAAACTCTTTAATAAACAACCCATGCAATGTCATATAATGGCATGGCATAACACATAATGTCAGTGTACATTACCTGGCTGTCCGAGCTCTGGTACTTGTCCTTATAGGCCATGAACACTAGGAATGAGTTCACTCCTGCACAAGACAACCAATGCCAGTGTAGTATGTGAGAATGAAAAATAGCATTGATACTTTCCTGTGATCAGATTTGAATGTCAGAGTACACATCAGAGTACACACTTGGTATGTCACTTTCTTTGTGTGTGTGTGTGTGTGTGTGTGTGTGTGTGTGTGTGTTTGAAAGAGAGCCACTGTAAAGTGTGCTGTTGATCTAAATGAGGTTTAGTATTGTACCACAGTGACATAATGAGAGACAGATGTATACCGTATAAACACTAACTGAAGCTAACTGTGTATGCACACTAACTGAACATAACTGTGTATGCGCACGAACTGAATCTAACTGTACAGCATTGACTCTATAAAGGGGACTTCACTAGTTTATGATATCACTTTCTCTCTCTCTCTTTCTCTTCTACCATGACCTCATGGCTGGGCATGGCAGGCCCAGTGAGACAGATTAGCGTTTGGGTGTTTTGGGGGTACCTTTGTCCTTGACCAGAGCCTCAACTTCCTCTGTCAGGCCCTCGTGCCAGCGGGTGATATCCATGTGGAGCGAGTAGTCGCAGCAGCTCCTGCTGTCAGCAATGTCCCTCCACTGGTCATACGCCGCCAACAGGCTGGAGCCTGGCTCTGGCAGCACATGGTCGACTGCAGGGGAAGGGGGGTGGGGGTGCGGTTTGGAGTGGGGAGACACAGCACAGCAACACTTTGAATTTGGGTGTCACCTCAAATGCCTTCAGAGCACTGGGGAGAGGACAGCTCCTGGAGTTCGGGTGAGCCAAACATGCCCTCCGACTGCAGCTGTTCCATTAGCATGACATCTTATTTTCCAACTGGTGCTTGGACTTCCTCCCTGGGAACACACTTATAAATGCACTATTGTGCCAAACCTCTGAAAAAGCACACAGAGAGACTGCAGCTCTTCCTTTGAAAAAAAAAGGTTGCTGCACAGGATGACCCACTTAACCAGTGAATGCTGCGACACAGACATACTCAATGCATCAAATAATGTCTTACAGCATCAAGGCAAATTATCCATTATTCTCATACTGAACCAGAACAAGACTATTAGCTAAGCAAACTAAGCATAGAGACTGTGGATCTGTTCTCTTCTCCACCTGATAGATGTCTCTGCCCTTGCAATCTCTTCCAGGTTGTATTAATGACACTGGCCAAATAGGCTTCAACTAATGGGTTTGTCCTTCTGGGTCTCACGTTTCCCCTTAAGCTCTCTGGCTTTCTCTTCTGTGTAAATCTCAAAAGTCCTTCATGGAATGAACCCATGAACCCCTTCATTAAAAGCATCTCTGGCGATGCAGCTGAAGAGGTTATTTGTTCACAGGAATGTGTGATAAACAGCAAAAGGCCCTCACTCTCCCCAAATGTAGCTGCAGTCTGACCCCCTGCTGAGTGCGTGGGCGCTGGAGCCGCTCGCTGGAGGAAAGCGGGCACACGGGGACGTATGGCTGTGTGTGTGTGTGTGTGTGTGTGACAGCACGGTGGCGTGACCTTGTTTCAACTGACATGACTGCAGCAGACAGCCACTCCTGGAGCCCCACGCTGCCGCTTCCCCAACTCTCTGCCTGGCACAGCTATGACAAATGACATTCCCCCACACACACCCCCCTCGGCCGTCCTCCGCAGCCTTGCTCCCACTCCTCCTCCGTCTCATCCTCTTTTCTGTCCTCCCCTTCTCCTCCTCCTCTTCCTCGTCCCCTTGAGCTTCTCATCCTCTTTCAGCTACCCATCCCCAACCCCACCACATTCTCTAGTTAGCAAAGCAGGGGGCTGTCCTGGTAAAGTGGACGTACTGATCATGGTGGTGCCCCCAGCCAACGCTGCCCGAGTGCCATGGTAGAAGTCATCAGCAGGGTTCATGCCCAGGTGAGCTGCCTGCAGGCTGGTGTTGACATCTATGCCACCGGGGATGACAATGTGTCCGTAGGCATCCACAGTCTTCACCCCGCCGGGGACAATGAGGTTCTCCCCAATTTGCCTGTGAAGAGCAGAATCCAGGGCAGAGGAGAAGCATTAGAAGAAATATAGAGGGGCATGTCAAACTAATAGTCAAACTATCACAAACAGCCACAATATGCGTACGAGCACTGAGAAGCTGCTGTTGCATTGACTGCACAGGTCAGTTTCCCCCAAAATAGCATTTTCAGTCTTAATCTAAATTTAGATAAACTTTGAAATGTCTTTGTGCACACAAATGTGCTGTATTAATAAACCTGATACCCCTTGCTGTTGATTGCATGCAGTTGACAGCAGGAAATGATGTGTGTGGACAAATCTGCATTCCTTGTGTGGATGTAGCCAAAGTAATGCAATTAAACACGTCATTTTACTATTTCTATAGGCTTAAATATATTTCTATAGTCTATGGTTACAACAAATAGGCTGAACTTACTTGATGACCCCATCCTCAATGTAAACATCTGCGTAGAAAGACTGATCATCATTGACTATTTTGCCTCCTTTGATTATGAGGCGATCACTCTGAAAACGTGGGCAAACAACAAACAATAAACAGTTTAAAAAAAAACAAAAGACAAAAGTATGCATATCTATGAATAAAGACTGACTTGGTTAAAGTATTCACTGAAAATCAACTGGATAGAGCACACAATAGGAACTGCTAAGAGATGCAAATCCTCATGAATATGCTGATGGCCTGAGCGCAGGCAATAGGCCTGCAATACGCAAAAGGTCTACAATAGACTAACTGAGCAAACCTTTACCACGGAGCACCAGTAAGAAACAGATTTGATTCTGTAGTCTATGACTAGTAACGACAGATGATAGATGCTACTTCATAAAGACAAAATACTGATTCTGATAAGCTATGAATGTTTTGTTCATTGTTGCACTCTCTTGATTTTCTTCCTCACTTTGCGTAAATAAAGTGGGAGAAGGCCACAGAGTGTAGGTGGTTGGTACAAATAATGCAGTGGCGCCGGTGCTGTTTGTTTCGCTGTACTTTACGACTTAAATGACTCGCGGGTAGCAGCTCAGTCGTGCTTGATGATTTCCCTACATCAACAACACCCGCGCATCCACCCTAAGCACCACCCGTTACCACTATATCCTCTGGCGCAGAGCCATGCTGGTTGCTAAAGGGGTCGTTAAGTCGGTCAGCCATGAAAATGATAGCGCTTCTAAAACGTTGGCGTGTATGACGAACTTAAAGCTTTCACTAAAGAAAGTAAACAAGCATAAACAAGTATAAACACTGACCATAGCAGGCTACATGACAAAGGCGAGGTATGGTGAATGAAGGCCGCGGCACTCTTCTATTTTGTACAGGAAAATCTCGAGATTACAGCTCAAGTCAAGCATTTTTAATGAAACGAACAGCACTACATGTCACATAATTTAAAGTGACATGTTTCCCAGAAGCTGACACCAAAGGGTGTTGCAAACACGCCCCGTGAAAAACGGACGAAGAAAACTGGCGATGAAGGCAGGATGGGACACAGTTTTTTCTTTTTTTAGAGCGCACTATTTTAAAAAGACCCACCAGTGAATTTATGGATTATACAAGACCTAGACTACTTGCAGGGACTCTGAAGGGTCCTAAATGCATTGCTAAACTGACTATGGCAAGTCTTGTTTGAAAAGGACAAAGACACTAGAATCCATTTTTCAGAGCACAAATGTGGGTCATCCCAGTACAGTAGCAGGCAGGCCACTGTGCTAAATTGTGTGGAAAGGAATGGGATTCCTCTTGTCCGTGTTAATACGCTCCCTTCCCGAATTAGCGCACTACAGTGCTCGGCATGGATGACTACGGAGTAACGACGGGGAGACCTCGCTACACTGCTTGAGTAGGGTAGGGCTGCCAGACGTCTGGACTGAAATATCTGAACGGTTGAATGGTTACCTATAGTAGCCTAGGCTATCGGGGGCTAGTCTCTGCAGCCATGCCCCGCTTAAGATTTCTCCTTTGTCACAGGCATGTTATTCACCGCTGATTCACAGCCATGATGCTACTGAGAGAAAAGGAGTGGTCTAAAGACTGATCCTTATTTGCGAATCAAACGTGGAAAATAATTTAAATAGTAGAGTGGGCAACCAATTAAAATGGAACAATGGACATAGTTAAGAGTGCAGCCGTAGCAGCCTTGCTAGACTGCAGACGTGCTGACATGAAACGAATAAAAACTGAATAGGCTATGCCATGCGAGCTAATATCTGTGCAATGAACGAAGCTCATCATCGTAGGAAGCGATATTCTGTTTCCACCATATCATAGGCTGTGTCTATTCCTCGAGTCACAGCAGGCTGTTGCGCGAAGCGGTCTCTTCAATAAATTCAATAAAACTGTACACCTATTTCCGCGTGTCCTTTACAGTTTATTGCCGATGTTGCATTTACTTAATTGACTACAACACTTTTCGCGGCGACAATGGCTGCTTACCGTTAAACGAGGAATGTTCTTCTTGCCTTGGAAAGACATGCCGGCCGGTTCGGGAGGAGCTTTGATTGCCGAGTTGGGAAGACACGCGAGAATCGGATAACTGTAAAATCAGGGCGGCTCACTCACCAGGACACTGCAGTGTATGCTATAGGCAATGCGGAATACGAGTGTGATTACGGGATCGTTGGGGTATCGGAGAGTAAAGGTTTGAATTTTATTGCGTTACAATCAATGAGTCTACCGGACGCGCTACGGAGCCCACTCCCCAAACAATACTTTCCTCGCAAACCATCTGTCTGTTTAGTATTCCAGACGCATCCTACAGGCTAATAGGGGAGCGACAGGCCTTAAGGGGACACTTTCGGCCACACCAGGGCCACACCAAACATACTACAGAGCTATAATGGCAGGTTCTGAACAACTTCGCAATTTACGTCAAACATACACTAAAGGCTAAAACATTTTGGAGTTTTAGAGGAGCGGTGGTTGTGAGATTAACACAATGCGTCACATAAACTCCTAGGTTAATTTCGAATGAAAAAGGGGGGTTGTCATCAGTTTCAGTATCAAAACAAATAGATGTGTAAACATGAATCATACTTGTACTTTATAGGCTATAATGCACGCCGCAATATTTTTTTGGTGGAACTGGATTTGCGTACAGGCACCAGCAAACTTTACAAGACAGAAGCCGCAGATCACTTAGCCTACATTTAAAAGCAAAACAACACACAAAACAAACAAAAAGTTGTAAACAGTTTAAGGTAATAATTTTATAGATTAATATCCCAGTGATTTCTTTCAAGCCATCACGTTAAACACATCTCAAAACACGGTAGGATCCAAAACTCACATTCCCAAGTCATGTTATTATTATTATTATTATTACATGTGTAATAAGACCATATTTTAATACGTTTTTACACTTAATATAGCAAACGGATGGTCTACCTCACGTCGTCCGTTAAGACGTTTGGGTCCGGTGGGATAGACCATGGATTGGCTCTGAGAGATAGACGCAGGTTGCGGTCGGTTTGGAGTGTGACTGACGCTGGAGAAGTCGCTCTTGACGCTCCCTGTATCACTGAAGGTGTCAGAGTAGCAGTCCGCCCGACCTCTGGCATTCCTTCGCGCAGTATTTGGACTGAATGACTCGAAGTTCAATGTTTTATTCTCGTATGCTCCCTCGACATTGCAAAACATGCCCCCGAATTTCACTCGTGGTTTTGGACTGTCGGTCCCAAGTTTGGAAAATAAAGAACCCTCGTCATCATCTTTAGGAAGAAGCCTCTTTTCCGCCATTGTGAAGAAAATCTAGAAACTATTTTGTGTAATGTAAGTCTATGTTAGCAAAATTAGCATAGAATATCTCCTCCTCTTTGTTAAAAGCTTTAGGTAGATAAATCCTTGTACCGTGTTGCCTCACAAGTATAGTTGGTGAGTTCCGCAGAAAGTGAAGACAGGGTGGGAGCTGTCCAAAGGGGAGGGGTGCTGAAAGACATTTGTTCAGTGACCGCCAGTCAAGAACATTATCTTCATAAAGGCTGAGTTTAATGCGGTTTTCTGTCCATTTTGCCTTCATATGTTCTTAAATTATGAAAAGAGATTTTGTGTATATGAAATGGGATTTTAACCGCTTTTGCAGTCTGTCATCTCTATCTAGCTTCCCGAATATCTAATGGTGACAAAAACAAATGGAATAGCCCAGAAAGCCTTGCAGGGACTTTTGTGTTAAGTTGTGAGAAATTCAGGTCACACATGAAACATCACTGGAAGAATTGCAATTTGCCTGAAGCAGGATGATGTTCATGCTACCGTGAATGAACACATCATATCAGTTTCAGTGTCTGAGTGCACTAACAGTGTTCACACACTACACTGTAGAAAGCTGAAATATCTTCTTGGTTTTCACGGAAAAACATACATTTTCATAGTGCCAAAGGCACAAAATGCTTATAGTAAATGTGAGGGGCTGCCCCCCACCCCACACATACTTACATTCATTAACAGCAGCCAGTAGGATTTTTCTCCCTTAATACAGGCAACTATGATGTCACACCTACAGTATCTGACCCAGTGTCAGTTTAATATCACCCAGTTATGCAGTGAATTTTCTATGAGTTTTAGGTTCTAGGTTCACACAGCATAAAAACACTTGGTCTGATGAACCTTGGTTGTTTACAAATGGGGTATGGCTAATCGGCAGCAGTGATCAATGAGTCTTGTCCAGCGGCGGAGCACAACTCTGTACATAAGCAACTTTGTCCTCAGTGTTTCAAGGGCCCTACCCCCACTGGAGCCTTGGGAGAATACCTTTATTTACTCCTCTTAGACACCTCTGGTCTTGTAAAGTGTTAATCATCTACTGTTACCCAGCTGGGTTGGTACATACACACACGCACGCACGCACGCACACACACATTGGGTTGAATCAAGGACAGCCGATACTATTTGTAAATTTAGCTGCTTTGTGTGGTTTGTTACGCCTTTCCTCATAGCTGCACTTATGTTTTATAGACATATAATGAATAGTAATCTGTCTCAGATTTGGGGGTACTTTGCTGAAGTTAATGTGGCAACACACAAACACTCAAACTCATATTCCAAAATGCACTACATTTCCAAAAGTATTGGGATGTCTGCCATGACACCCACAGGCTACACTTAAATCCAAATATACTGTAAATCCATTGTTAGTTGACTTTATGGCTGTAATAGTAGGTGTTCTAGTACTAGAGGAAATATGGTACACACACACACACACACACACACACACACACACACAGACACAATCAAACATCACCACGTACAAATAACATACTATATAGTCAGTACTTTAACATAAAGTGTCAGGTTTAATCCTCCCACAAGTAAATCTTTATAGAGAAAACCTGGTTGCTTTATTTTAAAGCAAAATAAATATGGTGGACAGTTAAAAACATATTTCTTATTGTTATAAGGCTCCATTAAAAGAAAATAATCAAAATTAAGGCATTTACAGATATGTGTCTGCATAGAACAAACACGGGGACATCGCTGCAGCTCAGGGCAAAACATAGCCAACACACCAATCAAAATGATCACATCTTAACTGATTAGCACTTCTAAACTGACTGAGACATATTGGAGTATGGTCCATCAGAAGCTATCGGCTTACTGAGTGTGGCAGCTGTGTGTTTGAGACAGGGTGAACAGTGCTAGGACAGGTAATGCTGCCTAAGGAGATGGGTGGACGAGGCCTGTCATCAGTGAGTGTCGTGAGAAGAGGTGGTGGAGAGGCTGCAGAGAGAGAGAGAGAGAGAGAGGAAGTAACGGTGCCGTGCGGGTCAGAACACCTGGCAGTCGAGGGACTCCACAGCGGAGGACTCCCGGCCCTGGACCAGTACAGGACACACAAAGGGTTACATGTTAGAGAGGAGACAGGGGAAAGACACATCCACAGGAGCACCATTAGAGAATTAAAAGAAATTATAGATTTAGTGACAAATGTATGTACTGTCAATGGAAAAAAGTAGGTATCTGAATAGATCCACCTCACAGGCTAAACCTACACTGGTAAGTTGAGAAATTTGTAATGGATGCATTCTAAGCTGAACAGAAAGTGTTTTGTTACATAGGTCTCATACGTGGCATGGCGACAGTCACCCTGATAGTCACTAAGGTAGAGAGTTGACTTCGGCCAATCCAACCATAAGAGGACACTCCACACACAGACATGTGTGAAAGGTGCGGAGCAGGACTACTGTGGGTGACTGACTGTGTTTGAGAGCCCATCTGGACAAGGCCTGAGGAATGCAGTGAGTGGGCTGGTTAGGCACCATATGGCCTCTGGACCCCCAGGGGAGAGATGATCCCAGGAGTGCAGATCACTCCAAACAAATCACACCCAGCTCTGCCCAGGAGCCTCTAGCACCCTGTGATAAACTCAGCTTAACAGCCCAGCCACAGAAGGATTTATACACACACAAGGGTTACACATATCTCAGCATGAATAATGGACATGCTGTAAAATACCATTTGCTTCTCAAAATACAGACATGATTTTAAATGGTAGATGTAAAGAAAGTATACAGTCTTCTCTCAATCAATGTGTAATTGTTTACTGTTTTTGCACAAAGAGATTGTTAAGGTGTCATATTTGGCAAACTGCGCCATCCAGATTGAAACATAATGCCAGCTCATTAACCGTACACATATTGTGCGCACCAGCCAGGGCAATCACATGGGACTAGTTGACACATAACTGAAGTTAAAACATAAAACATATTTAGTTGTGCTATGAATCTGTTGCACCACAATGACACACTGATAGATCCGTTCATATTGTAATTCTGGTTGAATGTTCCTTAAAGAGGCTCTATGTAGTGTGAGTGTAAATATGGTTTGGCATATAGAATGAGTAGTGTAGAAGCTGTAATGAACTCTTTTGATTGCGGCTTGAATTCTCATTAACTGTCACCACTTCAACACTAATGATGAAATAGCATAACAACCCAACAATAACAATCCAATTTTATAAAATACAAAATTAAAGCTTGTTAGAGTCCTGGGTCTGAATGGGGAGCCAGTCAAGAGCCCTGTGTCCTTTTGGTAGTTGTAATGAACTAAATGAATTTAAAAAATGAACTACAAAATGTGTAATATTACTATTCTGAGAAATCTAATAATTTCATAGAGGTATTTAACAATTCAAATGGCACAGTTTACATTGTAATTGCATGAAACTTTGGTGCCATACTTATTTATCACACTTGCTCCCGTTCAGAGTGGGTCTCTCTTTGGGCTGCAGATAGACGGTTACATCAGTACAGAGGCATGGAGAGACAACCTTTTCCTGGATAAGATGGCTCCACTACAAAGCCCTAGACTTGAGGGCTGTGCTGTTTTTCTGTCTCTGATTTGCAGATGACTCTGCCTTGCTGCGGGGGCTACATTGTAGGAAACGTTGGGAGGTGCTCAAGAATGCCCTTTGGTGCAGACCTATATTTCACAGAACAGAGGCTTGCACTGACAGACATACGCCGCAACACAGCCAGAAAACATTTGGCAACCACCATAAAGGTGCATGAACAGGTCTAAGACCAGATAAAGAAAAACAAAAGATAAAAAATGCATTAAAAGTGTTAGATATAAAATCAGGATAGACGTAAGACTGGATTTAATGATACAAAACAAGAGGAGTAAAGAGAATGAGAGTCCTAAACAGATGGGACTAATCAATTGCCATTGTTGTTCCCAAATCAAACTGCTCTATGCACAGCTGAGACACAAATACCTCTCAAAGGCTGCTCTCCTGTGCTTAGTCAATCTCTTTGTCCACAGACAACTGACACATTGATATCACCAGAATTCAAACACTTGGCATAGTCTGGCTTCCATTTTCCCCTCATAGGATGAGGAAAGGAGAACACTAACCTGCTGACAGGAAATGGGAGAGTCCTGCTGTCACTGTGGCTTGGAAACCTCAGGCCTCAGGGGATGGATGCTAAAATGTGTTAGTATGACACATGATTGACAAGAACTCATATTGTATGAACACGACATTACTCTCCCTTATGTGAGGGTGTCATCTGAGGTTACTCAGGACAGTTATGGTTTGAAATATATGGAAATCTGGAGAGAACAGTTATATTCTTGGTACAATATCCTTCCCAAGGTCTTGAGATTTAGTGCCCCCTACTGTGTATATACTTTATGTAAGTGCTGAGGTCAGACTACTGGATCATCACCAACTCATTTCACAATCACTTCAGGATGATAGTACCTAGCATACAGAACAGTCCCTTAACAGGGCATATCTCCATATCATTATTAAATGCATGGATACACATGACCTTTCCAAATATGAACTGCAATAGCAGTGTAGACTTACAGTGCAACTGTAAAATAAATATATGGATAAACGCAAGAATAAGATTATCATTAGAGGGATTTTCTAAAGTAACAGACATAACATAATAAATATTTTGAAAAACACATTTACAAAATATTAGATTAAAATATTATATGGTAGAGTATATATGTACATATATGTGATTGCATATATTCACTTACCTGTAAATCTGGCTAGCATTAGAGCTCTTCTATTGAAGCATGCCAGGAGTTCTGTGGAGCAGTTCTGTTGATGTTTCCAGTGAAGCTGCTGTGTGACAAACACCAGTGCCAAACAGTGGACTGCCCCACCGTCTGTCGCCTGAGGAGGGTGTAACAACCCGACAGCCTGAGGTCGGAGCTGCTTCTGGAGAGCAGCTCACCGGTTGAACCCCCCCATGTTAACTATCCCCACCTACACCTACTCACACCTTTCAGTGTGTCTCTCACCAGGGTCTGACCAGCACCGGGTATCTGAGGTAAACAGACCTGCGCACACACACACACTGTGGGAAAGGTCAAAGGAGCTTTTACTTCCACTCCCTCCTGCCAGTGAGAGAGAGAGAGAAAGAGAGAGAGAGAAAGGGATACAGAGGTTTCAAAAATAGAGGAGAGAAGAAAACAGAACAAAACTAAAAACAAACAAAAGAAAAACATTGTCTTTTCAGGATCTCAGCTTCTCCTCTGAGAAATGGATGTTTTTTCCATCCCCTCAAATTAGAAAAGCAAGGGACAGATTCAGTTCCTCGGTTTGGCTTTGAAAGTGTTCATCTCGCTAGTTGCAATAGACGAGCTGGTGGCAGCGAGCTCCTCGGAGATTGGCTGCAGCCGAGGTGCACTGCGCCTGTCACAGGGCCCTCATTACATCATGTAAACAGTGGGGGCAGAGTTGCCATGGTAACACCTCTCCGTTTTTTTTCTTCTCAGGCTTCCACTGGGAAGCAGCCACCAGCACCACCTGCTTAGCAGGGAAACAGAGAGAGGGAGTGCTTCAATTTAAGAGTCCCTTAAATTCCACATGCACCAAATCTGACAACCCAGACAGAGCTCTTTCCAGTTTTTTTTTTTTTTTTTTAAAAGGGGCCTTCTCTTTTGTCCCTTAATGAGCACCATAGTTCAGTAGCTGTAGTTCTCCATAGTTAACCAGTATCATGTCCTCAGTGTCTGTATGTTTTAGTCCATCAGAATACACAATCATACTCCATTTCAGGGTCAAGCTCTCAGCTTGGCTTCTCCATCAGACACATGAGACAGACAAAGCAGCCTGGAGACCTGCAGATGACAGGAGAGAGAGACAGTGAGAGAGAAAGAGAGAGAGTCAGTCATGGCTCATAAGCAGAGCATAATCAGAGCAGTTATTCATGATCACATTGCATGTTCCTGACCTCTTCCTCTAAAAGATCTTTTATGCATCATTACAATGCTGTATGTCATAACCTGGATGACAATCAAAGTTAGGGACAGTTATGTGAAATCTCAGCCTGGGTTAATGACATTGTATGAGTCACCCTGCAGCATAGAAATAAGGGTAGCCCATTGTTTAATACAAACACTAGTCTCTGTGCCTGCCTCCAGCTCTGTAATAAGGCATAATACAGGAGGCAAACAAATGAAATGACCTCGTAAGGCCTCCCGGCCAATAAGGACAATGATCTGCCTGTCAATCATGTCAGAGCACCACTGTGCATGTGGGACAGTGTGGCTCTGGGGTGGGGGGCATTGAAGAGAGACAGTGCATTAGTTTGGCTTTATCAACAGGCCTGAGATCAGAATGTTGGACAGTACATTCATCATATTTGCACGGGAAGGGCCCTTGTTGAAATCGGAGTACATCCAAAGACAGACCTGCAAAGAAATGTTCTTCAGCACACCCACCTGATCTGGTTGGCCGGAGAAACTACGACCAAAGAATGAAGGCTAAAGAGAAGAACAAAAATAAAAATAAAAACTGAAGATGGAGCCGGGAATGAAAAGAAAAGAGGAGAACAAGGAGGAAGAGAGAAGAGAGAGTTGTTTAAGTCAGATGGAAGTGAAGAAGGAAATCAGCAGACAAACTCTCAGAGTGCATTTACATAGTCTGACACTGCAGAGAGTTACAGACACTAACTCACCAGCCATCGTTCCAGACAGACTGTCATGGTTCAGAGGTTCTCTGATCTAACATGACAGCTACATAAGAGTCTTCTGCAAGACTTTCTCTTTCACCCAGCCTCAGAGACTGGCTCACACAGACTAGAGTGGAGCAGAGCTGTGCCTGGGGTATTTACCTGAATATAGCTATGTTATTTTAAAATACCAAATGGTTCACCCAAAATAATGAATTTTTTGAAAATGTGAAACATGTGAAACTGTTGAGTGCACAGAACTGTTTTAGAAACACACACACACGTACGCACACACACAAAAGTGACAAGCAACACTTTTCATCCTGATGTCTCCTTGACACTTGACCTTGCCTTGCACATTCTTTCCACAGCACTATTTAGCCCATGGCTGATAATCCCGGGGATTTACCTTTTCTTCTAATTCCTTTATCTGGCGTTTCTGTGCTTCTATCCACTCCTCCAGCTCCTTTATTCTCTGCAAAGTTTGAAAGGCAGCTGAAGTCAGCAGAGTTCACTTGGGATTGAACTTTCATGCAAGTTGATGGAATTTAAAAGTTACTGGAAACCTCAGTTTTTTAAATACCTTATTCCTCCTACCCTTCACACACACACAACAACAAAACACTGTCTGATTATTCTTCGGGTATTAAAATGTTCTCTGCAGAATCTTATTTACGGTGACTCATTCTAGCACCCAAATTAAAACTGTAACATCCCCTTAGAGACCTTAGATCAAAACAAGTGATAAATATAATCAGCTCTCTGTAACTGATCTGATCCTATTCTAAGTAGCTCTATTCCCTCTGCCTTACAGGCTATCATTAACAAAAATAGTCTTTTGTTGAATGACACCTCCAATGAGCACTAATAACAGCTCAGGAGAAATGGATCTCAGTGTTTGTCATGGAAACTGAGTTTAGCCAAATACAGAACCTCAAGCAATGCTTCATCCTTATTAAGTCAGTCTATGAATGCAACTTGTTTTTCATCTATTACAAAGTGTTATAAATATATTAAAACGTCTCTAGCTACAAAGTCTTTATCTGTTTCACTGAAAGAAGGGCAACGCATTTATAAAGAAAAATTATCTGTATTATTTAGAAAACTTTAATTGCTAAAATACTCTTCCCTAAATGTGTGTGTGTATCTGAGAGAAATAAACTTGTTTAAGACAGTGTTGGACCTCAGTAACTATACGGTACACTCTCATGCCAACTAATCACTGAGGTTGTTCGGGGTCACAGAGTGCTGTTGGTAGGAAAAAAACAATACAATTTGATTCAACATAGATCTAATAGTGAACCTGCAGCTAACACTAACTGAATGGGGCAAACAAACTCACTTTCAGTTTAATTTTCCTGTGCCCCATTTAGTCAGTGTTAGCTGATGGTTTGCAATCTGGTTTGCTTTCTTACAGAGTCACTAGGTGACTTCAAATAACAGAGCTACAGTTTGAATCACACTGGATTTCTCCTTTAAGACAGTATGGGTTCATAGTATAAACATAATGACTGTGTGTGTGTGTGTGTGTGTGTGTGTATGCACCTGCTGTGCATGCTGCACTAGTTCCATCCTCTCTCGGAGTATCTGTGCGTCTCTCTCGCGGAGCTCACTGAGCACCTGTCTCTTCCACTGCTCTACAGCGCGCTGCAGCGCCTCCCGCTCCTCCTCAGACAACATGTCGGACACCTTGGCCCCGGCCTCCTGCTGCAGCGCATCAAACAGCATGGCTTCCAGCTCCAGGATACGCTGAGAGAGAGAGGGACTCAAGGGGTTAAGGTGGGTCTAGTCTCAGCTTTGATATTTCAGTGCTTCAATGTATGGGGTGGTGGTGGGACTAAAAAGTGAGTGTGTGCTTCTATCAATGTGTGTCCCTTACTGATACTGTGGATGGAGCTCAGCTACAGTTTACTCTGTTACAGCTGTGTGTGTGTGTGTGTGTTTGTATGTCCTTGTATGTAATTTCACTGGGTTTGCGTAATGTTGATGTTTATATATTCTGTAAGTTAACAGCCAGCTTGCTGGCAGTGAAGTTGCATGGTGCACTGACAGGATCCCCGCAAACCCCACCTTATGGGCCTGATCCACTGACTGCTTTCTGTAGTCCAGCTCTTCATCTAAATAGCCTTTCTGCTTGCAGAAGAGGTCCTGTCAAGGAAACAGGAGGAAAATGTTTGAATTTTTGTTTAATTAAAATTTTTGGTTAAAAATAAATGGAAAAAATGTAAACTGTAAAACTTCTCAGTTGCTTGAGGTGTCTTAGTAAAAGAAATTAGTAATGAGTGTAACGTTATAACATACAAAACTGAGTAGTCTCTCCATAACATTATTAGAGACATTCCTGGACTCGTGCCGTTTTATTCTCAGTGTTCTTCAGGTGAACACTAGATGGAGCTGTGGGAGCATTTTTCCACCCAATATAGAGGGTGGAGACCATACTGAAAAATTCAGTGCAAAGTTGAAATATTTTACCTTCTCACTCTCAATGTCTTGCATTTTCTGTTGTATAGCTGATTTGGTCACCTCAATTTGCTCCAGCCACTGTGAAGAACAGATTGCAAATATATAATGTTAATAATCATATTGATATGGTAGATCATAAAATACACTGAGCCTTAGACGCAAAAGCAAGATAGTCACAAGTACCTTCTCTGCCAGAGTCAGAACAGTCCGAGCATGAATGACTACCACTTGCTCTTCATTGGTAAGGTTCTGTGTGCGGGGGATGATACATTAGCATGGGTGAATGAAGAGGTTAGGAGACAGTATGTTTGTGAACCATTCTGAGCACGCAGACAACACAAGCACATACATGAAGTCACCTGACACAGACATGGACAGAAAAACATATTTAGAGAAGAAAAGCAACATACACTTACGGCATTATCCCCCAGAATGTCTAGCTTTTTCATCAGCTCAGTGATGACTATGTCCTGTAAAATGACACAAGCTGTCAAAAATTCCTGAGGCTACATTTTTGCAACACAGTTCTATGTCGACTGCAACTGTCAAAGTTGACAACACAACACAAACTCTGAATAAAACTGCAGAACAGTTCTGTGGTCATGAGGGAAAACAAAGTTGTAACTTGTAAGCCTGTGATTCTAAAATGACTATAAGCAAAATAGTATCTCACAGTATACTGGAGCTGACTGAGTGTCACTGCTCTTTATATAAGGATCATTTACAGGGTCAGAGAGAAACAAGCTATTGGCATTGTTAATTTACAGTCAGCTAATGTTCTGTTCACATAGGTCTGTGTGTCTGTAATGCTCTCTCTCTCTCACTCTCTCTGTGTGTGTGTGTATGTGTGTGTGTATAAGTATGTACATGAGTGTGTGTGTGTGTGTACTGACCGTGACTCCTTCTGCCTCACAGTAAACCTGCAGTGGGCTTACACCCTCACTGAAGTAGATGTTATGGAAGTTTATGGCTGGAGATTTCCTCTCCCTCTCCTGCAGAAGGAAGACAGTTGTGACACAAACCCTGTGGCAGTGCTCACAGATCCTAATACATCAGGACTAGCCTCCATGCTCACTGCCATTTTCTTCAGCAAGACATGAGAGGCAGATAGTGCATGACAAAGAAATGTCCTTTCAGAATTATGAATTATGAACATTGTAAAACTGAATGACGTATGGCATCAAAGCCTGTTAAGTGACATTTCATTTTTTTGGCCAGAGCTCAACTCAGAGCTAGCGCTTACCTCAAGTTCAAGAATACGGAATTCTAAGAGTTCATTTTGGTCTTTAATATCCTGAATCTCATTTTTCAAACGTTGCTCTTCTGATTCCATTTGCTTTATCTGCAAAGCCAGAAAAAAAGAGAAGCACTTAAAACCTCAAACTGGCATTCACTGGTTGAAAGCAGGCGTCAGCGCACACATGCGCAGGATTTACCTTCTCGACGAGGACTTGATTTCTTTGATACAGTGCTTGCTTCTCCTCAATCCATTTCATATCCTTCAAAAGAGACAGATAGAAAACAAAGAACTTAAAACACAGGAGCACCTGTTATCTTGGCATCAGTGTATATGTGTGTGTGTGTGTGTGTGTGTGTGAAGTGAGTGCAGTTGGGAGGAAGACAGCACAGAGGAGAAGGTTGAGGGCATGAAATAGCTCGCTCCACGGCTTTGATGTCAGGCTCTCTAGCGGTTCCACAGACGGGGCACGGTCTTGTGATGGGCATGGGAGCAGAGGGAAAATAAACAGGTAGGGAAGTCTGGAGTTTCAGTCAGAGCTACAGCGCACAGTTACAGCCAAGGCAGCAGCAGCAGAATGAGTGCAGGCCTGTGGAGTTAATGATAGTATTCTCTCCCGGCTCATGCGCTGCTAAGCGTTGCGCTGGGCTCAGGGTCTCTGGGAGAATTGCCCCCGTTGAGTCAGAACAACTCTCTGGGCTCTCTCTGGAGAAGACATGCCTCTCACGCTCACCAAAAGCTATTTGGAGCAGAGCAGCCCTCTGCCCACTGCAGTTCAAATGAAATGTGATATGTCATAGAGTTCCTGTAGGACACTAATTCATTCAGGGGAGCTCATGCTCTTTCTCTCTCTCTCTCTCTCTCTCTCTCTCTCTCTCTGTGTGCCTTTATTAGACCTCTGGGAAGAGACTGAGGATGAAGATGAGGGAGGCAGACGGCTCCTCTTCCCTTGTCAAGCAGTTCTTACAGGAGGCTATTACTGGCAGAGAAGCTAATGAGGCTATCAAGGCCGCTAATAGCTGATCTTGCTGCTAGCGTTGTACCTTTAGTAGCAGCAGATGGCATTTTGTCATGCAGTTGTTAATTTCTAGTAAGAAATAAATGGGTGACAGTGTCCTTTGTGTGGAATGCTGTGCAACTGCAATTAAAAGAGCTCTTCAGAGGCATCAAACTCTCCAAGATATATCATGCAAAGCGATTGACTAGACCAAAACCATGCAGTATCAGCTTGCTGCTGCAATGGGGTTATTCTTAAGTGTTAGCAATGAGGTAGGTGATGAGTTGCTAGAGTCATGTCCTACCTGGCCTTGCTGACTTAAAACACACTCGAGGTCTTGGACCCTGGTTTGATAGCGGATGAGCTCAGCTTCCATTTGTTCTCGTGTCTAAAAGCAATGTAGACAGACTTTACTTACATGAACTGACAGAATCCAGATCTCATAAACATGTCCATGGATTGACATCCTTGGCCTTAAAAGCACATGTGCTGATTGGAAGTTTAATTAAAGTTTGTTAGGCATTTATTACAGACAGAATTAGATGTCACTTGTCACACAGTTTATGATTGTAATTTAATCGTAGACACGCTCAAATGAAAGACGTGAAGTACAGCTGTAAAATTGTAACTGTCTGAGCAGTCAGGGAGAAGAGCAAAGCTTTCACTCTTCTCTGAGGACAGTGATGTGTGGATGTGATGCATGCTTGTACCTTGACTTCCTTCTCGGCATCAAACGTGCCTCCGACCTGCTCCTGGAGGAGGGCATACGCCCGCTGCAGTGCCTGGTACTCCATAGTCAGCTGGTGGAACCTCAATTCTGTCTCCTCTCTTATCATGCCCTGTGATAACACACACACACACAAATGCTAAGAATGACACTTTCTCTCCCAGGGTGGGCATGCTGGAGTAGATATCAAGGGTTTTGATCTGAAAATGTCACTGAACACATCTGTGTGAAATGTCAGCTTGTTTGTCTGGTTAGCACGTTCGCCGTCGACCCCTGACCTCTGAGGGCAGTGGGATCATCATCCCTGATGTGGATGCCCTCACCTCCTCAAGGTCGTCGTCAGGTGTGCAGGGCGTACGGTCGGTGTGGTAGGAGATGGATGAGCCGTCTGAGTCCAGGGACGCCTCTTCATCATACCCGAAGAACGTCTCTATCACCGGCTGTTGAATGGAAGAACAGCTGTACTCTTCTGTGCATCATCAACATCACTTGACAGTCTAGCGGCGTACTCACTGTAACACTAATAGAATGGATAATCCAGTATCTTAAGCCAGTCATTACTTTTAATCCCATTTTCAATGGTGATATTTTACTCATTATCTATCATAATCTTAATGAATAGTGAGTTGTCTTAAAGACGTTTTTAGCTATGAAACGCATGTAATTATTTCAGCTTTTCACTTGTTTAGTAATTTCATCTGGTCTTACAGTAGGGTGTGGTGAAATCGTATATAATATATGCTACAAAAATGTATGATGAATTTATCATTACTTTTAATTAATTTAATTTGGCCCCCTGTTGGTGGACACACATACTGGAAGATACAGAAAAAGTAATGAATAAGACACACACACACACACACACACTCATACACACCCACACACACACACACACTCATACACACCCACACACACCTTGCAGGGCTTGAGGGATTTCCTCCGTCGAGCGGAGTCCTGTCTCCGATACCTTAGTAACATGTCTCTCTCCTGATGCAAAAATGAGCACAATGAGAAAACCTCCAGCTAGCCCTTGGAATAACCATAGCTGCTGATTACCACCCAGAGTTAAACACATAGAAAACTTCAAAATCTCAAGGAAAAGGATGCAATACAACAGATTTATTGCATCTCTGGATTTTTGTCAAGTAACATTCTTGCAACCATCCTGTTTCCAACTCAACCAAAATATAGATGGTTATATAGTGGACATCAGTATAGCCTACTGAATAACATAAAGGATCTGAGGAAGGTATTTGTTCCATGTGAGTGCTACTCTAGTGTACTTAATATGCGATATGTTTGCAGTAAAAGTCAGTGGATAAACACAGTACTCTGAAATGCATTAAGAGGTGACTATAAAATTAGGATAACTTACTATGACACTCTTCACGTATCCTGCAGTTTCAAGTGCCTATAAACAAACACATTCAGTCACTAATAATGGAAACATCCATCCCCCAACACACATCCAGTCACTAATAATGGAAACATCCATCCCCCAACACCCATCCAGTCACTAATAATGGAAACATCCATCCCCAAATGGCCCAGTAAAGAGCTAAGGTGTGAGTGAGTGAGTGCTCTCATGTGCATCAGAGGGCTAGAGGGGTTTCATAGTCTTCATAGTCTAGTGTCTTTGTGCACATTAGCTGCGGGGATCTGTGTGGGCAAGCAGGATTTGTGTGCGTGTGTATGTATGGTTGTGTATGTATATATGTGTGAGTGTGTGTGTATGTGTGTGTGAAGGAAGTATTTCTTATATTATGCTATCCTATCTTGTACTGTACAGATGAGCCTGTGTATCCCCATCACAGCTGATCAAAATGACTGTTATGTTTGAGCTTGTGTACGGTATGTTTCTGATGGTGTGTTTGCTAGGTGCGTGTGTTTGTGTGTGCCTCTTGCTACACATGCACCAGAGAGAGAGGCTGAGCTGTGCAGTGGGAGGCGTTGTCATGGCAATCACACTGGATAAATCATCAGTAATGTTGGACGTGTGGGGGAGGGGCATTTGAGTTTGAACTCACATACAGCACACACAGCTAGGTGTTCCATGGGACATGTAATGTGCGCATACATGTGTGTGTGTATGTGTGTGTTTGTGTGTGTGTGAGTGTGGGCATGTGTGTGTGTAATTTGACTGGGTGTGTTCCTGTGTTTGAGTTTATGTGTTTGATCGACAAACTGTGTGTTTGTGTCCATGACCAGGCCATGACCTTGGACGTGTGGTCAATGACAGTATGATATGCAGGTGTAAAGGTTTACAGTCCATTTAAAGAGTATGCTGTCATGTGTGTGCCTACAGGATTGTGTGTGTGTGTGTGTGGTTTGATAGCATATGTAAGTGTGTGTGAGTCATTACAGAGGCTCTACCTTGGACAGGTCATCAGTGATGTTCTGCTCTCTCTCCCTCTCTCTCTCAGTGTGTGCGTGTGTGTGTGTGTGTACTGGTCTGATGAACATATGAGAGACATTGCAGAGGCCCTACCTTGGACAGGTCATCAATGATGTTCTGCTGCTCTAGGACCTGCAGTCGGAGGAACTCAATCTCCCTCTCCTCCTGACTCTGGTCCAGGTCATTGAGGGAGCTGGGCCTGCGGATGGTCCCTGCTTCTCCCTCTGCAAACACACACACACAGACACACACACACACAATAAATTCCATGTTCAGTCTCAACATACTCCCTCTACATCTTGATTTGTCTTTTTCAATATGCACATACTAAAACATTTAAACACAGACATAGCCTGAATGAGAATAATTAATAATGTGTGAAAGAGAGAAACAGAGTCTTGTTCATCAGTAATTATACGTGAGGACAAGGTCTACATGTTCGGAGACCTGGTGTGTTACTAGTTTTAGGTGTGTGTTACACTGGTTTAGGTGTGAAACTGTGTTTTATTTTACTGAACTGCACTCAGTACAACAATTATATGATTCACTATATGCAGACTTGCATTTCAGATTTCCCTGTCATTGTTGTGGTAGAGAATTACTTGTATTCATTGCATTCATTAGTTCTAAATAAAACAAGTAATGTGTGTGTGTGTGTGTATGCATGTCAGAGGTGTGTGTATGTGTGTATATGTGTGTGTGTGTGTGTATGGTTTACCATCTCAATGTTCTCCTGTGTGACAAAACGCAGTTTGTTCTCCATCCGTCTGAAGGCGTGGGCCAGCTCCTCATTCTTACGACTCAGTCGCCTGTTCTTATCTAACAGAGGCTTGTACTGACTCTCAGCTTCCCGCAGGCGCTTCAGCTGTAGCAGCAACACAAACACACATACACAAAGCCACACATAAATGATCATATCCGTTTATCATAGTTTACATAAACAACACTCAATACATTCAGAGAGAAAGAGACAGAGAGAGAGACAGAGAGAGAGAGAGATAGAGAGAGAGAGATAGAGAGACATATTAAGTATTTTAGATGTGGCCACACTCTCCAGCCTCCTCCTCCAGACACAGACTGCTATGTAGGACTCAGGCAGCAGGATCAGAGACCCTTCTTACTCCTTATACACACACACACGCACACTTTTCCTTTCACCCAGATTGAGCTGTCCGTCAGCGGAGCAGCCGCGTCTGACGGGAGTGGGGCTCATCCCCCATGATCCTTGGGGGCAAATCCTGAGATCTTTTATGCAGTGGAAGGAATCAGACGCATGGACACAATGCCTGTCTGATGCTCACTGTCATAGGCTTACTGCGATTAGTGTGGGGAGGGAGGGAGGGAGGGAGGAGAAAGGACAGCAGTGTGGCTCTCAGCAACTGAGAGGACAAACAGCTCCATACAGCCACTATGAGAGTGTGCCTCTGTCTTCTTCTGCAGAGCTGCATCTCAGGGAGGGCCGTGGATCTGCAGCATGTTTTCAGACACCCCTAATTAAAGCCGAGTGCCATGCCGAATGTTGTTCCCGATTCAACAACTTCTGCGCCTGATTGAATTTGCCTTTGTCTAACAAGATAAGAAGGCTAACAAAATCCCATAATTGTCTGTAGGCATCCAGCAACCAAAAACAAACGCGATCTGTCACCTCAAGAGAAATACAATTGCAATTTGGGCTTTCATGAATCTTATTTATGCTGCAATCTCAGGCTGGATAAGCCTTGAGCCTCTTCCTCTTCGGAGGAGAGTTGCATGTGTATTACGGTAATTCACAAAAATAGATTTGTTCCTCCTTAGAACATCTGGCGGCTAAGGGCTTAGATAAGCAAGCACACAGGCCCCTCCCGTGGCATCAGATAAGTTCCCTAAAGTGCAGTAGAGCAGAGTGGCCAGCAGGGGGCCAGTAGTGAGACACAGAGGGACTGGCTTCAGCCTGGAGTCTTCCCAATAATAACTCCCTTACACCACTTTTCATATACATGTAACAGTCGTGGATTGAAATTTGCATGACACTGGTTACTGAGGAGGTCATTGTTTTTAAAGTGTGAAAGATCACATATTGAATGACTTATTTATGAGGAACAAAACTGTATTTTATAATTACAGTGGATCACTATTGATTTTTGGCCTTCGCCTGGGGGAGAGAAGGGAAACACAGTCATCTGTCAATGTCACAGACTTAAAAATGCGGAAAGTCCCATTGGCCATAATGCTTAAAATGACGGAAGTGCCAGTTAAGGCATTATGGGACGGTGGAGGACCACGGTCAGCCAACCTGCAAGGGGGACCTGAGAGTGTGCTTTCATTGCACAAATCCGTCAGTAAAATGGACACGCATGAGTGCCTGCAGACAAGCAAACACAAGCAAGCATGCTGTTTCAGGTACACACTACACTGCCATCCCCTCAGCTCGCCAAATAAAAGCGTGCTGGTCAGTGTCATCTATTGACTGTGAGTTGTGAGTGGACAAACACACACAAACAAAAGAGATCATTTGGCACCAGATTGACCTCCAGAGAATGGAGGCTTGACTAGAGCCCCATTACATTGATGTGGGACTGATAGTAGCCCTGTATCCAGCTCCTCAGTGTCTGCTAGTCCTTACAGATTAGAGATGATCCCTCTCTGTGTTCCCCACCTTCTCTGAGTGTGAGCAGCTTCAGTGAGTTGTCCATGCATGTCTCTGACATGCAGACAGACTCGGCTTACAGTTTTGCTGGTGTCCTGTCTACCGTGGAAAGGAGGATGGATTGACAAAAAAAGAATCCAAAAAGCTTAGAGACGCGCTTTGAGTTTCACTTTCAGACCATGCCAACCTCCCTTCAGGCTGATCAGACAGGATCCAACTTGAATCAAACCATCACCTTGGCACATTCTTGTTCAAAACCAAAAAGACTGAAGCATTCGCCAGACTCTATGCCACTGTTTTTAAAGCAGCCAGTGGGGCAGGTACACAAAAGACATAAATAAGGACAAATAAAGACAAATAAGGACACACATAACTGTCCAAGATAGACATAGACAGTTGAGAGTACTGTTAATGTATGGACAAACAAGGCTAACCACGTTCCTCTAACTTTACATGTATTTTTCATCTTTGTAATCTAGTTAAAAATGGAGGCATGTATTTCAGAGTGGCTTGCATAAAATGAAAGTCTAGTGCTGTCTCTGTGTGTGTCGCTCACCAGCTCGTTGCGTTCCTCAGACAGCAGGGCGTTGCGGTCCTCCAGCTTGCGTATGATGGCACTCAGCTCGGCGATCTTCAGTTGGAAGCGACGTGCGTCCTTCTCGTCCAACTGCTGTCCCTTGAAAAAGAAACCCACTGCAGTTTTACTGGACCCACAGAGCAACCCAAGACCACCACTATCCCATGAGCACTAGCCCATTGGCGGGAGGAGCAAAGCACCACAAAAAGCACACCCAGCACAATTTTCCTGCTCTGAAATGAGAATGTACCAGCCAACCAGAGGAACGTTTTTCGCCTACCAGATGCTTCAAATACCTGATTGTGTTTTAAACGGAGATGTCGCCGGCAGTGATATGTGTGTGTGTTGCTTTGTGAGTGTGTGTGTGTGTGTGTGTATTCCTGTGAGAACTTCTGTGGTTGATATTCTTTTTGCATGACTGGTGATTTGTACAACTGGTGGCACTGAAGTAGCACCATGAGAGTGGAGGAGTGCGTGCCTGTTCTATATGGAGGCCAGCAAACTGAACAATATATGATGGCAGTGAGCAATGTGAACATTCCAGACAAATTGAACAGTAAATGTCATATCAAATGTCAGTGCTTTATAAAGTAGTTATCTGACAACAATTTGAGTCCTTACTCAGTTGGTGCAGGAGACATAAATCATAAATTACGAAAGATTTATTGATTGTGGTTCACACATTTAGCGTGTTCTTTGTCTGATAGGTGACTGGAGAAATCTGGAGGGGGATGCTCAAGGGTGACATGACAACGCTAGTCGCTTCAGAGAGCCAGGGGAGAAAGAAAATATTTTAGAATCCCCAAAATGCAATGTCTAATTAGCTATATGAGTCAGCAAAAGTGCACCAAGCAGGGAGAGAGGCTTTGGCCTTCAGTTATGAAGACATTGAGCTGAACTCCACAGAGAACATGAAAGGCTCTTATGATGCTGTGTGTTTGATCAAGATCAAGATAAGAGCACACTTCCCAGTGAGTCGTGTGATGCAATGTGGAACCGGGCCAAGCAAAGCTCTCAGAGAATGGGGACAAGATGGGGAGCGTTACTGCTGGATGTCCAGAAGATGAATGAAGGGGGTGAAAGTTAAATGGTTTCGCTTTTAATGTGGCCCTGACTGCCCTACAGCTAATAGCCAGCCGATTAGACTAGGGGTTGGGGGGGGGTGCTGGCTATTATTGGATAGAAATTGAGCAAAAGCAATCACATCCCACTGATGTTTGCCAATTATTGACAACACGTGATGTGCAGAACATCTCCTTAACAACTTAATAAAAGCATATTGATTGCCGGCAGCGGTCACTCGGCTGGGCTTACTGGCTTCACTATGTGTGGCATGTCCTGCTTTGAGACTAGTGTGGACTGTTTAGATGTCTGTGCAGATGAGAATGAGGAAGTAGAAAGGAAGTTTGAGTGTGAGAATGTGTTTTAGTGTGAAAAATTGAATTGGTGTGAAAAATTTTTGTGTGAAAAATGTCACTTTCAGGGGAGGAGGAGAGGAGTGTTTCCTCCCATGTGTCCTGTTTTTGTGACTCTCCATTCATAGGCAGTGAATCAGGGGGATGAGGAGTACCTGCTATGAGTCACCCTATCCTTTTCTGTCACCTAATGATGAAATTAGCCACTGCGAAGGCGACACACTCCGCGCCAAAACAACATGAAAAGAAGCCTGGTCCTCAAACTCATTTCAGCAGCAACATGAAAGCGCAATTATGCAAAGACGATTAGCTGCTTTCTGGAGAAGAAAAAGCAACTCCAAGCTTATAAGAGCCTGGGTCAAAGCCAGTTCAAAGCAGCGGCTGAGGACGTGCCCCTCTATGCTGATGCTTCCACAACACAGAGCAAGAGCAGAACAGACGCTGCTGCGGGGAGGGCACCGGCTGTTTCACATGGAAGTCTGCAGTGAAGGGAGAGTGGATGATTGAACGTGTATGGTGGGAGCGATGGAGGCAGAAGCAAAGGTAGCAACAGCAGTGGTGGCAGTGCAGGGGGTTAGTGTAGGAGTAGTGTGTTAGTAGCATCACGCATGATCAGATGGGTGAAGTGTGTGTGTGGGTGGGTGGAGGTGAGGATGGGGAGGGGGGTTGGGTAGATGAGGGTTAAAGTGCTTACGGGGCCGGCTGAGGGCTCGGGGGAGTCTCCTGCACTACTTGAGTAAGGGGGCTCGGGCCTGGGGCCGGCGGGCTGACGCTCGGCCTCCTTGAGCAGCGCCAGGCGCTGGGCCACGCCTGTCTGCACGCCCAGCTCCCGCTCCAGGCCCGCCACCGCTCTGTCCTTTACCTTTATCTCATCCATCTACAGGAGGAGAACACAACACCGTCACACACATGCATACACACACACTGGCACAGAAACATGCAAGTATTTACACACACAAACACACACACAAACACACAGACATCACCACAAAACAACACCCACACTCATACACTACAGTTAAAACACATTCATACACTACAGTTAAAAAAGAAAACAGGGCATAAAACACAACAAACCTAAATGTTTCACAAATACAAATCAGTTGAATTCAAACTGATTGCACGCAGTAGGACCATTGTTTGGTTTGTTGACAAATTGAGTCATGCAAGGAAAACATTAAATACTGTATAAAAACACCTTTCTAAATCATGTAAACAAAAGTCTATATACTCAGCATACATATTGGTATTTTGGGGGCTGGACATATATGACAGCAACAACAACAACAACAACAACAACAACAATAAAAAAACACATGCTGGCACACATTTGCACAAAAATCCTGCTTGTAATACATTCAGTAACATTTAATGTACATTCAAAAGTATTACATTAAACATTAACATAGCCCACATATGATAGGAGCTGAGATGGCAAATAAAATACAAAATAGAACAGCATACACACACACACACACACACACATACACACACACACTCTAGCAGCTCTGAGACTGTGGCGCCGTCACCACCATCACCATGGAAACCTCTAAGAGCACACTCCACCTCTTAAACTGTCAGGAGAGAATTGAAGGCATCTAACACACATCCTTACATCAATCATGAATGACTCACCAGGTCGCAGTTAGACGTACCAAAACCACAATCACAAAATCACATATGCTGACAACTCAACCTCAATTTAGGAGATGAGAACAGATAATGTGGACCTGAAACCCTATTAGCACGTGTTACATTATGAAGTGTTGCATAGTGCAATGATCACGAGAGGTTATTATTCACTAAGGGATTTTGTATGGAAATGTAAAACAAAGCCACAGGTGAGTGAAGATTTTGAAATGCATGCATCTGAGGAGTTGAGTCCTCTGGAGTAAGATTTTGAAATGCATGCATCTGAGGAGTTGAGTCCTCTGGAGTAAGATTTTGAAATGCATGCATCTGAGGAGTTGAGTCCTCTGCTTTCTTTCTGCTGACTATTTTACTTCTCAGCAGTGAAAAGACCTGAGATCTCCCATTATAACCCAAGAAAGCACTACAACTACAGGAATGAGAAAAGATCAATACTTACTGCGCTTTCTGGTCTTTTTCAAATGGCATGAAACTGCATAGCCTGTTTCAGAATGAGACGACTGCAAATCACATGCAGCCAGTCTATCTGACTGCCTGTAGCTGTGTAGCTCAATGCAAATTCTCAAGTCTGACCTCCAGTGAAGCCAAGGAGGACTGAATCCTGGGACTGCCTGTCTCTGCACACACCCTGCCTGTGTTTGTCACTGCCTCAGTAGCCCTCTGTGTGTGTGTGTGTGTGCGTGTGTGTGTGTGTGTGTGTGTGTGTGTGTGTGTGTGTGTAAAAACTCAACCAGGGCCTTATCCATAACCTCATATCTTTTGACATGATCATCCTTCTTGCCATGAGATGCAGCCCTGCTATCTAATGAGGCAATTCGCACACACAGACACATACACCCAAACGTAGACACACACACACACACACACACACACTCACACACAAATGTAGACACATGAGCATATGTGAGTGCAATGTTATTCATGTAACCCCCCTGGTATTCTGGGTGGCCTTAATCCTGATTTAGCATTCTTCACACATCTCATCAGGCAGGATAAATCTTTAGGCTGACCTTTCCCAAATGAGCCTGCTAACAAGGGCCATCGCTCTCATTTCTCTTTACACTCAGTCACTTAGATTAAAGAGAAACGCCGTCAAAATCCTGCCCAGTGATTTACTGTTACACATCCACTCGCTTGGCAGTGGCTCTCCCACAAGTTTGTGCCCAGTTCCTGAGCACAACAGATGCCTCGCTGGCTTCAGTACTGACTCTTCCCCACATCTTATGTCAGTGCCAGCAGGTTCTCTCTGTCTCTCTCTCTCTCTCTTTCTTTCTCTCTCTGCCTGCTCTTTGGCTCCTCTTTGGCCGGGAGGTGAGCAGCAGGCACGCTCACATCTTCTGAGGGGATTCACGCTATTACGCCACTGACACCAGCCATGACGGAGACGAGGCGGGAGGCCCTAGTCATCTCTGACAAACACCTCTGGGGAGGGAATCCCCTGGCTGCTCAGCTTAGCAAGAACGAAAGGGTCATGCTTTTTCAGAAACACTCGAGAAATTGATTTGACTTTGTATTTCTCCCATGGCAACTCCTGTGTTTTTGTTTTGGATTGTGTTGGATTACTGTGCAGAGCACTTTGGACGACACTGTGCACTTGCTGTTTCTTACCTTCAAGCTTGTACTGCAAATGTAAACATCTAATCACTTCCTGGATCTAATTTCACAGTATCACCTTACATTTACCCTTTGCAGTGACGGGGGGACACTCCTCCTATCCTGTATTACATCTGTTTTAGCACCCACCCCACTCGTCTCTATTACAGCATGGAAATACCACAGGGGTGGGAAGGGAGGAAGGGTGCCCTCACTCTCCACCTGAAATCCACATTCGATCCGTTAGTGTGACAAATGACTCATTGCTCCCCACATCCTCACCTCCACAATACCATGACAGCGAAGGGAGAGAGAGGGAGCAGTGGGACAGAACGAAGGCGTTTCCACAGTAATCTCTGCACCTACTAAGACAGCAGCTTAGATAATGGAGGTAGGGGTTTTGAGGGTTATTTGCGGAGTCCTCTGCAATGTTCAATCAGGGACATACTGAGCTATTAACGAGGGTGTGGGGGCGGACTGCAAACTGAACAGCCTGAGCTTCCTTTGGTGTATGCGTGCTTCTCTTCCTCTTCTTATGTCGATGTGTGTGTTTGTGTGTGTGTGTGTGCGAGTGTGTGTGTGTCTGGGCCTCTGCCACTGCTGCAGTCACAGAGCGTGTTCCCTGCGGACCACACATTTGGCAGAGCGCAGCATCTTTCAGATGGGGGCGTGGTACACACACGTACACATACACAGACCCAGCCAGAACCCCCGACCTTCTGGTTCTGATCCAACACACTAAGGGCTTCAAACAGCCTACAGGGAAGCAAACAAGAAAACAAGTACTTGGAATACGGCTTGTGTCCAGAGACTTATGGCAACAGAGAATCATGTTAAAAATAGCTTTGTTTTACATTATATACTGCATTACAAGTGGATTGAGGGCATCTCACAGTAGAAGAACATGTTTTATGAGTATTAAACAATGACCTCCCCTACTCTGGGTAGGCAGCCACAGTTGGAAAAGAATACTTCTATTACCATCATACAGTACTAATATTCCTAGAAGTAGGAGGCTAACTGACTAGCTAATCCTAGTTAGTGAATTACAAACATGCACTTACAGCTACTGACATCACAGCGTCCTAGACAGAAGCCCATCAGTAAAGGGCCTGTGGCTGCTTGCATTGTCTCCTCTAATCCAGTTAGCGCTGGTGTCTTAAGTCAACGTGTCATCACACAGCCATTATCCGCACGTTACTGGCATGCAAAACACCTAATAAAGTTGTTATTCCACTGGCAAACAGGGAGAAAGTGCTGGGTGCCTTTTCCGAGAGGCTTTGCATTCATTAGCATAGAGACAAGCTAAGCTCTGGGAGCACACATGACAGGGGACAGTATGCCAACAGTGGGGAGCTTCAGATCACAAGGAGGTTTAGGCAGCTTGGGTATTTCACTGGAGTGGCATCATACACATCCCACACTCCTTCTGAATAGAGCGAACAATCTAAGATAAGATAATTACATATTGGATTATTGAAGTGTAAGGCCAGTGTGTAGTGCAGATGTGCATAGTGAATTAGAGAAGAGGCAGGTAAATCTACACGGGCTATAAACTAGCAGGAACAGTGGGGGCATTCTCAATTTGCTGTGTTAATGAAACCCATATTTTTTGTCTTTGTGCATTTACAAAGGGTTGAAGTATGCTAATATGATGCTTTTCACTGGGGTCAGCACTACTGCTTAGAAAGTTCCAATTAACTGCAATGAAGTTCTCAACTAATTATGCCTACAGAGCTTTTTTACGCATCTCAGCTCCAAAGGCAGTTCCTACATAACTGTATTGTTACTTTAATATACACAAGGACATATTGTGAATGTTGGTTATCTATTTATTTTAGCTAAAGGAATCACTACTGTATTTGGCCACATTATGTCATCTCTTCTTTTGTGTTCTCTTCTAAGGTCTCCTGAAGAGGACATAAAACTGTTTGCAGTGAATTGGAGTCTCAACAGACACACTCAGGATTTTCTCCTCTCTTTCCTCCGCAACTTCTCTAGAGCGAAGTCTGCTCACGACTGTTACCATTATGGAGAAAGTCAGGTTTAGTGGATTTCTCAGACACCATAAAAAACACTGGCAACACTTTCTGTGAACCCAGTATTCATAAAGCTTTTAAAACACATTCATAAAGGGTTATAATGCATTTATAAAGTCATAACTAATGTCAAGTGTTCATAACTGTTTATACATTCCCATGACTGTACTTATAAGGCATTATAATGTAATCTTTTAAGCCCTATAACAACTTGAAATGTCACAAAGCATTATAAAGCTTCAATTTGTTAATGTCCTTTTACATGACTGCTTGCACGTGTCAAATAATGAAGAGTTACAAGTGCTCAGTGCATACTCTAAGTAGAGTGAGATAAACACATAATTAATCATGAAGATCATTACAGACAATAAGTAAAGTGGTACTGTATGTTTCCCTATCAAAAGGCCAAAGAAGCTTATAAGGCTTTGTGACACTTCAAGTTGTAAAGGCTTATAAGATAACATAATAATGCCTTATGAGTACAGTCATGAGAATGTATAAACAGTTATGAATACTAATGCCATTAGTTATAAGGCTTTATGAATGCATAATAACCCTTTATGAGTGCATTTATAATGGTTTATGAGTACTGGGTTCATAGAAAGTGTTACCAAAACATCTAGTCCAGCGGTCCACCACATGAGAAAAGACTAGAGACTAATTAGGAAATACATGAGAGAGTCCTGAAGCACTACCCTCCCTATTCCAAACCCTACCATTCATTCAGACAAGAGGTGAAGCAGCTAGAATTCAGAAGAATGGCTGCCTTGGAGAAGAACTCACTTTAACATGTCGCTGCCAACACAGCTGACTGATCAGTGATGATAACAGTAATGAGATTGAAGTCACACAACTTGGGACTTGGGTGGCTGATCCAGCCCAGATACACAAGGTCAATGTCATGATTGGACTAATACCTCGTAAACACACAACAGCACAGGACCAGCCTCCTCTCACAGCTCATCTGTTGCCTGAGCCACATGATAATAAAATGTCGATAACTCATTTCAGTAATCTGTCCTTTAAATAAAGCCTCAAATCGGAATCAAATGTTGTCCGAAAGGAGACTCATAGGTCTCTATTCCAGGTCATACCAAGAACAGCTGAAAATCAAGAACAAAGAACAAAATCACAACAGTGCTCACTTCATTCTCAAAACCTTACCTTACATAAAAATGGAGGTAATAAATACTGATAGATCAAAATCTAATTCAAAACAGAGTATTATTGATAAGTATGACAGATCCCATGGCCATGAGAATATAGGCCTGAAATATCAAGAAGCCTGTAAACATTTCAGCAAATCTCACTCCTCCACAGAATAGGAGGGATTTCACACACACACACACACACACACACACACACACACACACACACACACACACACACACACACACACACACAAACGCACACACACACACAGACGAGCCTGGACAGATTTAGGAATATGTTCTGTCCCAGAGGATGCTGATTAGAAGCACTGCACTAAACCCAAAGGCAAGGCCACAGCTCCATCCATCATGACAGAGATGCAGAGATCCTCAGAAAATTGCCTCTCCTGTATTACTGTTCAGTTGGGAATCTACATGCAGAGCAAAAATGTCATGTTCTGTGGGTCCCGCCACAGTACTGTGTGATTTTGGTATTGAGACAAGAAAGAAAGGAAAGAAGAAAGGAGCGTCTCTCATCATGTGACAAATAAATGAGACCTGCTGTCATTTGTTAATATTGTTGGTTCTGGTGTGACAAAAGAAGATAACATGCATATCGATGTTCATATCTGTGTGCTGTTGTACAGCTGTCAGAGGAAACCTGCTGATGATTCTCTCAATGTGTTCTCTCATATTCTATACAGGGCAGCTGGAGAAAGGTTCAAAGATGTGAATGTCAAGTAAATTATGCATGTAAAACCATCACTTCAGAGCGTGCAGAAAAACAATTCTCACTGGAAAAGAATGATGTTGGCCCATGCCCTCCACTGTGCTTCTCCAGGGTCCATCTCTAACATCTTCAAACCTTAAGGATGAGCTCCATCCATACTCAGTACTCAGTACTCTCCCCTCAAACAGAGGCATGTGCAAATGCACCCAGTAAAGACCATAAACTCAGCTTCCTGGCTGCTCTCTGAGGAGCCTCCAAAGCAGGTCAGTTGCTACTGATAACGGCAATAACAATTTTCTCTGGTTATGCAACAACCCAGGACCAAGCTGAGGGATAATTCTAAGCTTGACAGTAGTAGGCCAGCACAGCACACTAAATGATAATACATAGAGAGCCGTTCAACATCCCAATTTACATATAGAGATGCTGTATAGAGGAATATAGGGCTTGGGTTATTCCATAACCCATCTTGTGTCTCCCAGTTCATGTCCTAGATTTTATTGAAAAAATTTACATCCTGTCTAAGACGTGTGATCTTGCCAAATCTCAGAGCTTTACTCCAATTTTTTTTTTAATGTTGACATCATATCATATGAATGATTTCTAGTTGGATTTTTGCCTGTTTTATGTGTAAAATGGAGAGTTATGGAATAACGTGAATTTTTTATGCTCAAGGGGTTCTAAAGTGGTTCAAAGTTAGCCAAAACATGCCTTTTTCAGTCGGAGGCCATGTTTGAGCCATTGTATCCTGCTCATCATTGCTGGCAAAGATTTTTCACTTTTAGTAGTTGAAGACCTAAGGTAAAGCTACATTCTCAGAAAGTTTGGTCACAAAATATTGAAATGTTGAATATTGAAACGGAGAGACTTGATGTTCATGTTGTACATAAAACCAGATAGAAGTCAGCAAGAAATCATTACTGGGGTTATATCTAAGCATGGTGAAAAATACAGCCTTACCCAATGGAATTCCTTTATTTGGTGAGCCTTTACAGGGACATTTCATCATTTCATGAATAAAAAATGGTTTGGATACAGCTTGGATTTGCCAGGAAAGCAGATCACAGAGAGGAGTATGGGCATGATTTTTTTGAAATAATCCATGACATGAGCTGGGAAAATTTCTGAAAATTGGGTGAGTTGGTGTGGAATGACCCACTTGTTAAACACATGGTTTTATAGAGTTTCAATAACTCTTACTATTAGTTATCAGTGAAGCTGGTGTACTGTGTGTGGATTTGGTCCGACGTGTGTTTGAGCTCTGATCTTTTCAGCGGAAAGGTGGTTCATCAGTGGTCTAGAGCAACCTAATTCTCTAAAAAGTATGTTTTTATTTTTCATTTAGTTGACTTGCTTTGTTTTCTTTTGTTCTCAATCATTTTATGTCTTTATTTTCTATTATTCACTGCTCTTTGCCTTTATGTTTGTGAAGCACATTGAACTGCCTCTGTGTATGAAATGCTCTATATAAATAAACTTGCCTTGCTTTGATAACATAACATATGGAGTGTTTAACAAGTTTGACTTTCAGTGCCCACTTACCAGACGCCGAATCTCCCTCTCGCATTCCCTCTTGATGCGGTTGATCTCCTCCTGGTGGAGGTGGTAGACGCTGCGGATTTCAGCCGCCTTGATCTTGTCGGCCTGCACGGCGGTGCTGAGCGCGTCCTCCATCTGCCGCTTGGCGCCCTTCAGCTCCAGGATCTCCTGCTGCAGGCGCCCGCGCTCGACCTCGAAGCTGCGGCGGGCCTCCTCGCGCACCTCGGCCGCCAGCGCCGAGTGCAGCTTGTCGGCAGGGCCGTCACGCAATGCCGCCACCAGACCCTGGAGCCGCTGGATCTCGCCGTCTTTGATCTTGATGACGCGCATGAGCTCCTGCTCGTGCTGGCGCAGCAGCGTCTCGCGCACCCCGTGCAGCTCCTTCAGCTTCTCCTCGTGCAGCTTGGCCCGCAGCTCCGTCACCACCACCGTCGACTTGTTCTGCTCGTGCCGCACCTCCTGCGTCTTCTCGCGCTCCAGCTTGCTCACCTGTGAAAGACAATAGAGAAAGAAAGAGAGAGAGTTAGAGAGTTAGTCTGTCCTTCAAATCAAAAGAGGATTGTCTCTCACACCTGCATCTGAGGGTCTGATTGGGCTCATATGACACAGTTGTAAGCCTAAGAAGTACTGAATTAGCCTCAAAGCACCTTAATTAGACACAATCCCAGTGTCCTGTTTAGCCCTGAGGCCTCAAAGACCTTGCTGCAATGAATCAGCCAGCATGAAGCCAATTCAGACCAGTCAAGTGTATGAGGGTTCAGGGCCTAGGGCTTAGGGCTTAGGGCTTGGGGGGAAGGGGGTGGGGGGGTTAGCAGGAATTGTTTATGGCTTAGCCAAGGCACTGTGTTTATTGCGTGTGTAGCCCCAGGAAGTACACACCCAAACATCACTGGGGAGCAATTCATAGAATATGGCAGAAGGATTAGATTGTGAAATGTACCTTCAGGAGGTTTTGGTTACATGTTCTGAAGTAAGGGAGGGTAAAGTAGAGTAAAGGAAACTGGACCAGAGAAGGAATCACCGGGCTTCATAAACATAACAGAGTGATGAGTTTATTAGACATCCGGACAGGAATTAGCAGTAAAAAGACACTGGTTGGCACAAAGCACATCAATACAATAGAGATAGAGAGTATTAGACTATAACATACTGCATATTACAACATTCTGCTGTTTTGTTGTGGTACAGTATACTGTATGTGGGTGCAGAAAGACAGACAGTTATTTATAGTCCATTAGTGTGTCAGTCCCCAACCTCCCAGGGTTTACTTGAGGTCACGCACTCCCATCCTCTGTCCCAGTTTAAATGAGAGTGACACACGGTGCCTGCAGCAGCCTTTCAGACAGAGGCAATGGGTGGGAGGAGAGGCGGGGGGAGGGGGAGAGCTCTTAATAGTTTGCTTCTGCATTGCCAGAAATGTATGCCTGCATGTGTGTGTGTATGTGTGTGTTTGTAAGCTTATGGGTGTGTGTGTGGGTGGTGTGCTTGCATGAGTGGTTGTATGTGTGCGCCTGTGTGGGCTCTTTTGGGGGCACATCTAAAATTATCTCTGATGTAAAGTGCACTCTCTCTCTCTCCCTCTATCTGTTCTCTCTCTCTCTCTCTCCCCCTTCTCTCTCTCTCCCTCTCCTTAGGGTCAGTGTTCCACTGCACTGCTCTACTGCAGTCTGCAGCACAGCGCTCCAGCATGACTGTGCAGAATGGCTCAGGCAACGACTAGCACCAGCCAGGTACAGAGCCATGTGATGCTGTTTACGAGTTCAGACGAGACACACACACACACATACACACACACACAGACACACACAGTGGGTCTGCATGATAACAACTAAAAGCTCGTGCAGACTGTTGGCAGAGGCAAACAGATGGAGACTATGGCTGCAGGATACGCGGCAGCACCTCGACCCTGACTAACTAGTCTTCTGGAGGAGAAGTGGGTCAGGAGGGAGACTGGACAGTGATGAGCATGAAGCGTAGAGGAAATCAAAACACGCAGTGTGGAAAAGAGAGGAGAAGCGGGCATATTTGGGGCCAAATACAGCCCTGTAGTGGTTCTGGGGATGGATGTTAAGGTTGTCCAGCGGGAGAGAGAGAGAGCTGAGCCAGAGGCCAAAAGGCTTCCCATGAGCCTCCTGTGGTGACCCATTCTTCCGTTACATTAATTAAAGCAGGCAGCAGACCGCACATGGACACGCAGACATAGAGACACACGGACACACCCACACCCACACATGCATATCTCTCGTTCTGTCTTTCTCTCTCTCACTCACACACACACAGACACACACACACACACACACCACACACACACACGCACACACACACAGGAACAACACATATGTTTGAGAGCATGAAATTGCATTTGGGTGAATTGTGCGAATTTTTGACAACTGCAGAGTAAATCCTACTCTGCATGTCAAAAAATGTCTTACAACATTTAAAGACATTATTAAATTGAATCCATTTTTGAAACACTTTGGGCTTGAATACTGAAAAAAAGATTGATCTGTCCAAATGATATTCTCAAAACAGTATTATTTGAATTCATTCAAAACCATGTGCAGCTTGATAAGTCTCTCACTTGGATTGAGTTGAATTGTGCTGGTTCACTTTTGAGTCACCATTATAAACAGAGGTGGTGGAGCCATGGCAACCAAGCAGGAAGCAGTGTTTGGATCCCCCACTGAAGTGATTATGGCCTCGTTGGATCCGTACTCTGTGCATCATCTGTTGGTGAGCTCATACTAGTCTATGTCTTGCTATTATCAAACTATCTGCTTCTGCATGAAAAAATTGTATTTAAAGAATCACCTTGGTCAGTATTGCTCGCTTACAACCCCAAAGCCATTTATTCTAAGAATATGGGGAGATTATAGTGCGACCTTCAGTTTATTCATGATGAAACCATCATACCCACAAGTAAACAGTGGCAGTGTAGAGAATGTCACCGGGTTCATCACCACCAGCCAACCAGCATTGAGTGACCACTGTCTATTGAGGCTGAACAACGGCGAGTGGCACGTGGAGACACTGTGTGCTGGGCATCGACAGCAGCCTGAGTGCCACAAAAGAACCATTCACACACCCTCGTCTTGGCTAGAGTGCCCCGTGAACATCTGTAAAGTCCCAGCATGCACTGGGCACTCCCAGGTGCCATCTCTGCTCCATTTATCACAGCAGAGCCACAATCAGCATAAACACCATTCATCTTACCTCCATCCAGGTAGCCACCACAGGAGGGCTTAGTTGTAGCAAGAATGGCTTTGTACCCCCTGCTATCTTAATAGACATGCAAACAATGTCAGGGACATATATTTAGACATTTGCCTGAAAGATTTCATTTTTGATAGAGCGGTTTGTCAGTGGGTGACGACTGAGGACTTATTTATTCTAATACAAGCAGTGCTTTCTCATCTGCAATGCTCTTTTGTCTCCTCCGCATGGGTGAGCACACAGAGCCGTGACTCCCCACAACTTGCCACCACAAAAACCGACTTCAGGAGATGAAAGGAGCAGACAGCGTCAGTTCCTGTCGGCGATAAATGGTAATGTGCTCATTAGAATGAGGAGCCAAAGTGACTGGTGTGTGGGTCAGTCTGTTAGAATAAAAGTCTCCAATTACTCGGCGAATGGGCGTGAGCAGAGATGAGCATTATTCCAGATAATTTCCCCTTCACCATCACCTTGTCTCACACAGCTTAGGGCTAGACCTCCATAACAACACAGGGATATTCAGGAAGAAAGATTTCTTGGCTGCAAGGCGATTGTGGAAAGATCCATGCATTCATTTGCAATAAATGAAGCAGTTTTAGCCTTGCGAGTTACAGAAAAGAGTGTGTTAGATGTTCTTTTGTTCAGATATATTATGTTATTATATCTCACCTACTGAATTGGTACGCAGTGCTGCTTGATGGGCCCTCTGCCATTGATTAGGTTCAGGAGCAGTAAGTTACACAAAGACACTGTGGGAGTGAACTAAGACAGAGGTCTGACAACAACCCACTCACTAAACCTCACATGCTCACAGACCCATTCTGGTTCTGCTATTATAGTCCTCTTCATACTGGTTCCTCCCATAGCAACGCTAAAGTATGGATTAAACAGAGTTTCCACTTGTAGGTGTATACATACACTCAGAGCAGCAGATTCAATAAGCTAAGGGTAGACTGGGAGATTCAGATATTCTTCAATGAGTACTGTCCTGTATGTGCTAGTATAAGTATAGCTGAAATGAGATCTGCATGTCTGAGTGGTGCATATTCCTTGAAGTATCTGCCGCCAGAAGCACTTCTAGATGCCTGAGTTCCTGGATAACATGTCTGGGCAATGTCAGAACTAGTGTTCACAGCCAGTTCTCGGTACTCTCCCTGTCAATCACTCCCAGATTGACAGCTGATTGAAGCATCTCCTCACCCCGCTGAATACTCCCTTGGGAGACCCCTTGCACGGTCTGTCCCACAAATGTGGCAGTAATACAGCCAGTCATGTCATTAAGCTTATCTAGAAGTTTCTTCTCAGAGGGTGTGGCTGGCACTGAACCAGGCCATGACATTGAAATTAAATCACTCACTGATGACTGAGTGGAGTAAATCCTAGTGCAGCCTTTTCATGAGCCAGGTCTATGTAACAAAGAGTGACAGGGCTGGTTAATATGGATGTGCTCGTATTTAATGAGAAACGTCAACAATTAACCCACTGCAACCTGCTGTTTCAGTCACTTCAGAACTACTAACAACATGAGTGATCTTTCTGACACCAACGAAAGCCCATGAAAATGCATTAAATCTAAAGGCCTTGCAAAGGCAATAACTACTCCACCATGCTGAATCACTGGGGGTGGTATCTTATGCTTTAGAAGATAAAAATATCACAGCTCTGTGAATCTGATCTGGTTTTTATCTAAACAAGGCAATCAGTGGGTCTTCATGGGTTCAATCTCTTGTGGGTTTACTGAGCAGTGTTGAATCATAATGAGAAAAGACTGTTTTGGACTTGTGCCCCGACTGTCTTCAAATAATTGAGTAAAATAAGCCTAGCTGTGTGTTGCATTAGCATGCTGTTGTTGTGCACTCACTCACTCACCTTGCTCTTCTCTTGCTGAAGCTCGATTTGGATGTCGGTGAGTTTAGCCCTCAGCTCCTCATTGGCGGCCTGCAGGGCCGCTAGGGCGTCTGGCCGATCGGCCTTCGACCGCCCACCCGGCCCCTTTTTGGACATGGTGCTGCGTCAAGGCCGGGATCCAGCAGCGATGGCCTCTGGCCCTGACCACCTCCCCGTGGGGACCTGTGACGTTTCAGAGGTCTCAGGATTCTCACTCTCTTGGATCCTCAGCTACATTTTTTCGCCCACCTGGAGCCAAAGAGACAGACAGTCAGAGACAGATAAAGTCAGAGAAGGGACTGGGGCCATTTGGGGACAAAAAAACAATTTGATGCCTGTCAGTCTAACTCAAAGTCCTCCACCATGGCTGTGAGGTTTGTGTATCTGTGTGTATGTGTGTGTGTTAATCTGTGTGTATGTGTGTGTGTGTATCTGTGTGTGTGTGTGTTTGCATGTGTGGATGTCAGAGAGAGGTGAGAGAGAGAGCTGTGAGTGCCTTAAGCTCCCACTAACCTGCAGTGACACATTATTCCTGCACTGAGGCAGGCGCACACAACATCACACTCTTAAGCATGCAAGATGCTGAACACATCTTCCTCTGATGTGCAGCGCACTGCATCACATTAACATCATCATCATCATCTGGCCACTGCATCGTCATCTGGTGACTGCATCCCAGCCAGTCCTCATATGAACTGATGCTTGTATCTATAGCCTGGAATAACTCAGACCAACATTCTGGCAAATTTGGATTTGCTCTGTAAGTCCATCTAGAGTCAAACTCATTGTAGCTCATTTCTAAATCACTAGAAACCCAAGAGCCAATCTTATCCACTTATCCAACATGGGATAAGAAGAGAAGTGCATTCAGCACAAGCGGTGATGGCACCAGTGCTAATTTACAAGCATTTCCCTTGAATCACCAGTTGTTTTTGCACTTTCAAAATTATTTGGTGAAAAGTTCAATGCAGTAATTTAGCTTAAATAGCCCCAGGAACGTGAATGTCGACTCCGGACCTAAATCAAACTCAACAGAGATTTTTAGAAGAGATCTTAGTTTACCCAGGCTAATCCACAGTTACTTACAGACATCAGGACCAGTCTCCGCTGAGTAACTTAAGGATATAGCGATGGCATCAGGGAGATCAAATCCATATTTTTCTCTGGCTAGTGCATGCTAACCCAACTTCTTAGCTACTGCATTAGCACAGCCCACAACACTGCCACTACACAGCATAAACAACACAGTCCTCATACCTCAAATCAATTTCCTTCCATCAGTCTACACCTTCAGGAGAATAACAGTGCAGATAACGATGCTTCCAGCAGTGCTTGACTGTAAACATATCTGATAAAGATGTTTTTCAATCCAGCCTGGGCTGCATTCACCTGCTCTGGCCGAGTATCATTTAATTGCTGTGTGAGATTTCGCTGCTTAGAGGCAAATGAAACACATGCATTTTGTGTTTCAGGAGAGAGGGCGAAATTAAATACTGCCAGACACATTTCTCAACTACAACCCTCTCCCACACCAGCGCCCTGTCTGAATATAAACCAAGCAACGCCAGACACCACCAAACAAGCTCACATTGTCTTCTCAAGACATAAGGCAACTTTACTTTTGCAAAGAGTCATGACCGTGCAGGGACCGTGTAAACCACTGATGGCAACAGGATGGGACTAGTGCTACTATGACAGAGATTAGTTAACTATGACAATAGTGAAGGTCTAATGTAGGACACTCACAACAACAGGTTCAAACAGAAAGAAAGGTGAATTGACAGACATGGACATGCAACTCTCACTTGATAAGTCCATTCTCAGCACATACTTTAAGACTGTACAACAAAACATGACCCACCCAGCGCTTTTCACTGGCTCAATCAATCATTTGTCATGCTCACAGAGAAGAGGACAGACAGACTAACAGACAGTCAGACAAAGACACAGACAGGAAGAGAAATGGACAGGAGGAGAGAGGGGCACAAAGGAGTGCAGGAAAGTTCTGATGGTTAAAAGCACAGATGCAAAGAAACTGCGAGCAGAAAGGTGGAGAGAGTGATGGAAAGAGATAGAAAAGGGTTAACAAACAAACCAGCAAGAGTTGACTGTAGCTTGATTTACAAGGTTGTTCGTTCTTGAAAGTCCAGCCTGGTACTGTTTGATAAACTACCCAAGACCATCTGACATTTTATACACCAATCTATTTTAGAGCACATGCCATAATTGATCAATTTGCCTTGACTTTAATTTGCATGGCACATATGTGACTCCATCTATCAAACCAGAACAAGAATTGCTTGTTATTCAATAGTCCAAGGCTCAAATCAGAATTGATTGAAATGGTGCACACACTACACACCAGAATGAGATGCTATCATATCTACATAATGACACAAAACCAACTCCGTCCCCAAAAGGATCAGAATGTTCTAGAGGCACTGTGTGTTACATAACAACACACCTTCATGGAGAGATTTAGAAAGAGTGTGCTTTCACCTCTGAAGGGTGTGGCAAGTTCCAATCTATTACTCCAACTCACTCTCCGTCTCTCTACATCTCGTTGATGTGCCGGCAAGGCTGCAATTTGGTTCCCATAATAGACGTGACTCCTGTCTTTCAGACCCTGACCCCTGACAATGCAGGGATAAAAGCACAGGGTGTGAGCAGCATGCTAACAGCAGAAGACAAACAGCCAGTCCCCTTCATGCAGCACCACGCATCCCAATGCCAGAGGATGGGCCACAACTCCTCACCACTGCAGTTCCATTCATCAGGCTTTCTCTGATGTCTAATAAGGTTTAATGTAGCTGTCCCTGATGGACAAAAGATTGGCTGATAATTTGGTATAATTCAGCTTTCCTCAAAATTGCAAACTAGTCTCACATCCACATTGTCCATTTTGTGCACCAATTTATGCATTTTTTGGATGATTGATTCTCTGTGCCTATTCAAAATTGAATGGATATGAAAATGTAATACACAGCAAGTTAGCTCACATAAAAAGCTATAGCAAAACAGCTTTTCAGTATGCAATGGGGGATCAGCTATTCATCAATCTGTCTTTAAAGTCTTAAAATGGCCACATATGATCATGAAGGATGTCTGTTATAAAAACAAGTGCATTCTACACTTGACAGAAAAGCAAGTCACATTACAGATCTTATGCAAGCTTGTGAAGAAGGCCTTCCTGCTGCGCCCCAGTAAACATGAGGTGGAAATCCTCTTGGCAATTCAGATGGAGTTAAAACAGCATTCATTTTAGGATTTGCCTCTAACATCTGTCTATCTAGTTCACTCCTCCAGTGATGGAAACTAATACTGCATCTGAGCAACGAGTAGGTACACAAAGAGTCAGTCACACACTGAAATCTTTGCCTCCGGCATGAAGTGTTTACTGAGTCTATCAGCAACCTTCGGGACGCCATTCTTCAAAAGGCTAGAGCTGCTACACGACTCCTGCTAGTGCCAAACGTGATGTGTGTCTCACTCTCCCTCTCTTATACACACAATGGATGCAGGGACTAACTCCGTTCAAAGTCTGCAGCATAAGCTGGGCTTTTGAAAAAAAAAAAAATTTTGATAACTGGTCCATGATCTCTGCTGGTGAAATACTGTATAAAATATGCTCATTAGAGTAGCCACCTCCTGAAAATGAAATCATAATAATAAATAAGTCTTTATATCATGAAAGACTAGAGATATGCTACCTAATTTAGTTTCTCCTGCCATGTCTACAACATACAGACAACAGGAAGAAGAAAAAATGTGGGTTAATAATGAGGCATTAAACAAGTAGGGGCCATGTAGGGTTTGTAGTGTGCAGAGGGTATCATATGGCCTGGAGTCAGAGCACTGCTGCAGGGAGCTCAGGAGTTCTCCCTTCCCTGTCATTCTCCTGCTGGCTTGTGCTAGGCTCTGTCTTGCTCCATGCTAATCAGCCTGCCACTTTGCCACTGTGCTCCAGTCGATGGGAGGTCAGCTATAATGGGTGAGCAGGTTATTACACATACACACACACACTTCCACAGAGCACCCTTCCCGAAGGCTGAAAATAGCTTGGAGCATCATGACTGTGAGATGAAGCACTTCAGCACCAGGCTGTAAGGCGGAGGCAGAGACAGAGACAGAGCCTCAGGAGGGTGAGAAGTGAGATATCAACACATTCCCATGCCCGACTATGCATGAGGGCCATCACATGTGGAGATGCATCAGCTCACCTACAGCTCCATGGCCTCAGCTGATCCCATCTCAGCTTCCTCAGTTAGTGCATCTCCTCAAAGACATGATAGAGAGATTGTCTGGTAATCAGCACATTTGCTTGATGCAGTAAATGGAGTCGTTTGATCTGGGGCTTTTCTAGGAAATAATGTCTTAGCTACACGATACCTTTGGAGGCTTCTCCATCAGCCATGGGCAAAAGCATGCTGCACATAGCCCAAAACATGGCGCACACATTATTGCTGAGGGGAAGGTCTGTTTTAAGTGGAATATTAAAAAGAATTTTGGAGACATGAAGCTTAATGCTTATTTTTTTTTGGGGGGGGGGCACAACTATCAGTACTACTCAGAAACAAGCTTAAGATTAGCACTCACTGAGGTAATCCTAAAATGAAACAGATTTTGTCGGATTTACATGATGACAACATATTTAAAGTAAAGATTAAACTAACCAGAATGATGTGAAAACTGTGCAACAAGCCACATTCCTTCCAGACTGCTCTGAAGAATCATATGTGTTTTAGAACACATTTTTAACTCTTGTTATGAATCAGTATTTCAGCAGTATAACTGCATAACTGATCACTCACACAGCATCATAAGAGCAGGTGGGAAAGATATATTCCATAATGGACAAGTCTACATAATGTACAGCCAGCCATCACTACTGCCTCAACCAAAACCTTACATTAGGATGGATGTAAGAGCTTGCCTCATGGGAAAAGACTCAACTTGACCTCTTCCAGTAAGCTGAAGAAAAATTTTGTTCTTAGATATTAACCTGATCTGCAACTGTAGAGAGAAATCATTTTTGGAAGTAGTCATGATCCTGTCTGTGTTGAAGCATGTCTGAAGAGCCCCTAAGGAACTTTTAGCACAATCTTCTCATCAGATCATAAATATTTCACAGGAACTATACAGTACAAAAGGTGTCCTGCTACATTAGCAATACAGACGTTTGCTATCACAGTGCTGTAAGTAAAGTACAACGTGATCAACTGCTCCTGTTCACAGGCCAGAGGAAGAGAAGTATTCACCGGAAATATGGCATGGAGGAGCTAATACACATGACATGGAGCCCCATTCTTACACCTGCCCGTGACAGCTGTGTGACAGCTGTTAGCTTTAGACAGAGGACTGGCCTGCTGCAGTGTATACTCTATCAGTGTCTATAATGAACAGACAGTGCTAGGTTATCACACAAGTATTGGCAGTATGTGCAGCCTAAGCAGTTTGTCAGATATAGACATAATCCTGCTTAGATGCACAGAGACATCCAGACACAGATACAGCAAATAAATGCTAGCTTAGTGTAGACTATGGTAGCGTGCATCGCGTATTTACAGCATGGCAGTGTCACTGAGTTTATCAACAACCATACATATAAAAAGAGAGGGAGAGAGAGAGAGTATGTGTGGGAGAGCGAGAGAGAGGGTGAGAAAGGGAGAGAGAGAGAAAGCGAGAAAGGCAGAGACACCAACCTTAAAAGCATGATCCTAGATGCTGAGGGGAATGCTGACTGCTGGCTCTAGCCGGGGAGTTGCTCCACGGATGGAGGGAAAACCATTTTCTGCGCGCTGTGGCACATGCTCTGAAAGCAGAGGGGAGGATGTGTTGTCATGCCTGCTCCACAGACAGGCGCTTCCCCACACGCCGCTCTCATCACTCACATCGCACAGGCAGCAGGAAAAAATAACGACAGAGAGAGAGTGAGGGAGAGAGAGAGAGGGGGATGAGGAGGAGGAAGAGGATGAAGAGAAACACGGCAAACAGCTCGCTAAACCAGGTCTTAAATCCTTTGCAAAATAAAAATAAAGAACTAGGGTAGTGATTCATCAAACACAAAATAAAACACACAAGCACACATAGACGCACACAGAGGATGTTTAAGCCAGGGTGAAATGGGGGAGTAAATAGAGGGGCAGGTTCTCAGGAGCATTTTGAAACGATGCAGCGAGGAGGATTGTGCGCTTACCGTGAACACACCCCCCTCCCTGCAGAAGTGAAGAATCAAGCCGGCGAGGGAGAGGGAGAGAGGAAGGAGCAGAAGGAGGAGGAGGAGGAGAGAGTGTCGTAGCGTGCACACATTCACACAGCACAAACACATATGCAGTCATACACACACACACACACACACACACACACATATGCATGCATACACACACACACACACACACACACACTCACATAGGCACAAATGGATAGTAGGCTGCACTGTGAGAGCTGGCCAAGGATGATAGGAATGGGGGCTGGGACGAACTGACGACTTGAATCTTCATCTCTCTCTCTCTCTCTCTCTGTGTGTGTGTGTGTGTGTGTGTGCATGCAGTGGGTGGATGGGTGGTACACTCCACTGCCAACCTCCACCAGCCGGCGCTAGGCCACTGCGGCGCTTCTGCAGCGCAGTTGAGCCAACACATGTAATAACGTCATCACCACCAGGGGATCCACCCTGCATCAGTACCACACACACACACACACACACACATATACACATACACACATATACACATACACACACATCCAAATATATATATATATATAAGAGAAGATGTGTCACACGTATCAGGCTAACACTGATTTCAAAACAACCCAGTGCATTTAGCAAAGTGAACAATGCAGTATTTTCACAAGACGTCATCCTCTTCAGGGTGTGGCCTGCCAGCGTGCGTGGATCGGGAGTTGAACGTCCTCAGAACCAGGATGTTTGCACCACCATGGGAAAACTCCTCTTATTCCTTGGGAGGGCAGTAGAGAGTCATATTTACACATGGTCTCGAGGAAGAGCATAAAATGTCAATTAGGAGATGAATTGATCACCCACTGACACCCAGAGATTCTTATTAGAGGTCATTGACATGACTCTTTAATGGGTTATATAATTAGCAGGAAAATACTGTTAAGGATGTAGGCTACTGTATGTTAGAGCTGCCACAAAATAGAGATGAATGTGAGAGAACACATCTAAGACATCCCACTGAGTCACGGTCAACATCCCAGAGACCCTCTGAAACGTCTTTCTGAGGTTCTCCATCAAGCTTAACATCTTAAACTAACTGGAAACTACACGGGAGGTAAAGCAAAAAGGATTGTTTTTTCAGGTCACCCAGTCAAAGAAATATTCAGGTGATAGAATAAGGATATAGAAAAGAGAGGAGAGAGGGGTAGATTTAGGCTATTCCGGATATCTGACTAATGCAGACTTGACTGGCAGATTTCATAGTGTGTGATATCAGAATAAGTTAACGTGATGGCAGTATTTAAGATTATGGTTATCCTACATGATCAAGAACACAAACCTTTTTGACAGAAATTTTATTTTGTTGATATATAGGTTGCACTTACAAAGGAAATAGCAGGCCTATTGGATAATATCGAATTCTACACAAGGCTGTGGATAAATATAATATATTTTCCAATTAAAGATGAATGACATCCAGATTTCGTTTAATATTTTTTATCATAGCCCATGCATTACACTAGTGCCCTACTTCCTGAATGGATATTTCTTCCTATCTGGCATGCGCTCCTGCATGACAGCGCCTTATTTGGACCAGTCATACCAAACGTTTCTATAGGACAGCAGCGTGGTACGTCACTATTTATGAGCCAGATTTTTTATAGGCTAGTCGGACAACAGTAACATAACGTTCTACTTGAGTCATAAGAAAAGCCATGCCTTCTGCCTGACAAAAAGAGACGTATTTGTTTTGCCTGAAATCGAGAGGTTGTGTACTGATAGCAATAATAGACTAGATTCGTCACATATTCGTGATAAATGTTCGCAGGTTTTAGAATTCGTGGCTTCAAACATTCGATTTAAAACTAAATCACTTGGTTTGAGGAACAGGGAGCTTTGTTGCCAAAAAATGACGACAGAGAAACACAATATCCCAGATGAAAATTTACAAGGTAAGTCAAAGGCTGTCAAGAACTTGCGCAACCTTCTAATGAAAATGTAAACATGACTGCTCATCGATGCTGGCGATTACTTTCCTGCGATAGGCACGTAGGATAATCATTGCTGGACGTATTAGAGTGCTGTAAAGTATTGATGCAGCATATATGTTATGACGTGTTATAAAACCAAACAAAAAAACATTTACATGTATCGTCTTTGTTTGGTAAGATGCGCACGTGACTTTGCTTTGGCTGTGTGTTTTAGGGTAACGTGTCACTAATTATGGACTAATACCTCGTCTTCAGAGCGTTCTCTTATTTTCGTGTAATATTAACAAAATATACAGTTTGTGGATTGCTGACAAGGAGCTGTTGTAAGCTAGATTGTCTAAGTTAGGTTAGGCCTGTGTAACAATACAGCCTGAAGGAGAATAGTAACGTTGCAATGTGTCAACAAAGCAGTTGCGCCATCACTCTGTGGTGCATAGCAGGCCTCACGCTGATGATAAAAATATCTTGTTTATTAGTTTGGTGTGCCACCTGTCCTTTCACCTGAGCATTGCTTAATACAGTTATGATAAGGCACAGGCATTGAAAACATTCCCACTTTCTCTACACAAGTGGTCTGCTCCTGTGACGTAGGCGATGGGAGTGGTCCGCATTTGTCTGACGATTGGATGTTTGCTGTGCGGCTGAAGCCAGAGAGAGGCAGAGAGTGGGTGGGGGTGGGAGAGAGGCAGAGAGGGAGGGAAAAATCCTGGTGTTGTGGTAGATGCAGGAAGCTGGCCTGATGCTATTTTTAGAGCAGCCCAGTCATGTGTTTCATAATGGCTCCCTCATATATGCTGTTTCATCCTGCCTGGACATGCCAGTTGGTTACACTAAAATGTATGTATGTATGTATGTATTTATTTATTTAAACATTAATGTCTCCGTCTCATATTTTAAGGCTCCTGGGTGGAGCTTCACTTCAATAATGGCAGCGGTGCAACCCCCTTGGTCCCCAGTGGAGGGGAAGAGCAGCAGCTTCCTGGCCCTGCTGCAGCCAGTGGGGACATGGAGAAAATGCTGCTGGAGGCCCAGCACGAGTCCGGCAGGAGCAGCTCCAGGGGGAGCCTTCCCTGTGACAGGTGCCTGCCATTATGTCGAAAACTGTCAGCGTGTCACAAAAATGTAGTCAGTGTAGATGATGATGATCAGTGTATTTTCTTTTTTGTGTCAGAAAGTTGTTACATACCCACAAGGATATTATACATCACTGACATTTGATATTTTACTTTGCTAGCCCTCCAAGGTCACAGACACCTTTGCACTTGCGTAGGGGTTCTGATGTGAACAGCTCGGGAGGCAAAAATAGCTCACAGGTTTGTTCCTGTCGTCCTCATTTATATAGACATCATACACTATTGCACTGATTTTACTCATTTGGTAAATTATGTAAATGTGTTCTGCATAAATTGCCTTAGTCTAGTCACAATTTAAATGCAATAGGCAACATTTATTTGAAGTGCAAAAGAAAAGGTAGGAGGAATTTATGGATAGAGACTTCTGATAGAGAAGAAGTTTCCACCACAGCCAGAAATATTATGGCCCTAATTTAAATGACAGCAAAGTGCACAGTCACTTAGTGACCATGACTAGGTCTTATGCATGAACTAAGACATTGAGCTGACCAACCAAAGTTTAGTCTCAAGATATTTGTAATAGTGAAATTAGCAAATAGGTTTCACTTCTTTATTAAATTAGCTTTAGTTACACTTAAGCATTTGTTCTTTACACTTAGTCTGACATTCTAATTAGGGCCCTTGAATTGCCACATCTTTACAGCTGTTAGAAGATCGGCATATTGGAGGTGTCCTTTCATAAAGTCCCACTTAACAGTGGTCTCAACTGGTCACATTTAAATGTCATCCACTGTGGCCTTTTTTTTAAAATGCTGGTGTGTAGGGTTTTACCAGGGGTGTGTATCATACCGTCTGACCAAGGCACTAGGTTATTGTCCTCTTCATGGAGACACATTTTCATTTCAGTCTGAGGAAGACTTCCTTGAAAGACGGCGAGAAGTGGAGAACCTGATGAAGAAAAATGCAGACTGGATCTGGGACTGGTCAAGTCGACCAGAAAACATTCCGCCCAAGTTAGTACAGTGAACGGGGTCAAAACTAACTTTTTGAAATCTGAATATTTACCAGCCAATGGCAGATGAATGGATGAAATTCACCAACTATTCAGTAGTATTTTCTGTCTATAATCTACCAGCCTCTTTCAAAAATTTCCAGCATTTGTACTTGTGTGTTGGATGTAAAGTTTCTTTCTTTCACAACTTAATTTCACAACATTACTGCTTTTACTGCCGAAAACCATTCCTTTTTTGCTTCTGCTCTTCTATTTATAATCATCAGCATTGTGTAAAGATGACTTTGCTTTCTTGCTTACCACAGGGAATTCTTGCTGAAGCACCCTAAGCGCTCCTCTGCGCTCAGCATAAGGAACACCAGCATGATGAAAAAAGGGGGCATCTTCTCTGCAGAATTCCTCAAGGTGTTTCTGCCCTCGCTGCTGGTCTCACACATTCTTGCTGTGGGCTTGGGGTGAGTTGAGAACTTGAGATGCTAGCAAATTTTTGGCCTAAGACGGTGCCAAATCGATGATGTGTTTCCATTGCAGTGGTCACATTGATCTCCTGTAGAAGGATAGTACAAGTTTTTTTCTTTCTTTTTGAAAGGAAAGCTCCACAGACCATGGGAAAATTCTGGGCCTTTAAAACTGCATAGTGTCTCAAGAGGCTGTATGTGAAAGTCTTGCGTATCTGATGTGTGTGGTCTATTCAAACTTTGATTGTAGTGAGATCAAAGAAGAAGAGATCGTGACCTGCATTTTTACAAAGTCTGGGATCTGCCCTCTGCGTTGCCCCTCAGATACTTTTTGATGAGCTGAATTCCAAAAATGATCTCTTGTCAGCATTACTATTCTGAGGTGCAGCATGCAGTCGGTCCACAGTTAGCATGCTATTTCTGACACCCCCCAAACCTCCCCAACCCCCACATACAGCTTTATCTACGTGCCTGAATGCACACACGACTGGGAATGAGATACTGTAACCGTAGCGACCTAGTAAAATCTGTGAGATTTCATCCAGCTTCCTGGCCAAGGCAGTGAAAGAAAGTGCAACATGTGCTAGACATTTTTGATGCCTTGTCACACTGGCTCTCTGGTCTAAGCTGGATAGCTTAAAGACCTTGAGAAGAATAAAGTGTCTGTGTCTTTGGTGATTGGTTTCTTGCTGTCTCTCTTTAATCTTTCTCTCTCTCCCTCCCTCAAGGGTGTATATTGGAAGACGGCTCACTACCTCCACCAGCACCTTCTGAGGCAGACAAAAGCAAGAATCTATCCTGGGCTGCTGCCCTTCCCCGCCAGCCAGTCTGCCTGCTTGCTCACTTACCACCACCGTAACGCTCTCCAGCGCCGATCAATGCTTTTGTAGATGCAGATAGTACGTCATGTGACCTGTTCCCCCGGCAGCCTGCTGGGGCTGCTTGTGTGTCCCTTCCTCCCTCATCTCCCCTGTGAGTTTGGCTGGCTTGCCCTCCCTGGTTCCCAGAACCGCTTTAAAGAAATCTCCCAGAATTTCAGAACGCACAAAATGGCTTTCTTTTGAAGACCACAGGGGAGAGCATTTCAGGATGCAGTGCAGACTGTAGAGCATAGACAAACATTAGGTTGTGCTTCAATCATACCACATGGTCTTGTTCTTAGACACAACTATAGATATCAGGCTTAGCTTGACCAAGTGAAAGTGTCATCACAGGCTAACATGCCAATATTATTATAAGGGAACAGAATGTTAGACTTAATGGATCTAAAAATCCCAGAGTGATGATGGAAGTGTTATTACTATGACTGGATATAGAATGTGCAGATGCAAAAAAAAGTGGTTGCATGAAGTTACATGGTGGTAACAGGCCTTGAGAATAATATACCACATACAAAAATTCCACATGAAGGTAGATCGTCATAAGTCATCATAAGTAAACTCTCAGAAACATTACTGGATCGGATCACTTCTGGAGAGAATAGGCATGATCTTAAATCATTTGAAGATGGTTTTATTTATAGGGATCTGCTCAGGGCCTCATGGTGGTTTGGTCACCTTGTGGATTGTATTTAGTCATCTAGCATTTAGTTTTGGTATCTACCCCTTAATCACAACTAAATCAAATAGGGGAAATGGAATTGATGTATCAAACTGATTGCCTGAATGGAGACGTCTTCTTCTGTCAGCTGGTGAACGGTACCACAAATTCAGACTGATTATTTGGGAAACACCCACTGTATGTATTATCTACAGTAGGTAAAAATGGTTGGTATTTCAACAGATAGTTATGCTGTTTGAAATGTTTGAAACCTACCAAAAATATATATATTTTAATGTTCATATTTATGTATTGGAACAAGGAATGATGGCTGCCTTTTTTGTTTGGGAAAACATACTTGTTTGCCTTATTCTGTCGTTCACTAGCATATCTTTGCAACCTGTGATAAATGGCATCAGAATCCAGGTATTATTATGACTGTTAAATGTACAAGAGAATCCAAAGGGAAGTTGCCTTGAGGACTGCTGTATTTTGTGCATGTTTTGTAGCGCCTGTAGTGATGCTACTTGTGACAATTTCACAATGATTTTGTATTGACTGCTACATGTATAAAGTACATTCAAGGATGAATAAATTCACTTTGTCAATCATAACAAGCTCATATTTATTTCCCCCTAGAACCTAAGTTGGAATATCCTATTCAGTTAGGTCCCCAAGTAAGAATAAATTTTATCTTATTTTTTAAGTGCTTACCACCACTGTTATTATTACGTAGGAACATATTGAGGAATACAAGATTCTATTAAAAGCTAACACTGACATCATAGACACCACTGGAGATATTAATTGCTGATATTTTCCAAAGGGTTCCAAAACATTGTGGATTAGTTGTGTGGCGCAACTTTAAACTCATTCGAGTGACTGTCACCCAGGAAAACGTTAACTGTACCCATTTGCAAAAAAAAATAAAAAAAAGTTAAAAAGTAACTAACAAGAAATGACCTAAATCAGGTAAACACAATTAAAATTTATTTAACTTTGGTCAAAAATAATCAAACAAGTGTATACACTTCCACAATGTTAGCATCATCATTATTTAACAAGGAACAAGGTCAATGAGAATACTTAATTCGACCCAAGAGTTCCCAAATTTAAGGAGCGTCACAACCAACTATACAACAACTTTGTACTTTTCAACCGTTAAGTTATTTATTCCATTTCATCCCAATTTCTTTGTGATCCAACACGAGTGTTAAGTGCTGCATGTTGAAACCCAAGCAGCACTTAAATGTTTTTGTTTTTTTTTCCTCTTTTGAATTGGTGTCATACAATGCTGATTCAACTTCCAATAGGCTAGAAGGAATCAAGCAATGTTTTGTTTGAGAGGGAGGCACTCCGCACTGAGTTACTGGGCGTGTTTCAGTCCCGGTTACCCGGGTTTACCGCAGACCATCAGATCTCGCCTGTAGGTGTCCATATACAGAGCCACGTTTAGCAGCAAATACGAGGACAAGCACAGAGAAAGAAACTTAATGCTGAGGATTACGCAAGGACAGGATGGGGCGGTGATATGGGGAAGTGAGTATGTGACAAGACCATATATTTGTTAGGGTTACAAGTGTATGTTATGAATGTCCCCTTCCCCAATAACGGAGAGGTTTAAGGCTGCAATATCCCTTAAAAAAATACAAGTACTCTATGATCATCCTGGACTTTAAAAAAAAGAAAAGAAAGAAAAAAAAAAAAAAGAATTCAGCGGGATCTAAGAGTGCTGACAGACAATACTGACACTTAAATCAGAGCTAATGATCTCGTTCCCAAAGTGCAACTGCAGCTTCAAGTAGTACATTACTGAGAATCGAGAATCTCTCCCTAGCGAAAAAAAATTAAAGAAAGAAGGTAAAAGAAAAAAAAACAACAAAAAAGAAGATGCCTGAAGCAGCCTAGAGATGTCAGCAGGGTGACGTTTCACATTTTCCACCGTCTCTCCCCGTCTACAATGTACATAACATGCAAAACAAACAGAACAAAACATAAAACCATACACACCAGTTCAGAATGTAAAAACGCGCCATCATAATTTTTGTTACTTTTATTAAGTGGTTGACACCAGACGGTGTAGTTATTTAGATACAGTCAGTGAGTAAATGTTACTATGCATGAGAAATGGAGAAGAGAGTAAAACATGAAAAAAACAAACAAAAATAAAAACAAAAAAATCAAACAAACAAAAAAAGACAAAAGGATCAAAACATTAACTGTCCACTGACCAAAATGGAGACCTCGTAAGTGTTTCAAAAGTCAACACCAAGGCCTGAGCGTTGGGCCAGAGGAGGAATGTTAATAGGCATTAACAAACAAATGTCATTTCAGAAAGGCCCAGGCTTACAGAGAGACTACACATGACTGGAGGGGGGGATTCAAGAAATTTTGTTGGCCGATAATTTTTTTTATTATTAAAAAAGTAGGCTCAAACTCAAATAAATACATTGAACTTGTGGACAGTTTGTCTGCCTCTTCTTGAGTGCTCTCCGTCAAATGGGCTTCAACATGTTTTTGGGGTGAAGCGGGGCTGTCTTCTCCAGATAAAGACAGTTGGGGTGAGGAGAAAGTGGAAGAAGGTTCTGGATTTTGGGACCCCAGAGGGGAAATAAAGATGAAAGAAAGAAAGAAAGAAAGAAAGAAAGAAAGAAAGAAAGAGAAAGAAAGCAAGACAGAAAGAAGGTAAGAAAGAAAACAGGCGGTCTTTTTAACTCCCTCGGCTACACATGAAAACAAGTGCATCAATTTCTTCATTAGGAGGACAACAAAGGCCATTGTTTCGTTTACAGATTTAACGACTAGGCTTAACTATGCAAAGTACAAGATTTGTGTCCTCAGGTCAGCGCCGGGGGGTGGGCGTATTTGAAGGGGATGGTAGGGCGATATTTTTCTTTTCTGTTTTAATTTTCTTTCATATTTTTTTATCCACTCTTATTTTAGTTGATTTTGTCCTGGAATATATACAGGTTGTTGGTGGCGGCCACAGCAATGACGTTCTCCTTGGGGTGCCATGCAGTGTGCAGGATCTTCTTGTTGAAATCCAGGCTGTCCACACTGATCTCGTCCTTCTTCCTCTTGCCGCTGGTGCACACCTTCCGGGGCTTCAGAATGGCACGTGGTTTACTGTTCTCCCGGGATGCCTCCAGCGTGATATCTCTCCGGGTGTTCCTGTCGAACATCCTGAAGAAGTTGTTATAGGAGCCCGTCATGATGGCACTGCAGAGAAGGGGTGGGGGGGATAAAGAGGAGAGGAAAAAAAAATTTTTTTTACCAAAAAAAACTTCAGTGTCAGCTTGAATGTTGCCACTGAGTGTATAGCAGTCAGTGTTTAGTATTCCACATACGCTAGTGCTGACGTCAGCCATCCGTCACTTTGCCATGTGTGCCTCACCTGTCAGAACCATTCCAGCAGCACTCAAACTTGTCAAAGATGCAGTCATTCTCATACAGCGAGCACAGCTTGCTTCGGAGGTATTCGTGAACCTAAGGCACAGCAGAGAAGGAATGGAGATGAAAAAGCGTCACAATAGATGACTTGCTTCAGGTGACAGAAAAACCCAGGGGGTGTATGAGACGTTACACACAATGATGTGTGACTGAAAGGCAGAGGGAGAGAGAGAGTGTTGTGCAGCTGAAGCAGAAGTGAATATCCCAGTACCTGGTATGTCTCCACTGGCCTGTTCTCCATGTTGAGGTCCCAAACTTTTACCGAGAGATAGTCCCGGGTCATCATGTAGCGTCCACTGTGACTGAACTTAACATCTGATATTGAGGAGATGATTTCTGAGAAGAAGGACCTGCTGCTTGGGTCCTCTGGCTCCTCAAAAACTGAACACACATATAGAAACAAATTAATCAAGTGAAACACACAGACGTAAAATGACAAACTAATGGTGTATTTACTCCTAATACCCCTGGCTATAGTAATTTCTTTTGCTATTTGAGCATTTAAATTGACCATTTTAAGCTGTTTGATCAATTGATCACTTAAAGCTTAAGTTGCAAACTCATGGTCTAAACTCAACAAAAAAAAAAATATACCCAACCACCTTCACGGTAAGAAAGAATGTAGGTGGTCATCCATTTCCTATTCCAACAAACGGGTCAAACGCACACGTGATCTCTCCCCTACATTTGATAAGGTAGGCATTTAGTAGCTGTGTCAACATCTGTTTCAGTAACCACACTGACTGACTGAGCTGGCATAGCATGGCACTGCACTGCAAGCCAGGCGCAGGCACAATGGCTAGATCAATAGCCCCACTATCTGCAGGCCATTTCAGCACTGCTAGTAATGCAGGCTGTCTTCACTGAGTGGTGTCTGAAGGAATGACAGATTTCTATCTCTTTCCCGCAAGCTGACGGCAAGCCAAGAGAAAGCTCTAGATTTAATTATGTAAGGGCTGGGATTATGTAACCCCCAGCTCAGCTTTGCTGACATTAAACAGAAGGAAAGTACTGTAAAAACAAACAAAGAATTGAGTGGGGGGTCTGATGATTTTGCCTGTTTTTCACTATATTGGCTTTTGTGTGTTCTGTGACTCTGGGCATGGCTGAGTCGAACAGACTGAAATGGGCAGACCAAACATGTGTGGATGTGTGTGGTGTGTGTGTTACTGTATGTGCCGGGAGCAGAAGGCCACTTACATTTGCTATGTCTATCGCAGAGGGCAGCCGCACGCATGTCGCACAGGCGGATAGTGCCCTTGCTACTACTGTACACAAATACATTGCACTGGTGAGGGTGGCACTCGGCTGCAGTGATGACCTCCGTCAACTCCTCCATGTTGGCAGGCTTTATATCTACAATGTCTGAAGGGCACACGGTCAAGGAACCCAATGCAGAGGGAGAGAGAGAAACCAGCACACGCAACATGATTTACAGCACAACACAGACAGGTTCATGAGGGAGACACTGACATCAGAGTACCATATATTTCACCAATGTAACACAGTGCAAAGCCTCTGGTATAAACACAATGGAACCAAACTACTCTTCAAAATTCTACAGTGTGCTTCCAGAGTATGCTGCTTGTGAAAGGATACTAAAACTTCTATCTGTGATTTCTAAGTGCCATAGGTTTATTCTTAGGTCATCTGCAGAAAGGTACGTTTCATGATCGCTATTTACTGAAATGGAATTGATGTGATATGTGTGTGCGTTTGCAAATATTCTCCGTGGGCTCGCCTCCACCATCAGGTCCATGGGCATCAAGACTGGCACCTGTAAAACACCACAGATCAAGTCACTGACATCTGTTAGATGTGTACATCAAAAAGACATTAAGGAGGGAGGAGAGACACCCACCCGTAGTGATGTGATTCTAAAAGGATCTCGCAGTCTCCCGTCTTCATCTTTAAGGTTGTAGCCTTCTGCTCTTTTGTCCCTTTCACTGATTTTCCATAACTTTATGGTTTTATCTGAAACCACAGACGAGCGACTTCAAGATGGATTCATGAAGATGTCATGATATTCCACACAACCAGAGTAAGAAAATTCAAATGTTTTTAACTGGATCTGCACTACACATGTTGTCAAATGATGAATGAAAATATGAGTTACATGAACATGCAATTCACCCATACACAGTCTACAAGCAATTCACAAGGTGACCATCTTGGTAAAAGCCAAAATCCACATAATAAGTGGTACACAGCAAATGGTCCGTTCAGCTGACCGAAGTCAAACTTAATGGCTCATCACAATGAACTACACACATGCAAGCGTCTGCAATTGCAATACTGCTACTCAAGAAATTTGTGACATTTTTGCGAGCAGTGAGTGTGAGGCAGAAGGTGGTCATGAAAAAGGACTCAAAATCACCACCCTCTCCCATCTGCACCTGTGCTGGGGGACGCTGGGGCTGGCGGCTCGGGTGACTCACCGTTTGTAGAAAGCAGAAAGTGAGCAGCATTCTGTTGGGGTAGCCATCTGATTTTGTTGATTTTCTCCTCAATTTCTAAGCTTTTCAAATAGTCAAACTCTGGCTCATGACTCTGGAAAGTGCTGTACACGTTGTATTCGCCTCTAGAGAGTGGTCGATTTTTACTCTGAATTGAAGGAGGGCAAAAATGCAGAATTAGCAAGTAGGCCTTACCTACACGTCAATACTTTATGTATTAATCCAACATTGTTGCTCATTAACAATTATCAAATCACAGTTTAAACCATCAACAAGTTGATCATTATCATGTATATTCCTCAAATTAAATAATCAGCCTTCTGAAGCACAAAAAAAAGAATCACAAGGCTATAGCTACAGTTTAGTGTGTTCTCTGGGAGATGCACAGCTCTGCAACATTGATCATAGATCAATGTGGATAATGGCAAGGATAGTCAAATACTGAACTCTTTTACTCTTACGCTTCAAGTGCAGCCTATTCCACATTGTACTGACCTCCTGTTCTCGCTGAAATATGACAACTCTTCCTCCTTTGTCTCCCGTGGCTAATAGATCACCCGAGTAGTTGAATTCAACTGTTGAGATAATGTCCGCTGCAAAACAGAGCAGTTAGATGAGCATCTGATGAACACAAAGCATGGCCACTCACATGTACTTCATGGGCTTCCCAAATACAGATGGATGCAAATGCAACAAATTACAACACAAAATTTGGAAGTAGTTAAAGTAGTACCTGCTCAAGAGCAAAGGAAAACTCATGACTGGAGTTGTAAGCGCGTCTCATTCCTAACTACTCTCTTTGTGGGCTTCATGCTAATGTCTGGACTTGTAGGCAGGTGTTCTCTGTCCTACATTAATGCAGAGGACGCCTCTCTTTGAGGAAACATGGAAACAGTTGTGTTCTAAAAACAGCTCACCTCCACCTCTTTGACGTGACCCTTTCAAGGGATTCACACACAGTGACTGATTACATGCGCAGTGAATTCAGAATAAGGTTCTGAATTCTGGTTAGGGCAAGATCCTGAATAATCCGTTTCAAAAGGTACGTTTCATGATTGTGGAAGAGTGGTGTGCAATGGGAAAATCTCAGTCGCTATATTCCAGGTTGGGTCACTGACGTAGCCTACAAAATTGTCTTATATTGGATGCGTCATGCCGACTGAACATGCCCACATGCGAAAAAATGCTTCGGTAAGGAGCATTTTCTGATTAAGTTGTACACATGACCCTGAATTCCGTTTATTTGCGTGCAAACCAAATATTGCCAATATCCTGTTTAAAACCGGCATATTCACTGCATGTAACTGTAGTCGTTGTCAATACCAAAGCAAGCAAAGGTGACGCAAAAATAACCATCCACCAAAATATTATATATAAACTCCATATTTGAACTTATGTCAGCACAAACTTCAATGATCTTGACCAATAACTATTCACATAGAACACAAAGTATTCCTGTTTCCAGTATTGTACCAGCAGATCAAATCTGGACCCTCAGTCTCTGACACACACCTCAAAAATTCTATCCCCTTGAGGTGCACAGAGGAGACACAAACAAGCGTGACTCATCCTCCCTGAAAGCGAGTCAATTAGTACAGTGGGCCTACAAGTGTGCCCCGGCAAAAGAACCCCACACGAGCACTGGACACGTCGCTCCTTTGAGAGATAGGATATATTTAGCACACCTCTCACTAATCACCCTCTCACTGGACCAGAGAGAACATGGCAATAAGCAGACACAGAGGTCAGACAGAGAAGGGCTGTGCGTGTGCGTATAAATGAATGACACTATATATCTAGATCTGACAGTTGAAGTGAATACTGTCATACTAAAAATTACCTTTTCAAACACTAATTAGCACGGCACTAATTTAACTCAACAGTTTTTTAAACTTGGACAACAGCAGGTTCATTTTAAATGGCACCCAACTGAAAAACAGGTAGTCTGCCCACAGTCAACCCAAACCTACACTGTGGACAGAAAATGACAGCATGATACAACATTAGTGAAACTGGGTAGGTCAAATCAATCAAGTGGTCAATCAAAAAAGTAGGCTAGTGGGCTCTTGTTTCTCCACCAGGGTAGCCTAAATTCCTTCATAAATTCACATATTTTTCACACATATTTTTTTTGACAGACCACTGTGTGCTGTGATTAGTCCCCTCATTTTATTTTGATTACTGATGTTCTTTAGCCGTCCAATGTAGGTATAGTTATTAACAACATGCTAGTTTGCTGTTTAGGCCTAAGCTTGTAAACAATCTCAGCCATTGTTTTGGATACAGTGACAGGATTTCCAGATTGTACTGTGCCTTCATATCAATGTTATGAAATCAGCGCTTCACTAACATAAAGTACTTTCTGGGCAGTTTGCTTGCTACCACAACATAAATTGGCTGTTAGAAACCTCATAACCCTTGGATGTCATCTTTTTGCCACAATAACAAGGTTGTTGAAATATTCCATCTCTTTATTAGTAATGAAATATACCATCTCTTTATCAGTAATGTTCACAAAACCAAAGCAAGACAAAGCCAAACAACTTTATGCAGTCAATGGGTAGACTCGTACCACTCCGACTAGTGTCCAATGATGTGTCCTGATGCTATGCATACATGGATACACTATGCAGAACTTCGAAAGTTTCACGACTGTGCTGAAATAAATGTGTATCCACCCAGTAAAGCAGTCGTAGAGGTATGATGATGTCTTTATGTGTACAGCCAATACATGGACCACAAGGGAAAAAAGACATAATACTGTGAGTTCAAACTTTCAAACTTCAAACTAATGGGTGTAATTGTTGATAAACAGCTTTAAGTATGTGTTGATTGTATACATCACATAGATACAGACATAGAAGTGCCTCAAACTGAATCCTTTCCTGAATACATAACTCTGTGAGGGGCGATCATAATAGGCTTTAAAGGAGTTGATCCAAAGTGACTCAATTTTTAACTGAAACCTACATAATAAACCACAATGCCACAGTGGCAATCCAAAAGCTTTCAGTCAACCAGAAACCAATCAGGCCTAAGTGATGTAACTATGAAGCATCAGGTTTAACTTTTTATGAACCAAATACATTGAGCTGCATAGAAAGATGAACTGATGCTTACTGAAGACAGACTGTCTATCTTCCAGGCTGTAGCATGCTCGTTAACCTAAAAAGTACTGAGAAAGCACAAGAGGCAGGACTAAACCTTGCATGCAAGGTGCACAGAAAAACAACTCTATATTTAATTTCCATTTCACTTGCTAGCATTATAATTTTTGTACTTTTGTGCAAGATGAGAGCACGGAAATTGTAGCCGACCACTTAACATTTAATAGCGGGAAAAGTTCTCTTGCCTCGATAAGGAGGTTAATGCTGATCATGTGCTTATCATGATAATGCTGAAAACTGCATGAGGTTTTCTGGAAAAAAAAAAATCTGTCTTCATCTTCATATCGATACAGTTCCTCTTTCACATGACCTTATATTATAATCGCAAACCCGTCTGCATTTGACCACAGATACTGGCAGATCTTCATCAGATAATAACTTTCATAATCTCTATAAACAACCTATACATCCAATATAACATGAATGCTTACAAAAACATATGCCCCCACTGAGAAAGATCATGGGCAATGGTTTTTGGACAAGACTGCGCTACAAGTACAGCTAGCTTCAATGTAATGGCAATAATGCAGTAGAGTAAAGGTTTAGTTCATCACATGCACAATTTTGAAACAAACTTTTAACATGTACCCCTCACTTGATTCTTTCACAATCAAATGATCATAAAAAACATACAGGCTAATACAGGCTGAACACACACTGCTAAGTACAGAATTGACTCCACTAGACAAATGTGTAAAGTACAGGGGCGAGGGAATCCCTATAATTCCCAAAGGATTCATTAAAGGAAAGATCAAGGATAGATCATCTTCAAGAAAACGTCAGCCTAACTGATAATGGCGCCTGCAGGTTATGTCATCTACAAGTGTCCCGCTGGAGGAGGTGAAAAGCACAGTGTTGACTAATGGGGCAAAAAGTGAGAGATTATGTGATGACTGCGCTGTATCGGACAAGGCATTTTCAGAAGCTCCTATTCATTAACCACCAGTAACGCTGTCAGCCACACCAGCCCTGTCCTGAGAACTGAAACCCAGCAGACTGAAAAACAGCTTGGAGATGGGGGCAGCCCACACCTTTTTACCAGCGAGCAAGACCGAGCTAATGTACAGGGCTGCAGCAGGATCCGCACGGTCCATTTAAGTGACTCTGCATAAACACAGGCTGCTGCCTGATCTTACATCAACGCTCTTCGCTTTCTGTGACAGTGTATGCATCCGACGATACAAATTTTAATCAATCCCCCCCCCATCCTTATCTCCTGACAGAGAAACACAATCAAATCAGTCACATACAAAAATGTGTACCAACAGCTATTTGGGAAAAGCTCCACCCCATACAGAAACAAGCTAGATTCCCAAAGTGTTTTTAACCCTGACAAACCCCTACACATACAGCAAAAAAACAAAACAAAAAACAAAACAAAAACAAATCCACAACACACTACAGTACAGCATTACGACATGGATGCAAGCTTACTAAGCGGAATCCTCCTCCTCCTCCTCCTCCCTCTCCAGAAGGATGCGAGACGCACGTACCCATGCTGGCCCTCGGCGGGAGGCCATTATACCTTGCTTAAAGGCTGCGGCTGTCATCTGCTGGTGCTGCAGGCTGCCGGGGCAGATTTAAGAGCCTGGGAGGAGAAGCTGCGGCTGGGGCTGCGGCGTCTGCAGCTGCAGGGCGAAGCGGCGCAACGACAACGAGCGGCAGCCCTGAGCTCTGGCTTCCCTCATGTTGGGAGAAAGACCGAGGGGAGGGTGTGTGCATGTGTTTGTGTGTGTGCGTGCATGCGTGTGTGTGTGTGTGTGTGTGTGTGTGTGGTGGGGGTTGGTGGAGGGGGAAAGCAAGACCACTGAGAAAAACTCCCACTTCTTTCTCTCTTACTGTGGCTGTTTCTTCTATAGTGCCACATTTCACTGGCACTGCCAATGCTATTAATACTGCACTGGCACAGTGTGTGTGTGTGGTGTGTGTGTGTGTGTGTGTGTGTGTGTGTGTGTGTGTGTGTGGGCAGGGGGGAACTGCCTGTGTACTTACTGATGGGGAGCAGCATCTGCTCCACTTTATCACAATCTCTCATCTGCATCCTAAACCCTCATAGCAAGATAGCAAGCACATCATCAAAATGACAGTCTCAACAAAAATCGTAAATGACTGCCACAACACAGCAATTAAATATTGTGAAATTAAGATGCACGATTGCCTTTTCTCAGCTTTAGCCATGCTGGAGGAAATTACTAAGACAGCTATCCAGGTCTGTGTGGTATGGCTGAAGAGCTGATGTACACATAACTATATGACAAGTTCACATATGTGAACATGTTGAGTTGAAACGCTGGCCTCCTCTACTTAAATAACGTGAGGTGAAATAACAACATTGTTTAGCCTACTGACAACTCTTCCAATTTCATAAAGAACTTGAACTGGTGCATTCCATCTAATACTTACATTCTTCTTTCAACCCACAGGGTGACGTACAGAGTCCCACAAGTATTCTGTGGTCTTTTGAAAGGTGCCACAGTTTCAGGCAGAAAACAAACAAATACAGACCACCAATTGCAGATTTCAATAAATCATGACTAAATCATTCAGCCATTGTCCTGTCTTAGTGTCTAAAAAACTGAATCATCTTGATCAAACCAGATTATGATCATCCATGGATTTTAAGAAACAATATTCCTGGTCATCATCACCACAAGGCCTAGCCTATGCATGCACAAGTTAAGACCTTGCAATGTAACACTCAAGATCAGACGTACTAGTTCAAAAGCCTGAAATTGCTAACCAAGTCATTTGGTTCTCGATTAACATTTGTTTTGTGTGTGTGTGTGTGTCGCATTCAGTGAATCATTTGCAAATGTTCAAACATATTGATAGACAGACATTAGGTCGTGACATTCGTAATTTATCACGGCCGTTCTGACTACGTAAGACCTACAACGGAGCATACTGCATCAATCAAAGGACTTGATTAACACTCTTCTCATTACCATACTCAGGCAATGATCTGTTCTAGGATAAGGAGCAAAGATCCACCATGTTAGAGTCAGCATTCGTCAGACGTTAAAGAAAACTGGAGGACAGACACTTGTTCACGATCTCCGGCTCTCGCTTGTGATGGCTGCGCTGCACATCCAGCGCCATCGCCACTAAACATCCGCACATATCGGATTCAGGAAGGGAGAACACTCGCAGGCCGCCAACCTATTCTGACAATGTGAATGATAACCACTGAAGCTTTACCTAGCTTGCCTGCTATCAATTCTGAAATCTTGACGCATCGCATAGACGTCATCATTGTACCTAACTAGCACAACTAGGTGGCAACTTACTAGCAATACTGACATATAAGACAAGTTAAACTGGCTTCGGCATCACGTATTTATATTGACTACCGCCGAGTATCGTGGAAAAAAGGTGGTTAGCTATAAGCTAACAATTTGCTAGCTAGCAACTAAGCTAGTCTTCAGACCCTGGTAGGGATCTAACATTATGCGGTCCCTGCTAGCCATGGGGTTAGCCAGCTAACTGCTCCATGACGGTCTGGTGGTAACAAGCAAGTAGCAGCTAACGTTAGCTAGCTAGTAAACAGAGACATGTTCAACAGTGCACCACAAAAATGAATAAACATTTCGGTCGAGGCATCCCCCAAGGTAATGAAAGACTCGTGTAAACTTTCTAAATGTGAGATATCGAACATAAAGCAACTAGCGCTTAATTAACATTAACTTACCTTCCGCCACATCCTCGTCTACCGCTCCTTTCACTTGAGAGAAACACCACTGGAAATCGTTCCCTCCTCCGACACCTTGAAATCAACAAGACTTAACTTTAGGATTCGTTCAGTATGGACTTCAGAGTGGTCAAAACACCTAAATGAAATTGCGTCTAAACGAACAGGTTGATCTCTGGTCTTATGAGCTTGAGGTTTGATATAATGTGGAGTCACTTTGCTCGCTAGCTAACTTGTTAGCTGCTAATGAACTTGCAGTGCTGGTAGGCCGCCCTGGTATGTGAAGACAGAACTGGGCCCCCGCCTACAAAGTTTGCAACCTTACCTGCCATTGCTTCGTTCTGCAGCAAAACTGGCGTCAACGGGGGTTATTCCGAACCTTATTATGGTAATTTCGTGTGGATTACAGGGTTACTGATACAGAAGAAAAGTGATTAGTCTTGAGAATCAGAGCAACCACAATTACCCGTGATTTTATTTCTTTTCAAGATGGCGCACATCGCCAGTCGACATGATACAGTGACGTCACTTAATAGACACTTTTCTAAAGGCTGCCTCTGCTCATTCTTCATTCTGTTCATTCCCAGGACAGACAGATGAAATCCCGCCTCCTTAGCGGACCCTGTCGTTAGTCATGATTTGAAACGGTTTTAAAACAGCGATGTGTGTATACCATAGCTTTCGTGTCAGTATTTGATCTCCACCGTTTTGTTAATAAACGCACTGACCACTTGACTTGAGCGCTTCGCCAATACTAAAAATGCAAACTACACTTCCCGAGATACGTTTCGGCAATTTATAGTCGCATGGCTGGCGTCACAGCTAGTTAGAGTGAGTGTGGGACTGACAAATCAAACTGGCTTTAGAGCGGCGCTTTCAAGGTTGGAAATACATGCAAACAATTTTGCAGGTGAGATAAAACAGTAAATAAGTCATTTGATTGCATTGCATTGTACTGTAAGCCAGTGTTTAAAGTACACGTTGGTGGTCTGTAAACGTGCTGCCACTCGACCAGGAGGACGCAAGTGAAGATTTTTAGCAAACGCTACCTAACTAAAACAAATTAGAGACATACAATTATTGTGGCCCCAAATAAAGTCAGGGGGTTGTTTATAGTAAGTTTAAAGATGTACATTTTTTCCGCCATCTCAAAATATTCTTTAGCATGACAGATCTCAGTTAAGTTAAGTTGGTTCAGTTTGGTCCAATGCTACAGCTTTCCCCCTCCTCAATTATATGGCCTCTTCTTATTTAGGTTATCATTATTCTCATGATTATCGTGATAATGTTCATAAATCGTCGCCAATATCTAGTATCATTCCTGAAGGAGAATCAAATGAGTTTCGTAAATGGCATGAAAAAAGCAAAACATTTTCCCACACAGCCTAACATTATACGGCTCTGTTTTCCCACCTCGCAGAGTGCCCCCTACCGGCCAAGCTGCTAAATAAAACATAATAGTTCATTAAAGGACAAGTTGTTTTTTTTACACTTATAACCTTGTTTTCTGATCGTTTAAGATGAAACACAGTGGTTAAGATTGAGATTTGGAGGAATGCCTCTGCTCTGCTGTAGCTCTCCCCCACCCCCCACCTACAGAATTGCTGCATAAGTGCGGAGTTGCAATCTTTCCTAAAACGCATTAAACTTTAGTTTAGTTTGACCACTTTAGTGGTCAGAAATGTTCACTGATATGCTGACACAAAATTAGCTGCAAACTGTATGGTTTCCAACAGGTTTCTGACCATTCATTCTCTATTGTGGACCTATTTTTTCAAACTCCTCACACCTGAATTTTTCATCTTAAGAGTTTGAACCAATACAAGTAATGATGGAAGTCACACTTAGTGATGCCAGATTTCACTAGAGAAATAAGCAACCTGGACCCTGAAAACGAGCCCAAAACAAGTGACCCAAGACAAAAAAGGCCTCTATATTGGCCAGTGAGAGAGACAGGTCATCTGTAAGTGTAATGTTTGGCTACATCAACATAAAAATTAAAAGATGTTACTTTCTGTCTCTCCCTGCCTTGCTTGTTGTCAGAGCTGTGTGTATGCTTGTGTGTGTATGGGTGGTGCATAAGTATTGTGTGTGTGTGGCAGTGGGATTGTCTGCAAAGCAAAGGAGAAGCAGTGTATGAAAAAAGTTAAAAAGAAACCACAGCACTGATATATAGTCCAAAAACCCACAAGCCGAGACTTCTGATCTTTTTTAAAAGCAGGAAGCGGAATTGGCCACCCTGGTCACACTTTGTGGTGATTTTTGTGTCGGCGTGTCAGTGAACATTACTCGGTGAGTTTCATGTCTTTACAAACAAAAGTTTAATGCGTTTTAGGAAAGATTGCAGCCGTGCACCTGTGCAGCTATTCTGTGGAGCGGGGTGGGTGTTACCGCTAATCTTGACCATTTTATTTCATCATAAATGATCAGATCAGAAATAAGGCTTTAAGTGTAAAAAAAAATCCGAACTTGTCCTTTAAGCCTGAGATCTTTATGATTATATTCCCACCTAAACTTTTATGAACAAATGTGAATTACATCACTTGTTTTCTTTTTTTTCCTAGAAATTTCTGACCAGCTCTGTTTAATGAGGTGGTATAGGTTTACTGACTGAGCCCCATAATATTGTCCAGGCCTGTCTCCTCTACTCCAAGAGTAAAGGTTTGGAAATGTAGTTCAATGATTGATATTTAGTCTTCAATGGATGCAACATGGCCACAGTCCCATGAAAACTGCATTTGGGTAACATAATGACAACAGACTTTTAGTCACATATAATTTAGGGGCAATTCTTGACTTTTTGTCACCTTCATAATACTAATGAAATGCAATGTAGATATGACTGCTTACGAGAAATGTTTCCGACAAAGTCAAAAAGTTCTAAAGTCAACAATGGCAAATTGAAACATGAAAAAGTTCATGTAATCATTTATGTCATTTTATTGGCATTATGGGCTTTACGAAAACCTGTTTATGTAAAGATAAACTTTATATGATGTGTTTTATCCTGTGACTCTTGGCCAAAAAGTAGTCCAAAGTTGCTGCACAACCTGTTGCTCATATGCTTGTGAAACCAGGTAAGACTAGCATTATTTTCAGTGATGTCACTTAAGCGACTGACAGGCTAGTCCTTGGAGTTACAAACTTTAGCAGTGTTTAAAATTCAGCAACTTCACTCCCATGAGGGTCCACCAGATGGGCTGGAGAAGGCGTGAAAGTGTCTGCAGGGTATTGGCATAATGGTGCAACATTTGGATTCATTTTATCACTAGGTTAATGTAACTAGAGACTCTTTATTCCACACTCTGTCTTAAGAATGCATGTCATTAGCCTGGCCATGCCTTCCTAGCACTTCCGCTTGATTATCATCTCCCCACAGTGCTAGTCTGGATTTGACCCCATTGAACTTGTTGTCTCAGTAAGCATTTTAACCAGTCAGTGAATGGAGGGAGGTGTTGTGAATGCAGAGCTTGAATGCTATCAGTCAAGGCAAGCTATCGGTTAGGGGCTGATCCAATCTTTTTGAACTTAAAAACCTCAAGCAAGCAATCTAATCCCATTACCGAATGTCCAGACCCTCTGTATGAAACGAAAGTTACCAGTCTAGAATGTCCTCTGTCCACAAGACCTACTGGTTGACCCCCTACCATGGGTCACTAGAGTAAGATTATCTGGGACACAGGCAAAAAACTTAGAGCTGCTTTGAGAAGATGGCATACTTCTAGATTTGTTCATAAGGGTAGGAGCAAGCTTAATTTTAGAGGGCTTTAGAGGGTCAAATATTTACTCAGTTGAAAAACGGGAATAAAGCCGCACTATGCATATAAACCATTTGAGCATTTGTGACAACAAAAAAAAAAATGCGTAAAAGCTGCTGTGTGACAAAGTTCAGTGCCATTAATGAAAAGAACTCAGTACTTATTTTTAATAATAAGGTCAACTGCGGAAAAATAGTTTAAAGGAGATAAAAACTGAATACCATTGTTACATCACTGCACGTCAACATAACCTCTATAAAGTGTTCACACACGTTACTCTCCCATTGCTTTCTTGCTGAAACACTTGTGGGCTCGTTACAAGGTTTTCCATTTGTTTACTAGTCACTGCTAAAGTGTCGGAGGGAAATGCGTCACAAGCTATAGTCACACAACTTGTGCATAAGGTTATGTTTACATTGCTTACAGTTCGCTCATTTGTCATTTAGTTTGTTTCACAAATGGTATGAATTACAACCTCTCTGCATGAACTGTATAAAAATATCTGTACTTGAATTCCAAGAACCAAAGCCACGGCAAATCTTTTGGGAACACTGTTTCAATTAACAGTCAATCAACAGTATCCTACATTCGTATTGGTAATCGCTTCACTCGCATGGCTGACAGTTTAAAATTTGGTCTCGGTACCCACCCACATCACATTCGCTGAAGGTCAGCTCACACTCATCCTACTCAGTCAATAGGTAGACACACAAGCCCGAACGCAGACATGCAGACCCTCTCTAACACACTCTCTGAGGGCTGATGGATACCTCACCAGTTTTCTAACTGTGTAGAAATCCTGTCACCTAGTTAGTAATCCAGTGACAGGTAGGAGGGTGAATATTCTGCTGAGGAGGCAGGTTGAAGTGAAGGATTTGTGGAGTGGCAGTGCTGTAGGCTGTCAGCTCTTTTGATGCAGAGTGCAAAATCCAGTCGAACTATTAGATAAGAGGGCAAAGGAAGGTGGGACTCTTGCCAGTAAAGTTCTTCATTTTAAATAGGCCATAGTAATCTTAAAGGCACACACCAGTTTTGAATTTTTTTTAGCTAGCCCATAGTTCCTGGGTGGGAGGCTAGTTCTGCTGCATTCCAGAAGAGTGGGATGTTGAACATATCCCATGTGAAGCTTACAAGGTCCAACCTCAAAGCGTTCTAGGCAAAGTTGAACATAAACAAAACAAACATGACTGATGATCGCAATAAGCTATTATTTGCTTGGTTTAACAGGAGATAGTTAACAAGGCTGACGCACAACAGCAACTGCTTTGTCTTTCACACGTGTTTATCTGTGGGTGCTGCCATTTTTGTGTGACATCAGTCCACTGCTTCTCGGGGGAAGTCGGAGTACATCAATTGACCCTCACTTCACTATTAGGATCTCCCACTTTAAGTGCAGTTTTTCTGGTTGGAGGTCTGAAACCTCCGAGCTTGCAGCTGTCTAGAATGCAGCAAAGTCAAACCCACTATCTGTGGTTATGCTAAGTTAGTGGAGGTTATTCTGGCCATTGCATGCACAGAGAAGGCTATGCATCATCTTATCTGACTGAGACACTGTAAGCCAATGTCCTGAAAAGTTGCCATTTTCCTTTAAAAAAAACCATCACATGCACTACAAAGGATCCCTTATAAGTAGCCTTATTGATGTTGGCATGAGTCATATAATGTGTGGGAATATTGTAATTTGCAATTACATCCCCCCCCCCATAAACACCATTCATTATCCACCCCCCATCCTAATGCAGCCACCTTCCCATATGCAGTTTATGCACTATATGCACTTTATCCTGCCCCCCCCGCCCCCATGCACAAATAGCCTGAGAAAAAGACACACTCATGTGACAATAAAATTTCCTTCTATCCTCGAATGTTTGTGGTATTGTTACAGCATAACTCAATAAAAGAGAAAAATGTGAGACAGAATAGGAAAAAAAATAGTCCAGATTGTGATCAGGTAGATGGGCCAGTGTTCCATATGGAAGTGGTAACAGTTTATGTCCATGTAACAAGAAGCTGTCAGGCGCCTGTGAATTTGGGAGATGTGATGTAGGCTTTGAGGTGTTCAGCCAAGGCCTCAGTGATGAAGGTGGCAGATCTTAGGCCCATCCATTTTGAAATGAATGATCTCCACATCACATACCACAGCAGAGTGCACAGGATCCGTAAACATTTAAACCTAGTAATCAGAACATAGTCGATATATGGCATGATAATGGTCTCCACTGCATCTCACCCAACACCGTTGGCTCACACTTTCACCATCAGTTCCCTTCTCAGCTCAGAGTTTCAGTTTCATCTGTGCCTGCAGCTCAGCATGGAGAACAGCTTGCAATAGCCTGGCAGACACATCTCTAGTGAGCTACTGCTGCAGTATTTAAATCTGCTGCTCCATAGTAAAATGCGTATGTAGTTTTAACTTTCCTAATTACCAGGAACTAACTAAACAAAAGTAAACTAGAAACAGAATTAAACAAGAAGTATACAAAAATAAAAAAGTGTCATGGCAAAAGGGAAAAAGACAATGAAAAGAAAAGAAAGAAAAAAACTGTACAGGCTGCCATTCATGGCGTCAGTACCAATGCCATCAATCATCATTGTGTCTCAATGTTTTCACGTGGTTGAGCCGGACAGTATGGCGAAATGATCACATCCTCTGTTCAGCCTTTGCAGTTTGAACCTGAGCTAAATCAGGAGGACAACGCGGAAGTCAGTACTCAAACTGTATATATAAAGGTCAGATATGTGAGGAAGCAAGAGTGGGACAATGTCAATGGTGTCTATGTGCAACTACTTGGACCATGTCAATGATGTCTATGTGCAGCAACTACTTGGACCATGTCAATGGTGTCTATGTGCAGCAACTACTTGGACCATGCCAATGGTGTCTATGTGCAGCAACTACTTGGACCATGCCAATGGTGTCTATGTGCAGCAACTACTTGGACCTAACTGGCTCAACCAGGTGTTGTTACTTTTAACTCAGAAAGCATTGAGACACAAGTGGAAGTGGAAGGATTTTCTAAAACCTTTAATAAAAACGTTTAATAAATTGTGTGTTTACAGCTGACGCCAACGTCAGTCTTATAAGGCTATGTCTTACTTGGAAGCCATTAAGACCCCTGTGCTGCATCTAATGATTGTTCACTTCCATGTTTAACCTCCTCCATGGCAACCTCCTGTGTACAATATTGCCAACCTCCCGAGGAAGTTTTATATAAGGACCATCTTTGTCTTCTCATGCTGGCTTTTCTTTTGACAAGGCTTGACCAGTGGAAGACTGAAAATCAATAGGATGAAATTAACCACTGACATTTAACACATCCATATAACCCCAAATTTAATGCTGCACATGATGCTAGACTGATGACCTCAGCTGTACTAGTCCCACGTAAGGTTTTGTAATTATCTAGACAAATGTTTGTAGAGGTTTATTTAAAAACTCAATATTCAGGACTCAATACTTTTGAAATACTGTTGTGCAGCTATGCAGGTTTTTATTTATTTATTTTTAATAAGTTCCTAAAATGCTGTGTATGCATCCTCCTTTTTTCATTTTATGACAGGTTGGATGCCATGAGAACCAATACTACTGATACCATTCGAAGACAAAATGCAGGTATTTGAGGTATCACAGATATGTGTAGTTTAAGTACACTGTTTTAATTATGCTCTGGTATCGATTTGGATATTGAGAGTAATGGAATTTTAGTGATATTGACTAGGTGACATCCCTGTGACATATCTTACCCGACGACAGCTGATGAGAATTTTAATATTGTAGCGCACATTTCATGGAAATAAAAATCTTTAATCAAAAAGCACTATGACAAGTTAATTAGACAGAAGCAAAATCTATAAAGCAGGAAGCAAAGAAGACTTATGTGCCATATGCAGCAGATAAGAATTGAATGAGAGGTAATCTTGAAATGATGACATTTGCAAATCACATGATGAAATGTAAAAGAAAGGTATTAGAGGGACCAACCACCAGGGGTCAGTCTTAAGCTAAGAATTTTTTTCTGTTCATTTTTTTAGAAAAAAATCTTTGTATAGTGTGCAGGGACAGTGCAAAACAAAATAATTACAGATGTTTCATTATTTAAAGACAGTTTGTGTATAAATCTTTCACATTTTTGGGTCCATCAGAAAGGGTGGAAAGAAAGTTCTTCAGACATCATCTCAGGGTTCTCTTTGCCTTATTGTCCTCCTCTTGCCTTAAAAAGCCACTTGCTGTCTCAAGAGTTGTAACACACATTTCATCATACATTTTCATGTTTTCCAGGTTAGGGTTGATTAATGCCACATGGAGTAGTGTGCCCTTATATCAGTGGGAATTAGTCCGTTTTGTGTTCATACACAGAAATTGCTATGGGATGCTCCTGTGCATACTTTCCGAGTGACGCTTTTATGTTCCCTGAAGAATTCCAGAGATTTTTAAGTCTAATTAGAAATCTGAAAAAAGATACAAATTCCAAAAATGTCTGCAACAGAAAATGCATAATCATATCACTGGCTTACCGCCTTACACCAGGGGGTTTTCTGTTTTTAGCAGTACTATTTAATTAGACTTTAACAGTTTCCTGCGTAATTTAATGAGACCCACTCACTGTCCAGGCCCTCTCTGTGTGCTAAATAGGCTTTTATTAGCAGTCCATACAGAGTGAAAATGAACAGCAGAGTAAAAATGAACAGGTGATCTGCAGACTATATACTATTTAGGCTTATGCTCCAGGTTGGAACACTGTATGAATATGGAAGTAAACCTTTATACAGCAACTCAAAGATGCCCAAAAGCACGTTAGTATTTTATCATAGCTAACTGGGCTGATGGTGGCAGTTACAAGGTTTTGGATACTTTCAAGGAAGAAGCTTCCAAATTTACTACAAATTTATCTAAAACTCGACAGCATTGCTTTAGTCATTGTGAGGCAGTAGCAAAGTAGTGAAGCTACTACAGCTGAGGTACTCAATAGGTGGACCAGGGTCTGTATACGGGCCCAAATGTCGTTTCATCCAGACCCAGACCTGTCCCATCCTGTCATAATAATCTGTGTGCTTATTGTCCATCATATATGTGATATTTTCACGCGGCACAAATAACATTCCCTGCTATTTTCATTCATTTTCATGCACTGTTCAGTGGCTTAGGACAGCTTCCATGCTTCCACGTCCTGTATTCATGCACTGTTCAGTGGCTTAGGATCGCTTGCATGCTTCCACGTCCTGTATTCATACACTGTTCAGTGGCTTAGGACCGCTTGCATGCTTCCAGGTCCTCTTTTCCATTCACGGCTGTAGCTGCATCAAAGACGATGTTAGAGTCTCCACTCAGGTCCAATATCGTCGAATTTATAATTTTTGCACAATCAGTCGTTGGTTTAAGCAGCATGAAAAGAGTAAGTTCATACACCGTGAATGAAGTACGAAACATCAGCTTAATTTGTGCTAAAATGGTATCCATCTTGAACACTAACAATTAAATGAGTGCACCAGAGCTGGAGAGAAAGTGAAACTAAAGTGGGCATATGTGAACTGCCACTCAACAGTTTAATGTAGGCTTGTTCTTATTTGATTGCATCATGCATATAGAATGCAGTTTAATCCATTTTATTTTAAACTAAATTGCAGTGGTTGTTTCCATGTTAAGTAGGCTGCTTTTCAATCCATCTTTACAGTTATTCAAACCAAAGTGAATATTGTAGTGTTAGGTATACTGAATTATTAGGCCTATTGCACAATATAATAATAAGTTACATATGCATTATATATTGTCAATGGCAATTGCAGACCATGCATGTGGTTTTTCAAGTTGTACAAATGTCAAGTGTAGATTTTACATAGGCCTGCACCCATTAAAACTGATCTCAAGATTTCTTCAAGTAATATGAAAAATGGACCTAGTGCTTGTCTAGATTCTTGAATCAGAGAAACTTTGATATGCGAATCCTGTCTGCTTATATTTGAGTACCTCTGTACAACAGTATCTTAACATTTCTCAGTAGCGTCGCTGTAGCTCAGCTATTTCTGAATCTGATAGCTTTTCATCAGCTTAGTTATTTTTTGACCATGTAGTGTGGTAGCTTTCCCATAAGCTCCATTTTCCACAGCATCAGCTCTCTCTCACACACACATGCAAACACACACACACACGATTAGATTTTTGTTCTATGAATCGTGTCCTGAAACCTGTGAGTTCAATAAGTGAAGGATGCAGAGTTCTGGTGTCAGTGGTGGGAGAAGCCACAGGAGAGGCTTTCATATATCATTTAAGATGGATTCAGGAACAGAAAAAGCAAATTTTACACCAGCTTTATCCTGCTTGACTGACACTTGTATTATACAAATCTGTTTAAATATGTGCAGGTGTGTTGTACTTTAATATAGACAGCCTGCGATACTGTCAACACAAACTTGCAACAAGATTAGGAACAGCTTATAATTTCTCAGAATGGCAGCCCAATCCATGCCTGAACAAATACTGTAATGCTAATACCAGTACTTATTTTCTGTTAGTTTAATGTTTCCCCAGCCTTGAGCTTCTGTTTGACTGTTTGATATAGGAATTGTAGAGATGGACGTTGTCACAAAAAGGCAGGATTTCTCATTTTGCCTTTTAACCTGTTTGCTGAATGTTAGTAGCCCATGCTCTGTCTTTAGAAATGTCACGGGGTGTTAGCTAAGACTCCTTACCGATCTATGGGTTTTCATATTGACAGAACTTGTAGAATGAACTGAATTCATATCCAGCTAACAGGATCAATACATCTCCAGAGTCTTTGACATGGCGTACCGCGTCCACCAGGGCATTCATAAAGCTGGTGTTTGTCAGTGCTGTTCACTCTTCTGGAATTCACAGCTTGTGAACACTCAGAAATAAACAAAAGTGCTATAAAGCTGTAATACTTGTGTGGCACTGTTAATACAAAACATTCAGATCTTTTTTTGGAACATTGTTTCTCATTCTTGCTTTCTTTGTGTTCTTGAGCTGTGCTTTTGATCCCCTCAAGAAACCAGCCTGTGTAGTAATAAACCTTCTTTACACCTTCAATTCTCAAAAGACTAAACAATGGAAGAGAGAGATAACCCACTGATGTCCCAAGTGTCTCAGAATATATTCTTTCAGCAAATGCTCCTAACTGAAGCCATTGCTGGTATCTTTTGTTTGTGTGCCCAGGCTAGCAGAGCTCTCTCTACCTATTAACCTTTAATTGAATGTTTGCAAAAGCCCTGAGTGACTATAGCACAAATGTTTCCAGAGTGGTGATTTTGTCTCTGTTTTTGAATGTATGGACAAGATATGTAGGCAGATAAGTCAAAGAGGCATTTGAAAAGGAAGACCCACACCAATCCTCACAGGGAGACATTGACGAAAGGCCGTGAGTCAGCCAACTACACACATTATCAGAGCGACTGGTATCTGGCACAGACCCAGGATCAGAGACTAAAATGAGAGGGACAAAAAGGTGCTATTAGCAGAGAGAAAGGTATCCTCAAAGGTGTTGCTGCATCACCTTATAATTGGTTTACAGATCCCCAGTTACACCCTACCCATTGAGCTTAGAACACTGGTTAGAGACATGACTTTCCCTGAGCTCTGTTGTCAGTATATTAGTGATCTTAGATTAGCAGATAAATGTTAATTATTTGGGACACAGAGACATTTTGGGATCGCTCAGACTCTAAGCTCTGTTTTTATTTTGACAGGGCGTTAAATAGGATGCTGAGGGACATGCCGTCCTACTAATCCCATTAATTTGATTTTCACTCCATGACACCAGAGACTTAACACACCTTGGGATGAGCCTCCTGTTTGCTGCAGAATATGTTATTTACTTAGTCTCTAAGGCCATCTCAGGTTATGGTCCACGTCTCCTTCAGTAAGTTGTATTTGAACTATTTGTTCACTATTAACTATTTAATCACAGTGTCAGACTTCTGTAAAAGTACTTAAGCGTGGGTCAACCTTAGACTCCATGCAACCCTCTGGAGTCATGCCATGAAGCATGTAAGGGAAAAAAAACACTGACAATGGAATTGGCATTGGAAGCCACTATAGATAGTAACCTTGGAATAGTTCGGCTGAATAATTTAAAATGGAGCAAACAACTATGTTCTGTGCCAGCAGTGCAGTAGGGATTTTCGAGGGAACCTTTACTCCCACAACCAAGAGAACATGGAGCGCCAGTAAAGAATTGTGGAACAGCAGGGTTGTTAAATGGAGTGAACAGCAAATAAGCTATTCTCTGCAAGAGAATTCTTTTGCCCACACTCATAATTAAGTTCCCTTTCTTCACTTTAATTGTTTGTCTCCTTACTCAACCATGTCAATTATCCAACAAAGAAACTGAATAGCATCTGATGAGTGCAAATGACCTTGCTTTCAGTCACTTCCGCTGGCATAATCACCATTCGCTAAACTCTCTAAATTCTAAAGTGAGGCAGTTTAATGTATTTAATTTCACCTCAGAAGACCCATCTGCATAGGGATTCATGAAACCAACCCAGGAGGAGCATAGGGTGGTTCATACTCTGAATTATAAAGTATAGCTATCAAACATGCATGCCTTTGATACCAAAGCTACCCAAGATATCAAATTTATAACCGAAATTTACAAGACGTGGTGAATAATTGAGTCTTTTCCAAATCTTTATTAGACCACTAAACACCCACAAAGGAATCTTGTGAATAAATTAATGAACATTTGATTAAAACAAACAAGTGCAACAAAATGGGAAACAAGTTCACAAAACTTCCTAGGTTTAAAGCACACACAGAAAGCACAGGTGGTGAGCTCTCTCGGGATTTTCAGTCCTTAGTCAATGTTTATGCCTTCTCCATATTAGAGTGTGCAATTTTGAGGATGATGAACTGCTCTCCAAGGTGGCACTGGCCAGCATAGACCACTAAAATATTACCACAATTTCCCTCCGAGTTGCAATCAGATTTTCATAAGGACATGTAGTCAGGAATGCTTTGGGGCGACTGCACTGTGTAATGGTTTTGATAATAGGATTGTGACTTCAGGGCAGTTGGATCCAATATACTGGAATAATATTTGGGCCATGCGCCTTTTACTTCGATTTTTTTAAATTGCCTTGCCAAGGAGTGTGTGGAATGTGATTGTGGCATGTCAGTGATGTCACTCACGATATGGAAATGCAGTTGGTGGAGGCACCTGTGGAAATGAAAGACGCTTTGAACACTTCTGCTGCACTCAGGACTTTTGCCGATGAGTGGCTGTTGCAAGCATGCCTAAAGTCACCTCTTAAGCAAATAAGCTGTTTTTAGGGGAAGCATATTGTCTCTCATGAGCTGGAGCGCCCCTATATTTGGATGTGTGGCCGTAACGAATGCTTAAGAGGAGCACTGAGTCGAAGCTTGTAGATTGGATTGGGCAGAACACACAGTATCTCAGAGCCACAGGCTCAATGTGGGTGTAGATTTTATCATGGGGCTCCCCGCGGCTGCCTGTGTGTACTCTCAGCCAGTCCCTGGCCTGTAATGCTGCATGACAGTAGTGATTTAACTCAGAGGATCACCTGTCACTGTCTCCCAATCTGACCCGACAGTGGCTGCCATCGCCACCGTGGAAAGGAGATGACCTCTCTCTCTCTCTCTCTCCCTCTCTCCTCTCCTCTCCTCTCCTCTACTCTCTCTCTCTCTCTCTCTCGCATAATGATGCAGGGTCCTCTCGGGTCTGAGTGCTATGAGAGAGAATAGTTAATGTGGCTCTCACTAAAGTAAAAGAAAGAAAAGAAAGTTTTATTTTAGGCTCTTGGGTCACATTGGTAGGTGCATGAAGCTCATGTAAACTAATCATGGTTTGTTTTCTCATTTTATAGCATTCTGAGGTGACGGCAGTTTGTAATGCTGATGCACACAAATTAAAACCATCGCTTTACTGGGAAGAAGTAAACTTTTCTGCCATGCAGGAAAAGCTTTCTTAATTTACTTTGTTGTCTTTCGCTGTTCTTTTGGCAGTTCTGCCACGTTTATGTTATTTACCCAAGCAAGGAACTACCTGTTCACCCAACTCAAGACATTTTTTGTGTTGTTTTCATCTCACAAAAGCCTTCGGCGACGGGCTAAGAGCTTTGAGGCGTTTTCCTCTGAAAAGCCGCATCACAGCAAATCGGCCAGCATGACATACTTGAGTCAGAGTGCTATTCAAAAAGAATCCTGCTCAGAATGTTAAGAGTGTCGACAGTTTTCCTATTTTGCCGGAGAGCCCTTGGTAAAGGAGAGAGTAGCCGATCCACCATCCCCTGACCTCGGCCCTCTCCTTAGCATTCAGCACCACTGAAGCACGTTCTCCACCGGATAAAATACATCAGCATGACTGAACAGCACTCTGTCCCTTGCTCACCATCAGGCTTCTGTGAACAGGTGAAAGGGGGAAAAAGTGCCCTCTCCTACATGACCACCAGGGAAACAGCAGACGGATGCATTAATTCAACAGTGGAATGCTTTTATTGTGCACGCTTGTGGTGGCGCCATCATAGACAGCAGTAATTATGCTCTGACTGTTATTGGCAGTGATTGATAGACGGCAGCAACAATCTTGAGTCCTGTCAACACAGGGTAAATAAATTGCTAGAGTGATGGAGTGATAGAGTGATGGAGATTCGGCTTGACGGAAAACAGAGGAAATTATCTTTGATCCACAAACTGTTGAACACAACTGCTGTCTCCAGTCTGTAGAATCTGATGCATATCAAAGGCTTGTTGTAAGTGGACAATATGCCTATTGAGTGTATGTGTGTGCACCACTGTGCAAAAACGTTTGTATTCTTGGGCACACACAGATCCTTTGGGAGAAATCAAACCATTCTCCATCTGTTCTACCTGTCCAGGCTACACATAGACCGAGAGTAAGCCTCCTGTGCAAAGCAGTGAGCTACAAGAGTATGAAGAGTCAAATCTTCAGGGTTGATTACTGACACGTTTCGTTGACGTGAACATGGTTGGTGAGGGGTTACATGGGAATAGCCGGGGAAACTACCACACGTTTGCCATGCATGACTTGCATAATCAAAGCCAAAGCATTCACTTTCTCTTCTCTATCAGTGCAGACTATTACCAGAGCACAACTATGCTTGCCTCTGGCTACCTGACTTGCTCATTTAAGCAAGCATTTTATTGCACACTTCATCAGTGAAGTTAGCAGAGATGGAGGTAAATGGTCATAATTTTGGCAGAGAACATGACCGTGTGTGTTCGTCTTTGTGTATGTGTGTGTGTGTTTACAAACATTGTGTTCTCTGTGAGGATTAATTTAGTTTTGTGTCTCAAGTGGTTATGAATTATCATTGTGAACCTAGCACTTCCTGTGTGTGCGGCACATTTCTGTGTAAACAAAGTTATCGGCCCCAAATGTTAGGGGGAAAAAGATGACAGCGATAACTGCACAATAAATATTGGCCATCTGCTCACCTGAGGCCATTCCTCACACTCCCCCCATTGTTGGTGTCAGTAGAACTGACACTCACCCTTATCCAACAGAGAAATGCGTGCACTAGCACACATGCAGGCACACACACACACACACACACACACACACACACACACACACACACACACACACAGGGAGACAGAGGGGAGAGGAAGAAATCAGTACCCCTGGGTGCCCTGATGAAGCCTGTTTGCCTGCAGGTACAGGCTGCGCTCCTGGACTGCCAAGCGGCGTGCAGATGAATGTGTCTGGCATATGTGGGCAGCAGGATGAGCAGACACTGTGTCAGGGGGGTCAGCCCGCCAGGGGAAGTGCGCAGCTATCCATTACCAGTCCAACACAGGCCCCGTGCTGGATGGAGGTGTTAACCTTGTTTGTTCACTGGACCATTTCTGCCTTCCCAGAGGATGGCAGGACATGTTAATACCCCCAATTACTGTAAACGCCTGCAAATAGCACTTACTCTTGCTCTCTTCTTGTGGACTGGGGAGCATTTCTAAAGCTTTGTGTACAGCTTTGTTACGTGTTTGTGTTTGCGTGTGTGTGAGAGCCATCGCATTGTGTGTGGATGCTCCCAGCACTTGGTATCATTAGCGTTGCTGTGATACAGGCAGGTGGAGTCAGGGACATGTGCTCTGCCTGTGTGCACTGGTCCTGTTGTTGGCTCCTGCTAGAAAGCTCCCAGAGACCTGGAGTGGAGAAGCCCTAATGAGAAGAGGCCTGCTGGCTACAACCCCATTTATGGGGAAAGACCATACCATCCTCCCCTCGTTCTCTTTTAAGGAGGTGAATATGCTTGAACTCTACTCTTCCCTCTTTTCTTGCTATGCCTTTTAATTGGCACTTTATTGACCCGTGGAGTCAGAGGATCCTGCTGACTGTTTTGTGCATTTATTATTCCCTTGGTCTGACATGAGGAAGAGGAAGAAATAAAAGGTTCCTGTTGGGCTCTCAGACTTGCAATGCTTCTCCTATTATTTACTGTTTACCGAATGTTCCATTATCCTCTCTGAATAGCTTGAGAGGCTGGACATTAATGATTCCTCACACCTATTAAATCAATGAGCCTACACTCTTGGGAGCCAACTAACAGCAGGAACCAACAAATCAGGTCCAGCATGCTGGCGGGACACAGTGGGACTATTAAATCCTTGCCACATAGAGAGCGGAGAAAAATGAGAGGCTGCGCGACAAACATTTATAAGGGAAAACTCACCTGCTTTTGGTACATTCTGAGGCAGAATAAAAAAAGCAGAAGGATTTATAAGCTGTTGGAGAACACTCCTGATCACCGCTTGTTTGATAGGGGCAAGGTTTAACTACTCAGAGAATTGTAATGAGAACAGGAGCAGTGCTGGATGCTGATCAAGAGTCAAAAGTGCTCGATTGAAAAGCATCTAATGCAGTTTCTAAAACAAATAGTTCTGGCCCTTGATTATGATCAGTGGAGTCGCGTTCAATGCTGTTGTGTATTCCCCGATATAGCACGGCTGAGATCGCATTCCATTCTATGTTGCTGCACCATTCAAAAGTTAAATTGATCACATTTATGTGTTACTTGGGAACCATTCATCTGAAGGAAATATATTTCTTGGCGGAGGAATATATGTTCAGGAACAAATCGCTACATTTCTTGTTGCTGTGGCTTTGTCTAATGAAACCGTGCAAAGGTATGTGTGGTAACCGTATCAGAAAAGCAATAAGTCCCTTGAGTCCTTTCAATACTGAGAATACAACACAGCTGAGAGGGTTTAACGGCACTCACCTTCGCTCCGCTCGCCTCGTGCCCGACAACACCCCTCAGCTGTGCTATACTCATAGTATAGAACCACCTCTCGGGGCTTACTGCTTAAGTATAGCCTGCCTGTAGTGAGTGTAGTAGCTTGGTTGGCTCTTCTGAAAAGCTGTATTTATAATCCATACGCAGTTTCACAAGTTTTACTTGTAATGGAGAAGTAGATGTAGCAGTGACTTTACGGTCTCTGTAATGGTCAAGTTGTAGGAACAAAAAGCCAATGGCTTGCCTTGCTATCAGTTTTACATAATTTAAAGTCTGTGCTTAATTGCAGAAATTGTTTGAGTTATACTCTATGCAAATAACCCATGAGAACAGTGTAACCACTGAATGAATCCATCAGCTATATCTCAAAACAAGCTCATTATGTTTCAAAATGTTCACCTTGTAAAAGACTGGGCACAAGTCAAAGCAGTGAATACGTGCTCTCCCTTTCAATATATTGCCATAATTTTTAATTGGTAAGAGCATCATTTGTTTTCTAATCTATCAATGGAGTTAAATGTAAATTGCTTTGCAAATGAATGCTGAGTCAAACACCAGGGCCAGGATGGGTCCATTACTTTGGAAATGCGCTGACATGAGCATTATGCAACAAAGTGCAAACAGAAAACAGCATCAGTGAGCAAAGCAGCCAACGAGTATTTCTTGCGTTTTTCCCTGAAGTTTGACGTCTGTTTCGGGTGTACAGAGCCCTCTGTCTTCTCTCAGGTGATTGCCATTCAGGCTTTTGTGTGTGTGTGTGTGTGTGTGTCTATGTGTCTGTTAAAAAAGTATGCAAGGGACTTGCTTGTGTCATAGCAGAAGTTTTACAGAATGTGGAAAGAAGTTGTCTGTTCTGAACACAATACAGGGTTAGTCAAAGTGTTGGCCAAGTGTCTCATTTTACAGGGTGGTATCACAGAATGCAGGAATGTTTTGTGTACTGCATTTGTATTTTGTATCGCAATGTGTATACAATTATTCTAAAGGGATTGCAACACATCACTTTCCTTTTTTAGTCAAACCGACTTCTCGCAAGGCAGCATTTGCTTATTTGCATTTATTTTTCAAACCTGCATGCGGTTGAATGAGAGAGTGGTACAAAGCTAGCAAAGTCTTTGTTTGTTTGACGGGGTAATGTCACAGTGCAGGCCTTGAAATAAATGTTTCTGTGCTCCTTAACATAGCGGTCTGAAGTTTTGCACACTTTTTAAGTGACTGTTCAAAGATGTTTTCCAGCCCACATACTGACAGAAGAATCCTCCTCTCAAGCCTTCTGCAGGCTTCACTGTGTTTTAAACATCATAGCCAACAAAGTGTTTTCATTTTCATTCACTCATTGACATTAACAAGTAGCCTAACAGTTTTATGCCAGAGAGACAAATCTGTCGGTCTGCCATCCTCTTTGTTCATGGCTTTTGCCTTTTCCATCTGACTTCATGCCTGTGCTGTCCCTGATGACTTGATATAAGAATCCCGATAAACTCATAGGGCTAGTGCAGTAGTCCCCTGTTCCTTTTTAATGGTATTTTTCAAATCAAAGACTTCTGTAGTGTGATTGTTAGTCCTCTTTTGTAAGTCGTTTTGGAAAATAAAAAAAACATCTGCTAAATGCATAAAAGTAATGTAAATGTAAATACTGTCATTTGTTTGACTGGTACAGTCAGCAGAAGTGACGGTGCCCAAGCAGAGATGCATGCTCATCTGGCCATTAAAGGAGAAATCTGGTTTGAGTCAATCCACATCCCTGTTGTTCGAGGTCACAACGTGCTGTCAGTAGGAAAAGGAACGAAAAAATTTGATGCAACATAGACTGAATGGTGAACCAGCAATTAACACTAAGTGAATGGGCATAGTGACCTACATTCAGTTTCATCTTGCTATGCTCCATTCAGTTAACAATAGTTATTGGTTCATTATTCTATCTGACATCAAATTTTCTTCTTCTTTTTCCTACAGATACATTTAGTGATCCTGAACAACAAGGCCTTTAAAGAAGAGCATCTTTATAAATTAGTTTGCTTTTCTTCAGTCCAGCAGTGGCATATTAATTGATGATGCTGATACAGAGATGTGGGAATATTCTATGTATCCTCTCAGGAAAAACAACAAGGTAAACTGATTTTCTCCTCCGTCCTGTTGATATTGATTGTGGCCTTACTTACAGTTTACTTCTATTTATACTTCTGTCCTGGACCTTCTCACACTAGTAGTCTAGCATGCTCAATAAGGTTGCTTTGTTAGGGATGTTGTTTTTGCTGCTTTGTTTTTTAGTTTGGCATTCAAGCTGCATGTGGTACATTGAAGGAGGAGCAGAGGTTGAACATGTCACACACTTGAAACTGCTGCCCACTGTGGGGGGTATTCACACCTGCCTTGTTTAGTTTGCTTAAACAAACTCAAGTTCATTTTCTCCCTTGTTTGGACCTTTTGGGCTGATGTGAATACAAGCACTCTGGTGTGGACCAAACAAGCGTACTGAGACCCAGCTGAAGAGGTGGTTTTGGAGCGGTTCCTGACAAATTCTGGTGTGGTTCATTTGAGGTGTGAAAGTATCCCGACCTCGATCCAACCCAAGCGCAAAAAGCATATGTTTTTTGAACCTAACTTGCTCCCGTTGTCATGCATTATGGAATTTTTTTTTTAAATATTTGTTGTTCTGACAGCTCTGATTCAAATTAGGTTACAATTTTGTTTTCTGGTGCAGACGGACACTCTCGTCAGACGTTCCCTCCCTCACAGCTGTCATCCAAGTCACTGTAGCAATATTAAAAGTGAAGCATTCATAAAACTTACGTTGAGGCCTATTAAATGTGTGAATGTGTTGAAACTTTTAAATCAGAGTCGGTTTAAGGGTTAAATACAATTGATTTGTCCATGACTGTTTAGGTCTACTTTCACTTTGGCCTTTCTGCCTCCCTTGATCCAAATATATCTGTCAAATGATTGAACAAACTTACCACACGTGTGATTTAATTTACAAATTCTGGTCCACTCACACAAAAATGCAATGTGAAAGAGAACCGCACCAAATAAAAAAAATTAAATAATAGTAATAAATAACAATTTTGGTCCAGTCCAAAGCAAGTGAACTAACAGACTTTCCTGGTGTGAATACCCCCTTAAATAATGGGCTTGGCTGTTGATTGGCCTCTGGTGTACATTCCTTATATCACCCTAACCCCATATAGCAATATGTGCTATATGCAAAAATATTTCAAATCATGGTGAAAGACTTATTGTGTCTCTCCCTACTATGCTATCCTATTGGCCCCATTAAATGAGAGTTAGTGGTTGCTGCTTTGTCAAGAGTTTTGGGGCACATGGGAAATCCCTAACAGTTTACAGGAACCATCAATGTTTACACAGGGAAACCTAGCAGTCTTTATGAGGAAAGAGTGAGCAATTCTTCAAGGCGGCAGAGATATGAGGCCATTATTCAGACCGCCACAGAACCGCTCACGTTTCCACGGTGACAGTGTCCCACAATGCAACAGTGACAATGCAATTCTGGCATCATTATGGCTCCTTGCGAGGAGAGGCAACCATTCCAAAACAGAATACCGTGGTGTTAAGTGAGATTCATTTCCAGTGGGAGCAAAGAGAGGCCAGCACTATAAAAAACACAAAGGGAAAAGGTACATCTGAGACCAAACAAAGAGTCTTCGCCACCACTCTCCTTGGTGTGGCACAACATAAAAAATATACACAACGGGGCCTGGGGAAATGAACTCAGAACTGAGAGCACCAGTCTCCTGGCAAAAAATAGCACAAGCTTTTTTCACTTCACCTCACCCCTGTTGTACAAATGGAGGCCACTTTATCTGTAAAAGGTCACTATTTTGACAGAGCGCTGCTTCAAAAACCAAAGTGAAGAAATTCAAAATGATGGAACAAGAAAGTTCAGTAGGCAAAAAAAGTCAAAAAACATCGGGGATTCATGCACACTATTGGTTTTTGAGAACAGTGGTTTTGCTTGCAGGTTGCTCTGCTAGGATGAAGAGAAGAGTGCCATTCATCCCAGCGCACAGTGAAACATAACAGAACACCAGTGGGACAGAGACACAAAGAGAATGGCAAGATCCACTGACAAGTGCGGATGCCTCCTCCAGAGAGAATAAAACCGAAACATGGTAAGCCTAGCTGATGAGACACGAAGTTCTGAATGTCAACGATAGGTCACTATTATATACTTTATGAAGAGCAAAGTCCTAGGATGCTCACGAAAGAAACAAATCTAGTACAGCCGTCTCATATAAAGTCATTTAAAACAGCATGAGGTATTGGTATAAAACGCTTCTGGTAAATGACAGTAGGGTAACTCAACAAAGCACATCTTAAAGTCACCATGGAAAAGCAAAATACCCCCAGGCTCAGATGATTCTAAAACCATAAATACGGTTCAGTGTCAGTGTTGCAGTCAATTCATTTACTGCACAGTGCACACCCACACAAAATTATTGAACACGCGGCAGGATGCAGTTACACAGTTCCTAATAACTGCCTCTCTTACCATCCGTCCATTTAGCTCAAGCCTACTGGCATGACTGCATTAAAATGGTCTCCATAAGTATTGGAGACATGCAGCATGACGGAAGAAAAAAGAAAGTAAAAGGTATAAAGAAAACATTAAACATCCATGTAATTGAAGCCCTCTTGACTGAAACAGCACCACTAATCAATCTCAATAGTCCCTAGCCCCTGCTTCTCATTAGGCCAATGCACTGTCTCAAATGGTTAGTCCTGGGTAGTCTCCTTCTCATCTGCCAAACTACCTGACAGAGGGAGTGTGCGCAGCTGTGTTGGTGATGCTGTGGTTTCTCCCATCACTGTCTTGTGTAGGTCTAAACATCTTGGACAGCGAGACAAATCCATTTTTTCCAATGCTCAATCCAGAGTATTACATACAGTGCATTTAATACAACCTCTCCTTTGCTTAGACTGGTGGCAAGTGGCAGGTCCACAGATTATTTTATAGAAAAAAACACACACATACACACAAAAAACAGTTGTACAGTATATAGCCTAAATAGGTGCGAGTTGTAATAGGGGGGCACCAGACAAAGTTGTCAAGGAAGCACGCCTGACATACAACATAAAAGAATCTTGCAGCAAGTTCCAAGCAGAGATTTACAGAGAGCTCACTTCAGTAGACTGTACTGCAGGAATGGTTTTGAGAATAAAAAAAATGTCAGACAACTTTTCAGAGCCTTTTATGAAGTTGGGCTGTGTCAAAATTTTGTGAACATTTGACAAAATTCGTGACTGCCTTTTTACTTCATGGCAGCTACATAGAGTTGATTTATAGGCTATAACATGCTTTCTTGTCCCATTTCCCAAAAAAAAAAAAAAAAATATATATATATGAAACACGGGGAACATGAAACGCTTCAATCAATATAAATGCGATACAGAATCAGTCTTAAGACCTCTGCCCAGCCTGAATTGCTCTCCCTTATGCAGATGAACCCCTTTAGTCATCATGTCTTCCTACAATACAATTTTTCTGTCCCGCCACCTATTTTTCATGGTAATGCACTGCATTGCATTTACACCTGTCATGAAGGTAAGGCTAAAGAAAGCAGGGAGCTTAACAACCCCTTGGGGAACATGTTCAACTACTCCAGTTGCTTCTACAGCTCTTCACAGGTTTTGCATGAATTACCTCTCAATCTAATCACTGCCATAATATCTAAGAATTTGATGTCCCCAGTTACACTCTAAACACAAATCAGCAGGGGACAGAAGCCACCACAAATGAAAATGACCAAAGCAATCATATAAGAAATAATAAATCACCATTTTTTTCACTGTCTTCAATTCCCTCAGTAGTGATCATAGAGAATGTACATGTGATCAAATGCTGAAGGTGGACATGAAGAGCGTCCAGTAGAGTTCAAGTTTTTCCTTTCCTTTTGTGTGTGAAATATTTTTGCAGTGTATAATAGCAGGATCTGTCTTGCAATGCAAATTGTCAAGGCATTAGACATTTGCACATTTCTGAAGGAATCGCCTTGAGAGGTCATTCAGCTTTTTCAGCCCCACTGAAAGGGTGCTTGTAAATTGTTTTACTTGCATGAGATATCAATTATTCACGATTAAGACATTACTCCACTAATTCAGACTTCATTAACAGAACAACTATTGAGAGTAAATTAATGAAGTATGCTTAATGTAAAGGCCTTACGGGTATTCATTTTTTTGGGGAAGGGAGCCTATAATTTAACCAGGAAAATCAAAGCTTTTCCCTTATTTCAGGCCACCTACCATATTTTACTTGCAGCACAATCTATATAGTAATTAAAATTGTTACTTTTTAATCATTTTTTGTTACATGCTCAAGAGAAATGTGCCAGAGGTGGGATGGCTGAGGCCATTTTTTATAATGTGCTTACCACACTTCCAATTGAGATGATTTCCTCAGGGTTCTCATTTGGATTGTGCCAGCACTTCACACAGGCTGTTGCTTTCAGCTTCAGAGCAGGATCAGATGATATTCTCTTTAGAGGCATCTTCAGACTAGGTGCATTTGGGTTCCTCCTGAGCCATCCATCAAAGCAGTATAAACCACTCATGGACCTGGTGCCCAACTAAAAGATGGTATAGAGAGACAAATGCACTATATTGAATAAAAGCCCTACACATATCCCGCCTCTGGCAATACAAGTTGCAACATAAATTTTGGCAAATTTTTTGTCTTGCAGCAACACTTCCATGTTTCTTTTACTCAGTGTATCGCTCAGGGATCATTCTCAGACAAATGTTATTTTGGTAGGCCATTGAAGCGAGTCGGTTGTTTGTTAGAGCATTGGTCAGTAAACTTGCACCTTATTTTGTCTTTTATATTGCAGTATTTTACTTACATATATCCACATATGTCCATAGGTGTGTTATTTTTATGTTTTACCACATGACTCCTCAGAATGCTGCTGAAAGTTTAATTCAGTGGGTCATAACTCAAATGTAAAGCACACATTGCCCCAACATCTGATAGTGTCGGGCCGTCTTTGATTGTCTTTGAGACACAGGACATCTGATGGCGTCGGGCTGTCTTTGAATGTCTTTAAGACACTGGACATCTGATTGTGTTGGGCCGTCTTTGAGTTTCTTTGAGCCAAAGTTGGGAAGTACAGTATTGGAAGACGTCTTTTGGCAAACAAACTGGCAGATGTTGGTAAAGGGAATCACTTTGATTGGCTGCTTGGCTTGTCACTGCACTTGTCAACAAGAGTGATGACAATGGAGGTCAAGTCGCACAAAACCAGCACATTTGCGCAGTTTTTGGTCCACCAGGCTTGCGCCTTTCACTGCTCTAGCGTAGTGGGAGACTCAAAGGTTTGTCGTGACTATTGGGTAGGTTATATGAAATCGAGAGAGAGAGAGAACTGACACATCTGATAATGTCATTGGATTTCCCCCCTGTTTCTTTCTTTTTTTTGATCACCCCCGCAATGTAGCCTATTCCATGCCATGAAAATTAAATGGCCACGAGTGCATTGTGTATTAGTCTGAGGCACCCTTATATTATCCAAGGGGAATCATCACAGAGCAAATGGAAAATCACTTTCAATAATCAATGCAGCACATGAATTAACAAACAGGGAACTGAAAGTTTTGTTGTGGATCTCGTGGATTAATTCTATAGGCCTATGTCCTTTGCACGCGTGTGTATGTGTGTGCGTGCGTGTTTGTGTGTGCATGTGTGTGTGTGTACTGTAACAGATAATATCACCAGATTTCCACCTTGTCTTGGCTTCCTGAATCCTATTTGTTGTTCCTTCATAAAGAGGCAATTATAAGCGCAATGCATCCAACAGTGTCAGTTATGCACATCAGATTTCATTTCTATTGTAAATCACCCCGCAATGTAGCCTACCCCATTGTGCTAAAGCATTTATACTATATATTTAAGGCGAAGAATCACAGCACAACAGGCTATACAAGTCAAAAATGCATGTAAAGTAATCTATGCAGCTATGCAGGTTTTTCCTCTAATTAACAAACTGAAAACGATGTGTTGATAACAGTGATATGTTCACATGAATACATGCAGAATAATATTCTGGTTGAAACAAGATTCTTTGCATGAGATCTTGCATGAGCTGAGATTGAAGCTGGATGCGCATGTGTCACGCCAGATGCATGAGAGTTGGCAGTACACGCTGCTATTGAGCGCAGAAGTTATCAGAGACTGTATGTTCAAAGATGTTTTGTTTACAGTTGATGGACAAATGTTACCACCGCCAGCCAGAGGTATTCTCGCACAGGCACAGAATACAATTCATCGTTAACCATTGGTGCAGCACAAAATTTCAACTTAATGGTGGAAACTCAAGAAGACCGTAGTGGTCAGTCTGTGTTGTGGGTTTTCTGAAGTCTTTTCTAATGTGTTTCGTTTAAGAGATCCAGCATTCTAGCCAATGTTCGCCAGGAAAAAAGGAATGGCAAAAGGTTTTGTGCTTTTGGCTTCTTAATGCAAATAGTCTGGTGAAAATTGGCAAATGCTTTCAAGTTCTTTTACATGAAGAACTTTTTTGTTGTTAAACTGTGAAGGGCAAGTAGTAGTAGTACAGTGAGGAGAAAAAAAATGATTATACATTTCCATTAGAAAATTATTCTTATTATTCTTCATTATTGTCTAGTTAGTGTAATGTTCTTAACTAATATTGTCTAGTTACCTATAATGTATGCCCTTGTCAAAAAATCCATACTCACTCATAGTAATTAGTACTTCAAATTATATGTTAGATACTCATTTGAAGCTGTATTGACAGCAACAGTGTCGTGTTTGACTCCTTCGGCTGATACAGACAGACACACAGCCTCTCCCCTCTCTTTTGATGTTTTTGGAGCTCATAGCATTACTAATGAATGTCATTTACTAATGCAAAGATGTTTTAGCGCCACAGGTATGAGACAGGAGCCTTGCAAGATCGAAAGGTTGGAAAAAAAGGTTTAGACTGTACAGATTTTAAACAAGACAAAAATGTGTACCATAAACTGATGATGACATGTGAACTACAAAAGCTTTTAAATGTTATTACTTTTTCCACAAAGTGTAAGACCCTAAAACCAAAGTCAATGATGTTTTTTTAATCTACAATGGCCTTGATATGATCCAGTGACATTCATTTCCCCATGCCTCTGTTTTCATGTCTATGATGTCTGAGACACATGCATGCTTAGGCAGAGCCTAGATGGTTGAACTGAGCTCTTGATTAAATCCCCAAGAGCCTCTCTTGCTTTCATCTGAGGCAGCCCAATGTGTAGAGATGCCTTCCATGCTTCCCCTCTGTTCCTCTGTTCACATATGCATAAAGAACTCAGATATGAAACATATCTTGACCTTGAGAAACTTACATACACACTTAACTACAATGTGGAGGAAACAAATGGGATGGAGGTAGATGCATTATGCCTATTTCTTTACAGCACAGCCACCCTGATCTGGTTTTATTTTTAACCGATCAGCGGGGATTTATGTGATTTCTCCCACTTAGATGGACTGACCTTTCCTCTACTTTCATATGGAAATGCTTTATAGCAGAGTTCATGGGGCTTGATTGAGTCCCTGTGATCTGTGGCTGGCACATACACTGCTGCTTCCTGCCTCATTGCCTACCATCATCTGTCACCCACTTACTAATATTTCATGCATTCATGGCCAACACAGTGGCTTCAATTTCTCAGTTCTTAAACCTCCTTGAAAGTCTCTGTCATTGGCTTCTTTTATCGCTTTTCACCCCCATCTCCCAAATCCCTCATAAAAGTAATTTAGAAATAATGTTTCATATCAAGTTAATGTGAGCTAATTGAAGCTACAAATATTTGATGCTTAAAGTATTGCGTGCTTAAATGAAAAGGAAACACTGATAAATTACGGCTCACCCCAAAGGTAATTCAATCAGTGGATATCAGACTCCAAGTTCTATTAGATTATCCTCTGACAAAAGTATTTATGAGACAGAGACAGTATGGCGGGGCATGTGGTAAAACTCCTTATGAAGACCATAGCTCTTTTCCTCCCATTTATTTTGTCACATTTGAGAGCCCTTTCCTACCTCTCAATGTCATCTCACACAAGGGCTTTCCATTGTTTGGATCTCTATACTCTCTCCTGTTTTAAACCCAGTGCATACGCTTAGGATTGCATGATCACATGGTAGGTCACATAAGCACTGACTGACATGCAGGGGTTTCAGTAATGTCACCGTTTCTGGCTAATTGGTTATAGCACATAACAAAACCACACAATAATTTGTGTAATTTTTATTTATAATTTTTATTTAAAGGTTTGGGAATTGCGAGATGATGCATATAAACACAAATGCTGTACATTCAGATTTTTGCTCATTTAAAAAAATACCAAACATTGTAAAAATCAGTTTATTGTTGAGTCAAGTAGGTGGTCGATATAAGGCATTGGACAATCTAGCTGAATCATCTTTCAAAATGTCAGTTTCTGTTAAATTTAGGATTTCAGAATCTAAAATGTGCACAGGCTCTGCATCTTATCAGAAATATTAGTTGTTGGCAGTTTAGCAGTCTTTGTAGGGCATCATATATACGGTTTTCCCTTTCTTTACCTAGGTTGCTGGAACTTATACCAGCTAAGTTACAGGCCCTCACAAAATAACACTAATTAAAATGCTAGTAGGTAACTGCCTTTTCATTAGGTAGGATGAAAAGTGACAAAATATAATTATGATTCTACGTTCTCCTATACTTGAATACACATCTGCACCTACACACACACACACACTACTTTATCTATGGATCACTGTAATAAAAAATATATATTCACATACCTTGTTGAGATGAAACAGCAAATGTATTTGTTGTGTGCTGTATTCTTTATGTATAAAAAATGCTCAGCCATTCCATACCTATAACAATTTAAAACTACAGTTGCAGTGAGATGACATCCAGACAGACTTGCACAGATTGTTCTTCTGCTTAGGCCCCATCTGGACGCTCGTGAGAGTGATAGCTGATTTGGTGCGAATAAACAGCAAGGCGAGTGCTGAGCCTTGTGTCTTTACCCGACTCCAGCTGCTCTCCTGGATGCAGTGTCCTCATCAGTGCCTCTGCCAGATCTGCAGTCCCATAGCACGGCTGTGAAGAGTGACATGTAGCAAGTCCTTCAAAGTGACAGCCCACAAAAACAATCTTTTCAGACAAATTTTGTTGTCTTATGTGCAGTGTATTTTTCATAGTATTTCTTTGTAAAGTCTCTCCACTTGTGTAGTGTTGATGGGAATGATGGCACATTCTAAGCCGTCACAAAAGCTGGCAATACACACACAGTTTATGAAGATTAATGAGAGCCAGCATTTGCTCTGCATTGACTTCTGAATTAAGACAAGAACTGAGACGCTCCAAGCCCCTGTCTCCATAGAGAGGAATCCAGAGGAACGGTGCTGCAATAATGCTCTGAAGGCATGCAAAAGCCCTTGGTGGCAGAGCTGTGGCTCAGAGATACGTTTGTTTTCCACTGGAATGCCTTCATGGCCTGGCACCGCCCGCCTGCCTCTCCAAGCTGCAGTTTGTGAGGAGACACACAGACACTCGATGGAATTAGTATGTTATGTTAGGGGTCACATCTGGCAGATTGCTTCTGCCTGAGCGTAGTCACACATTGAATCGTTGCTCTGTGGGAATGCAATGATCCAAATATTCTTGTCAGACCTTTCATTATTGTCATATGCACTCGCATGTCACTGAAAGATAAGGGACAAAGAAATGGGTTTCCTGCTCTGACTGTGAGGGTGCTTATTTGTGTTTTGAGGCTACATATGCGTGTAGAGAAGCAGATGGTTGAAGGTCTTCAGGAGACACCGAACCTCTTTCACTCTTTTTTTCTGCATGATCATCTTGATTTCTGAGTTGAGTGCTGTGCTTGGGGTCCCATTGTTAAAGTGTTCAACGTGCACAAAGGCCCGAGATTGGTTTTTCCTCGGTGCCAGCTGTGGCGACAGTGATTGGTGGAGATGGATCATTTCGCTTTCTACGTGGGTCGAAAATGTGCTGAGGCCAGATGCTAACATGCCTCAGGGTTTGCCTGCACCGTGGGTACAAACACTCCAATCCAGTTTTGAGCTTGTGATGAAAATCACAGGCAGGCATCACTGTTCATATTCCAAAAGGCAAAGGCTGACAGGCAATTGAGGCCTATAGGAGAACTGACTGCAATATATCTCTTGGTTTCAAGACAGTCAGCCTTGGTGCACATTATGCTCATAGCCCTCTCTCCGTGGGCCCAGTCATTATGTATGTGTCTTAAGAAGTTCAGAGCTTTTAACTGGGAGCTACAAAGAACCTCCCTTACGACAGTTCAAAATAGCACCCTCCCCAGCCCCCATCCCATCCCCTGGTGTATCTCCTTTACCTGTGACCCGAGGACAGCGCTACTTTGCTAATTAAAATGTGGCCCATGGCACGCACCAATCATCCTGCCCAGCTGCGGGCTTGTGAGACGTTAAATTAGGGCTACTAATAAGTGGTGAGTGGCCCTTAGCCTGCTGTGATCTGCAGTGCAGCATACCCAGGATTTCAGGGCTCGTTCCCATTCCAAAATCATTTCCACGAGGGACACACTTTTGGACTGTTTGGAATAATTAGTATGAACTATTTGGCTCATTACCAGCGCGCCATTGAGTTTCCTCATTCGTGAACAGGGCAAGCTGTCGAAAGTACATGGCTTCAGCGGTGGCATGGCCTCATGGAGAGGAAATGGGGTCACATTATAAATTTATTCAGTCTGAATAATGGGTGTGGGGTGGCTGTGTTTAAAGTCTCTTGTCAACTTTTGGAGCATGCCTGAACTGTCACAGGCAGAATTGCAATCAATATTCAATTTGACTTTGTGGTCAAGATGCAGAGAGAGAGAAGTAGACACTAATTTCTGCTTATTTAAATTGACAGCCTTGGTATCTCATCTCCTTCCTGCAGGGGCCAGTCAGGCACAGTGGATGCAGCGCTTATTTCTTCTTTCTTGCAAACAGCCTCCAGTCCCTTAGGTTTGTTAATCTTAAAATTTGTTCAAGGTGAATAACCATATAATTTGGCCAAATGCGTTTTTCAAGGCATTAGATGGAAGAGTCGGCCTGATAATTCCCAGTCTGAATGTTGCTTGTGAAAATGACAGCTGCTGTCTCTGTCAGACCGGCTGAACTTGATCGCTCAAGGGCATCCATGCAGGCTGGAACACCTGGTGGGGCTGAGAGTGACACTCTGAAGACCTATCGTTGAGTGTTTTGAGAATTTTCTCCCGGATGTCCCACTCTTCACATCAAAGAGCTGTGGTCTTCTCCCTCCAGCTCCTGGCACTGCCTAGTTAATAATACAATTACTAAGTGTACTGCAGCATCTCATTTCATTGCATGTCTTTGGAGCATTGTCCATGAGATTGCGCGCAGCATGGTAAAATTGCTGGAAATGGGTGAAAAAGTGTTGGATGGCGAATGCTAGTGCAATAATAAATGTGATTTATTGGGCACTTTATTTGAAGAAATGTGATTGGAAGAATATGATTTTGATTATCTTTTGTTGGTTGGTAACTGAAAATACTAATGGCATGCCTAGTAAGATTTACCAGTGAAATTAGTAACAGTAAGAATGCAGCTGCAGCATTTAACAAGTGCCCTGATGATCTTGAGTGTACTGTTGCCTGTAGTCCAGTAGCAATTACCAGTGGTGGAATGTAAAAAGTACAAATACTTTGTTACTGTACTTCAGTACATTTTTCATGTATCTGTAGGCCTTCAATAGGTAAGCCTAATCTTACCTAAACGACTGTTGAGGTGTAGCCTATTCCTGCTGTAAACGATTATGAAGCTGGAGATGGAGCATTTGGATGTGATGGAGCAGGATTGTTGATGTAGTTCTTCTTTAACTTGTGTATATTTTGGTGTATATTTTTACGTTTACTTAAGTAATGAGTTCCAGTACTACTTCCACCATTGGCAGTTACCAATCAGGCATGTTTCTCCAGATCAGAGAGAGATTTGGCCTATTCCAACCTGAATTTGTGTAGCTTTACAAAGATTTTATGTTAAGCAGAGAACCCTGTACTTCAGAGTTGTCATGAAAACCTTGCAGCTTTCTTGTGTAGAGGACAGCCTGCATCATCACCCTCTTGACTACAATTTTACAGAGTTCACCCTTTCAGCAATGGATACAAACTGAAACGAGCTAACAAGTCACCCAGGGACCCCAGCGAATCAGACAAACTTAGACAACTCCTCCTTAACTTCTGTTGTGGAACTGTTGGATGACTATCAGTGTCCCACACTGGAGGCCTGGCCAACTGACAACTGGACCTGAGAGAGCAGTTACTGCAGTTTAAACCGTTTTTGTGTAACTGTTGTGGACTGCAGAGTAGCTTGTGTAACTCCTCCTCTGTCCTTTCTCTTCCTCTCTGTCTCTCCACCCACACTTCCCTGCAGTATCAGGGCTTGTACCATTTGACATGATAACATTAAAGCCGTATTCACCTCCTTCTGCAGAACATATGTGCTTACATCTCATCTATAACAAGATGTGGCCAGCATGTTATGTGGTGTCTGGCCTTATGTGCATGTGGGCTGTGATGAAAGTCCCAAGAGTGCAGCCTGTTGGGTCAAAGAGGAGTAAATATTTATCTGCTTTGCCTGCAGCCATTTGCTTTATCCTCTCAGAGCGGCCTGGATTATTGTGAAGAGCCACTGGTAGCTTCCTACAGATAGAAACTTGGCTGAGCTCAGCATCTCTTATTGCAACCACACACACACAAGTTTACGAATATTTACATCTGAATGCACTAATACACACATAAACATGCACAGATACTCCTCACATTGTACATTATTGCTAGTTCTCCTGCTTTACCCATGATAGGAAGAGGAAAGCTATATAGAAAGTCATTGAAAGAGACATTTTTAACATCGCCCCCAGGCAAAGCTTATTCCTATCCTCTGACTGACAGCAACTGGAGGCAGTGCGGTGTGAACTGTGTGAAAAATGATTAGCTGCAACGTCCATTATGCTCACTGCACAGCGACCCAAAAACAACAAAACATTCAGTGAACTATAGAGCAAATGTCTCAAAGTAGAAAATGGAAACATCATATGTAAAGGATGCATTACTTAGCAATTGAAAGATTGACTTAAGATGAATTGTGGTTTGAGAAATGCCTTATGTCAACATATGTCCTCAACGGCTTCTTTAAGCTAGTTTCATTGAACAGTTTGACTGCCTTACGGACACATTCCCCTTAGAAGTTTCTCAGCCTGCCTCAACCCTTAACCAACCAGAAGCTCAGAGAAGCTTAGAGTCAAGGATTAGATGTCAGGATGTCAGTCAAACAAAGGAACATAGGAAATGGGCTGTACAGAGCAGGAGAAGTGGGGATGATGAAGGTGGTTAGGTAACTGCAGTAACAAATCTATATTTGTAATGGTGGGTGTACATCATTAGACTATTGAGTGCAGCTTTTAGTACTTTTGCACAAGACATGCATGTACACTTGCATGTTAACAGTCACATGAGATCGGAGGTGCTGTAGCCCAGCTTGTGTCATAGAGGGGCAGATTCTCACAGGGACCCAGATTCAAGTCCCACCTGCGATAATCCTCTGATCCCACCCCACCCACTTGCTTCTTGTCTGTCCTCACTCTCCCATCACAATAAAGGCAAAGAGACAAAGTATACTTTAAGAATAGCTTTATAAACATTTTATCTAAAATGACGAAACCAAACTGACCAACTGACCAAATCTGCTGTCATACCAGAATTTGACACAAGAGGCAAAGAGAATTCCTTGGTATCTCACTCCTTCACCTTTAATGTGATGAATCTTAAAGCTGAGGTGACATGCAGCAGCAAAGCCTTGCAGACAAGAACAACAAATGTATAGCAGAACCACTATATCATATTCAAGAGAAATGCAAACAACAGCACTTTAAATGGGACTGGAAAATCTCAGTCCAATTGGCCCAGGCAGTTCAAAGAGTTTTTGCTGTGAAGTGGGTGGTAGAAGGATCTCCTGTAGTAGATGGATGCATGATGCAATGATTAAACAAACCACAGTATGAAACCCACACTCTCTGCCTCAGCCATCACACACTATGAACTAAACAATGAAAATATTCACGTAATGCTGCAGGCTGGATTGCAGGAGGTTCAGGGAGTCACATTTCAAGAGTCAAAATTCAAAATGGTTTTTATTACATCATTATACTAGTAGAAGAGAGTATGTCTTATGTCTAAAAAAGAATAATAAGTAAATAGTATGGTAAGTATTGAGAGAGAGAGAGAGTGAGTGTGTTTGTGTGTGTGTGAGGGGAAAAATGGAAAGTATTGTAGTGAAAAGACAGGCACAGGCTTAGGCTGTCATTGTTTCAGTGTTCATAAGCCTTGTGGTTCTGGAGTCTGGTAGTCCAAGCCTTAAGACTACAATATTGCTTACCAAATGGTTGCAGCTGAAACAGTCCATGACTAGGATGGCTGGGGTCCTTACTGATTGTTTTGGCCTACCTGATGCATTGCCTCTATTGGGGTCTTGGATGGAGGGCACGTCACATCCACAGATGCTTTGTGCTGTACGCATAACTCTTTGCAGTGCCTTGCGTTTGGTAGCAGAGCAACTTCTAAACCATGCAGTGATGCTTCCGGTCAGTGGTCAATCTGGTCAGTGTGACTTTCCCAGGTAAGGTCTTCGGTGATGTTAATGCCAAGGAATTGTTGTTGTTGTCCACCCTTTCCACTATAGGACCTTTGAGGATAATAGGGTACAATTGATCTCCTTTCTTCCTGAAGTTTATCAGCTCCTTGTTCTTTGTTGAGAGAAAGATTCTTATCCTAACACCACTGGTTTAAGTTATTTGACTTCGCTCCTGTAGGTTGTCCCATCATTGTTGGTAATCTGGCCAATTATAGTGGTGTCATCAGCAAACTTTGTACTATACTAGATACTATGCTATATTGTACTATATTATGCACAGTTGTGAGTATACTGGGAGTAAAGGAGAGGGCCAGAACACAACCTTGAGCAGCACCTGTGATGGTCAAGGGGGTTGAAGTGGTGGAGCCCAATCTCACCACCTAATGTCACCCTGACAGGAAACCCAAGATCCAGCTGCATAGACTGGTGTGTAAACCAAGACACCTGAGCTTGCTGTCAAGTATACTAGGTACAATGGTGTTGAATGCAAAGCTTTAGTCCACAAACAGCATCCTTACATAAGTATCCTCCTTCTCCAGATGTCAAGAAGGAATGCAGTGTGGTGGTGATGGCATCGTCAGTGGATCTGTTCTGTCTATAGGCAAATTGATGAGGGTTCAGAGTAGGTAAATTATGTTCCTCACAAGTCTCAAAACATTTACTCACGATTGCAGCTTTTAGCTTTGGACGTCATTCAAGCTTTTCTTTGGTAATGGAACAATGATGGATGACTTGAAGCTGCGTGGTACAACGCAAGCGGACAGAGAGAGGTTGAATATGTCCGTAAACACACCAGCCAACTGTTCTGAATATGATCTGATGACATGACCTGGTATCCCGTCAGGCCCTGCTGCTTTGGGGATGTTGACATGCTTGAAGGTATTCTGCACATTAGCCACTGTGACCATTTGCCTGGATCAGCTGAGAGGTTAATGATGAAGGGGGTTCTTTCTAGAGAGTCAGTGGTAATCTCAAAGTGGGTATCAAAGCTGTGTAACTCATCTGGGAGTGAAGGGTGAGAGACTGGGACTGCACATTTCTTTTTTCTAAAATCAGAAATCATGTGTAGTCCCTACCACATGCCTTTTAAATCACTAGTCTCCAGTTGCTCTGCCTGTACACCCGTTTTGCTGCTTTGATTGTTTTACGCAGGTCATATCAGGCTTTTTTCTCCATGTCCTTGTCATGAGTAGGATATACCCGGATTGTTTTTGTTGGAACATCTTCCACACACTTCTTCATGAATCCAGTGACTACCTCTGTATACTCGTCTACATCATCGCTTGATGCATCACGGAACGTACCCCAGTCAGCACTCATACATGGAATGTAGACAGCTGTTGTCACTGTTGTGAACTCTTGGCAACCAGAATGGATGACAGAGAAGAGTGAGATATTCCAAGTCCAGAGAGCAGAAAGACTTAAAGTGATGAATGTTCTCTGTAACACATGTTAATCATGATGCATACGCTTCATCCCTTGGCTTTTCACAATAATTCTTTTGACCTGTAAGCCCAAAACACAGAGAACCCAGTGGGTACGATTGCATGGTCAGGTGTATCTTCCGACAGCCAAGTTTCTTTGAGACAGATGATGTTACAGTCTCTCATTTCTCTTTGAAAGGAGATTCTTGCACGTAGCTTGCACAACTTATTATCCAAAGGTTAGAAGTATGCTTGGAAGTGGGGGTCAGTTAGCATGCTGTCTCAACTTCACTAGCACTCCAGCTCCCGTACCCCTTTGCCGCTGGCAGCGTTTCCTCCTTGGCAACACTGACTCATGGTACAGCTGACAGATAAACTCTCTCAGAGGTTTAATTATTTAATAGCCCTGTTTATTCTCACAGCATCCCTCACAATTCTCTTGTAAGGTGAGAGAAGAGAAGATGAGGTGAAAATGTAAGTCTTTTTTTTGTGTGTATTTTGGCATGTTCAGATGCCTGGAAATTTAATTAAGCAGTGCCTCATTTGGGATGTGTGTTCGGATGAAGTCTCAGTGCGGTGGGTTTTAACATCAAGCCCTGAGGTCACAGGACTTAGGCCATTCTGATGAAGGGCAGAGAGGTTCTCATGATTAGGAGTAGTTAAGTTCTGTTGCTGAAACAGAACAAACGATTGTGTATTGCCTAGACATACAGATCTAAGCAAAGTTACAATTTGTTTGCATGCCACATACTAAAACTGATACTATTTTTAGCATTATTTTTGTTATTGTTATTTTTATTTAATTTTACAGGCCAGTGCTGAATCAATTTTTTAACCTTTGGCAAATAGGTAATGTATGCAGGGTGTTGTCTTTCTCTTTGTCTAAGAGTTTGGAGATATGGCATTTGGCCTTGGCAGAGCTCTGTTTCCTCCTAATTTTGAAACTATTTAAAATGGTCTAGATGTTAAGATATTAAGCAAAGTGACAAGTGGACATGTGATTGGTAAAACATATCCCCATGATTGTGATTCAGATTGTAGCATCCCCCCAGTCAGGAGAGGCATTTATCATTGTGGTAATTTACTGAGAACATGGCAAAGGAATTAAATAATCTTCCATGTTCCTACTGTATGCAGCCTTTGGTGTATGACGGCACTGTGGTAACTTTAATTAAGCACAAAACCAAATGACTGCTACACAAGTAGTAATTTATTTTGAAAAGCTGATTATAGGAGTAACCACAAACAATTAGGTGAGTGTTGTGGGAATGCACTCTTCTGCCTGAGCAAAACCCAGAAGCATCAGAACATACGCTCCTTGTATTAGCATCATTGCAAAATGATCTAATCTATGACCAGTCATACATTCTCAAGGAACAGAAAAGGGCCAGAAATCATGATTTTATAATCGTGTAGTCAGGGATGAAGCCCCTCACGAAGAGGCAAAACTCATTTCTTTGGGGTCATGTCAGTCATGTTATGCAAGGCTCATATCTACAGTTACCTAAAAAAACAAAGCAAAAAAACAAAAAACAGCCCCCAGCACACACACACACACACACACACAAACTCTCAAGAGGTTGCTCGCCAGAGAAGCACAGATTGATGGCACAATCAAGGGTCACGTTACCCACAGCGCACAGATCTATGGTGCTGTTCTCAGAAACGACCCAATTAGGGCTGTGATTGGTGGCTGAATATGGAGCTGATGTTTTTGCCCTGGTCATATGGACCTAAACTTAATAAGACGATATGAGTAGGCAAATTGACAAATTTTTTTTGTAGTGTAGTTAAAGTTGTCTTTGCCCTGGTTGTTATGACCGCCATGACGCAAGGCATTTATATTGTGTTGTTTTTATAATATGGTCTTCATCTTCTTTGACTTTCACTGCCTCCTTATTGGTAAAAGCTGTGGTCAGATACATTGTTAGTCTTGTTTGGCTGTCCATTCACATCTTTTGAGCATGATATCTCATGTCCTTCAAATTTGGTATGAATGTTTAATTGGATTTAAAGATGAACTAATTGGATTTTGAAAGTTAAAAGTCAAAGTTCAAGGTCACTGGTGTAAGTGTAATGTCTAAGTGCTTTGAGTTTCTTTAAGTTTAATATGGATATTAAGTTGCACTGCAAGATTCATTGTTTAGATTCTTCTAGAATCTCAAGAATGCTTTTTATTTAGGAATGTGCTCCAGATATATACCTCTGCTCAATAGGAATGTGTTCCAGATATATACCTAGGTGGTAGTACAACAGGGACAGTTATCCTCAATCAAAAAGACCTAATTAGGTCTTATTTGGACACTATTAGGCACTTGCAGTTGTGGGTTTTGTTCCTATGAATAGACCATCTTTTCAAAATATTACTGAAGGAAGTTTATTGCCTTATAAGCCCCATATCAACCAAAGCATATCAAAGCATAGCAAAGATCATAATTCATGTACAACAACTAACTTACTAATTACGAATAAACTGTAATTAGGAGTTTAAAATGGAGAAATTCATAGTTAATGGTCTGTTATGGGTAGAATAAGGTCATGCAGATTAAGGTATTAATAAGTGACTTGTAATGGCTAACAAATGGCTGGTATGTTTCTTAATTGCATGTTAATAAGCTGCTAGTTAATGGTGAATATGTGTACCCTAATCTAAAGTGTTACCAGTTTTTTTATATTAATACAGTGTTTTAATTGTGGATGTCACAATAATATGTCAGGATCAACATTAATAAACATATTTCCACCAAAGGAAATACATTTTTCAGTTGAAGACCTACTTCCTTGACCCTAATAAATATATCTCTAGTAAACATTGCTAAAATAAAGATTATTTTGAATAAAAATCTAGTTTTAGTTTTTGGAAAAAAAATAAATACTTGAATGAAGTTGCTCTTGAAAACTAATCAACCTTTGGGCTACTTTTCAAAGACATGCTGTAATAAATAAATAACTCTGCCCATGAAAAGCTCTCTGGCAGTAGAGTAGGCTCTTAACTTAGACATACATTAGAGACTTTGTTGGGTGCTGTTCACATCATCAGTTCTGATGTTTGCTCTGATGTGCATCAATTATGTATATGTCGTTATGCACATACACACATTCACACACACACACACACACACACACTTTTTGTGTGCAGAGGATACTATAATTGGATGTAATTATTATAGTCCTAACCCTAGCTGCCATAGTAGAACATGCCCCAGAACACATTCATTCTGGTGCAGGGGACTACTTTGTAGTTTCACTGATCTATAGATGAGCCCAAGTCGTGGGAAAACATTCTGCTGCTGATTTTCAGCAGCTATCTGTTCTCATGTCAGTGTGAAGGGTATGCTCACTGAAGCACACCCTTGCCCTCTCGCTTACATGGGTGGTGGCACTGGTATTTTTTTTTCCAGACTAAATGCCTGCAGGATTCAGACAGCTGTTTTACTACCGACCTGATAAGAAAATAAATATATAAACAAAATAAATCGACTCGTAATTATTGCCTCGCTGCTCAAGGATAGAAAGTAAATGTATGGGAATGGGGCTGAATGAGGAGAGAAATGTTCTTAATTGCGAGAAATAAAACACGATTGCCTGAATGAGCAGATAAATACATTGTGAGCATGCAGGGAAAATCAAACATTAGGTCATCTGTTTACGACAGATGGAGTTGATTAGATACAAACAATCAATTGTAAAAAGGGCATATGAGGACCATTAAAATAAGTTGAAGCTGTTAGAGAATCGTTATGTCCAGGTTTATCTGCAGACATGCTTAAGTTGTTTTAATAATGGATGGATTTGGGGTATTTATTATTCACATATGCCCTTATATGCCTCTAGATTTACAAGGCGTTTCAAAGTTCAACAAACTTCTAATAAATCATGAATGCGCTGTGTGTTTATGCACTGCTTCCTGATGATTCCCGCTTGAGAAGAAATGTGCCAAGAGAAATAATTCTAATGTAAGTTGGGAGTCACAAGAGGTGCATGCAAACGACATCATATCATAGCATATCTTCTGGGAGATCTCCTTGAAACAGTGTTAAATCTAAATCAGTATCAAGTAACACTGATATGCAAATAGAAAAAATCCACTTAATAGTTTAAGAATGGATAGAATATACCCCCTGAATAATCCAATAGCATTTAGGTGTGTAGTGATCCAGAAGAAAAATCAGATAAACTCCTAAATGCATATTACTGCTCAATGATAAATGTGGATTTGCATATTGTTTTGCCAAGAAAATACCAACATGACTTTGACATACTGAGAATATTTACAGACAACAAATAAGCTACAATGAAATAAAATTAATATTGTGTTCCTGTATACACACTACGGTATTATTTCAATGAACACAATGCATTACTGTGTCCAGTAAACTTAATAGTTGCTTATTAAACCATTTTCTGAACATGTATCAGAATTATTTGTTTTGTGATTCAGAAGTACAGATTGTTGATTATCCACTGTTGAGCAGTATGCGCAGCTGCCTACACTAAAATTAGTTATTGAGAAATACAAGCCCTCTAAACAACCCCACTTACACATTCTGGCAGCAGTTCCAGGACACAAGCCTCTGCATATCTGTCTCCAAATTTGTGTTGTCACCTCTCCCTAAAACACAAACACACACACACACACACACTCACAAATTCAAAACAAGAAAATAAACACACAAAATTTCACATGGACATTGCCATATACATGCCAGTTTCACTAAAAAGCGAACCAATTAAAAAGGAAAGAAAAAAGAAAAGCATTCATTCCAGATGTCCAAATGTGAGGCCTGAGTCAAGCGGCTGTGGTTACATGTAAAGTAAGTCTGCAGAATCATCAAATATTTAAGAACTGCACTTAAGGACTCCACACTGTAAAATAAAGGAGGCCAAACGCATACATGAATACAGTCATATACACAACTGAGAATAGAAATTGTGGTCCAAGGAGTCAATAAAGTTATCAATCCACTGATGAGGACACAGGAAGTTGGCACACAGGCTCTGTCTTTCTGAAAGGCCCCCACTTGAATGTGCAGGTCAGATAATGAGCAGTGCCATTACGATCCAAGCTTTTTTGTTTTTGACAGAATGTGGGTACTCACCTCTTCATGGATGGCTGGGAAAGAGACAATCACTGTTTAATGATGCAGAGTGATTTTGATCCTTTTCTGCTTGTCAGGCGCACCAAGCATGGATAAAAAATTCTGGCATGACGTCTGAGACAGGGCTGTCCACCTCCAACTGCAAAAGGTCCACTGATGGACACCTGTGTCCTCCTCAGTTACTGGTGGTCTTACATCATCTGCTTCAGTTCCGTAGGTATAGCTGCTGTGTGTTTTACGAGACATTCATTTATTCTGTTTGAAATTATTCAAATATGTATCATACAGACATCAAGCCCAAATGCAGAATCGGAATTCACATTTCTTATAAAGATTTTAGGCAGAAAAAGGTCAATACATAAATAAAGTGGTATCCTTGTAGAATAGTTACTAGCTGCTAACAGTGTCAGGGATTACTGTTAATAAGAATGTCAGGGAAAGGATTATAGTCCATAATTGAAACTAACTGCTGTTAAAAGCCTGCAGGGCATTGTTGTTATATTGCATATAATCCACTGCTTTTGTACTTTTGATCCTTTAATAAAGTGCATGCAGAGAATTGGCCTGTAGTGCTATTCTGGATCAAAACTTAACTCTAAGTGTAACGGAGCCGCTAGATTAATAAGCCATCATTCTTCCATCTCAGACCAATTTCCTTAGTGTGGAGAGGACACTTTGGCTCAGACTGCATGTCCTAGTGTAGCAGTAATAATCAACATCTCCCTGTCTCCCTGAAAGCACCTCATCAATTTTCGGTGCGGGATGCATTTGGAGAGTAATTAATGTTCATTTCCAGAGTAAACAGGAGACTCGTATACAGTATCATATGAGAACTGCACTAAAGAAACCACAGCTTCTATCCAGCCAAATCATTTAGTTTTGGACAGAGTTATTGGCCTTATTGATTTCATCAACAAGATCAAAAACTCTTTTAATAGCAGCAAATATTAAGCTAAGTAACAATTTTATTTTTTTATATTTGCATCAAGACTGCAAATAGTCTTGTACTATGTAATGTATTGTAAATGGTTCTACATTGTATTACAGTCTGTTTATCATCATTATGAATATGCCCATGATCATGTAGATGATTTAACAGACTGACTTTAACATTTGACAGGTGTCATCCTTTGGTAACACTTTCTTTTAAGTACTTCTACATAAGTGTGACAAGAGCCTTATGTAGACCTCTTTAAATAAAGTTTTACCCATCCTTTACATAAAGTCCTCTCATAAATTCTTATGCTCATGTAAATTAACATAGCACGTAAAATTTCAATAAAATTGATTACATTTATTCTCAAGTTTATGTTTTACAACTGGAGTAATATGTTGACTGAAATGATGGAACCAGTAGTGATCTACAGGCGAGTCATTGAACAGAAATCTTTACTCTATCCACTGTGAACAAAGAAACAATCAAAGCAACAGTGCAGCAAATAAACATAGTCATTGTTCTTAACATCTCTGTTATATTTCAACAGTATCATGTATTTTGCATGGAGTAGTGTAGAAGTGTAGAGGTATGTGAAATGCAGTGTGATGCACTAGAGAAATGTTTTCATTTTTTCTATACTCTGTGCAAAACTTGACAAAAGGTGTTAATGAACTTTCTGATAAAGTGGTGGAACAATTTGACTGTAGAATTTGGAGGGCATTATTTGAATCCATGGTGAATATCTTGATTCAGTGGCATCAGCCATCCATGTTTGCATCAGAAATCCATGTTTGTGTATGTACTGCCAACTTACAGAAATGTATGCAGTGCATGCTCAGTCCAAAATGGGTTTGTAGTCTAGGGAACCAGCTTCAAGCATTTTGCTTAATTTAAGAAGTGTTTACAAGTTTACAAGCTTGGTCCACTCTTACTGATGTTTATGGATGACATGGAAAGAACATAATGTCCTAATTTCCCAAAATAGCAAATGTGATGATGGGGAAGTAGAGATAGGGAGTAGTTAAGACCAAAGACAAGTATTGTACGAAGAACATATAGATTAAATGATTGGAATTTAAAAACGTCTACTTGTAAAACCCCTAGCACGCGTGCCACAGTTCGCCGCCCTTGTGTTTATACATTGCATATGCCTCATCTGCTGTTGAACAGCCATTGGCTATTGTCGGGTGTGTCTTCTGTTGGGTAACGGATTGGAATGCCTCCTACGGGCATGAAACATTTTTCCCAATGCAGCAGTTGCACCAAATGTTGTTCATCAGTTTGCACAGCAGTTATGGCAAAAAGCCCTGGTGGTTCTCTTGGATATTATGAGTAGAATGGCTGTGTGCTTGCATTTTGAAAGTTTTGTTGTATTTGTCCAACATCCACTATCATTTTGAGACGAAGCACGAAATGACAAAAAGTTAATCAGACGTACGAGTGTTCAGAATTCAAGGCTTTGAACCAATTCACAGAGCAAAAACCAACCAAATGATTCATTTTACTATGAACTTTTTTGAAACGTAGGCTACATGAAAAGAACCTCCACCATCAGTCAGAAAACATTGATCTTGTCCTTTCAGAAATTTTTCTGATTTTCTGCAATAATTTGTAAGGACAGAGACCACCCTGTTGTAAACTCTGTCATTTGGTGTCACTGCCTAGGTCCCACACAGGAAAATATTGTTGCTTATAAGTCTTTTACAGAGACAAAGTAATCGTATATTGCCCAAGCCCAATACGTGCAAGTAAGTGCAATTTAAGTTCTACTTAAGATCTGTATAGATCCTCTGCTATTCCATTGGTCCTAAAAGGATTTAATGAGAATTCCCCTCAGCGTGAAGGTAGTTAGTATTTTGTTTTAAATAACAATATCGAAATTGTTTGTTCACACAAACATAGCCTTTATATTGGTCTAAGGTTCAAAGTGTTTTCTCTGTATAGCTAACATGTCTTCCCATAGTCCACCTATCGCAGAATGGGCCCTCCAGTATCCTGTGTTAAAAATGGCACGTGGAGATATCCAGTTCATCCCTGGGAAAGCCTGCTCCTCCATTAAAAGAGAGATATTTAGCGTGCCACCTTTCCGATCAGTTCATTTAAAGTCACACTGTTATCTAGGAGCACCTCTGTCTTCCGCTCATGGCTCTCTTATCTAAATCAGTTACCTCAGCACTTAATTGTGATCAATGGGTTTAGAGGGGTAACAGGCTCTGGAGAATTCTCTTCACGGAAAGCTGGAGAATTTTCTAAATAGATAGAAGTTTCTTTAAGGAAGGGGAAGAAAACTTTGGCCATGTTAAATGATGTTGTCACCAGAAGTCATTAGGCAGTGCTCTCTGCATATGGAGGAGTGAGACCACATAGTGTAGTGAGTGAACACTGCTAAGGGTTCCAGCTCTATTCATGTTCAGTTCAAACACTCATTCAAGCCCTTTTTTAATGTTGATCATATCTTACTCCAGCAGGCAGGCAGTGAACTCGGCCAACTGAATTGGGCAGGGACCACAAAGGTGAACAATCCTCAATTCCATGGAAATGCAATCTGTATTTGAGACAAGTGGGGAGGCGCCCTTGTGCGGGAGGACCAAATGAGCGGCGTGCATAAAGAGGTAGCAGACACAAGCTAAAGGCAGGAGGCTGCCAGGCAGATAATTAAGGCCTGCATCACTGCATAGGGACCATTAACACAAATTAACATGCTGCTCTTTTTGTATAGATATTGCTTTTGTGATTTTCCAGCAATGACATTTCTCCTCTAAACCACACTCTTCCTCTACCTCTCTGTAGCCTATAAACACGCTAAAGCTAGAGCTCTTGAGCTCTCTAACTCTCTAACTCTAAGCTCTCAAACTGCTTTTTTACAACGCTGAATAATCTATGTGTACCTTGAAAGAAGGAGAGGTCAAGTATTAAGAATGACGAGAAAGAAGAGGAAAACCTGTCTAATTGTGTAATTCATAGTAGCATTATAGCCAGCAACCATCAAAAAATGAATTTAGTTATGATAAAACATCATTATCAACACCATATTTATTCAAGTATGTTGTTGGCAAAGCTTGGCATATTATTGCAGTCCTCATTTATAATAGTGAAGGCCAATTAGTTGTTTGTATACATGGATACTCATTTAACATTCATCACAGTGCACTGTTTTAATAACTTATCTTTTCATAACTTGGGACATTTCCTTTGATATTTACCTCTTTGCACTACAGAGGACTCAGCAAGTCTGCTTGGCTTTGTGTGTCCTTACAGGCTTCTTCAGTTCTTACCTATTGGTTATGTAGCTTTCAGTGGTTTGTTGCACAGGATATGCCCTGAACAATCAACCATACTGTGCAAACAGTCTGATAAATATAGCAATCTAAGTTCTATCAAAGACAAACTTGAGAAGAGTTTAGTTTCTGTGTTCAGTGACACAAAAAAAAACATGTTTGTTTGTTATTTGTAGTAAAAGTGCAAGTGGTGTCAGGCACAGGAAAAGACAGAGAGAGTAATGACACCAATTTACTCTACCAAGCCAAACCCTGTGTCATTATCTGCTTTGAACAATTTTGCGATTTTTTTTTTTTTTGAGAGTGAATAAAATATCCATTATAGTATTTGCTTGCATCTAGCACACAGCATTAAAACATAGTGCTCTTCAGAAATCTGCATTAAATGTTATACGTTACATGCCCACAAATGGAATTCTGCAGTTAGAAAGATAGATATTGTTGGACATGTCGGTGTTTTTCAGAGAAAGCAAAAGCTATGAAATGGTTTCACTTGGAAGAATATTTGGGTCATGCCAGAGTACATACCACATAGTAAACACAGAGAGAGAGAGAGGGAGAGAGAGAAAGAGAGAGAGAGAGAGAGAGAGAGAGAGAGAGAGAGAGATGCATTTAGCACCAGGGACATTAGTGCAGTTATGTAAATCACCATATTACAGAGATGCAGAATGGCATTTTATCAACATATAGATAACCTTAAGACATCAAATCCTAGATGGCTGATCAAATCTGTACTCAAAGAAGGAAGTGTTGAATGGTGCCTTTGGGGAGATATCGACTCTGGCTCCCTTATGAATGTTGTCTGACATCTGTGGCGAAGCAGAACACAATAAATGACTGTCAGATTGCCATCTGTGTGTGGCTATAGGGCCTCATTGTAGAGTTTAGCTTTTGAAGTTCCTGCGCAGAGGGACAGGGCTTCTAAAAGGCACTGAGGTTTTCTGAGGTTTTCTAGTTTCCTGGAGTCAAGACACTGACCATACAAAGAGAAACAGTCCGTCAAAGCCTCATGGAGTTTGGTGTAAAGCTTGTGTGGAGGCTACTGCTTAAATAACTGAAAATCTATTGAACACCAACAACAACTCAGCTGAGAAAACATGCTGACTCCTTATGGTATTTTACAATAAATGTTTAAGAATTAAATTAATATTGTTGAATGTGAAACTTTTTTATATTTTCATAAAAACACCATACTGTGCATAGTATGGATGGTTAGTGAGAAGGAAGGCTGTGCTTGTCTGTCTTTCACATGGGTATCATCATTGTCATAATGAAAGATGGTAAAAGCAGGCTTGTTGCCAAAAGAAAAAAAACTCAAAAAAAGGTCAAGTTGTTACTTTAAAATTAGATGATTTTACTTTGAAATGCAGCCAAGGAGCAGGGACAAACCAGCATATTGCCATTCATCTCATTCATATTTGCGTGAATGGGTAGTGCCCTCAGTGAAATGTAGCTCCCTCCAAGATTTATGACTCATATTGGGATGTAAATGTAGCCTTTTAATACGTAAATTATTTTTAATTTGCAGTGTCATCACACACATAAATTGGTTGAATGCACTTTGAATTAACAGTGCATCAGCATTCGCCTCGGGCATCTTCACTGTCATAAAGTACCACCATTCCCCTGATGGCATGTTTGCATCTCCCAGTCTATTAACCTTCCCTGCACTTACCTCTGTGACACACTCCCAGTGAGCAAGACTAACGATCATACAAAGTGCTTCTCACGTTTCGTAAGTATATATTATTGTCGTACACATTCTATAGGATTTCCCTCCCTAGTGTTTGGGCTAAATTGGCATGCAGGGAGATGGGAGAGGAGAGTCTGAAGCGTCTCTCATCTCCCCACTCCTCTGCCAGGGAACCAGCAAACAGACATGGCTGAGCAAAAGCACACTGATGGGTGGATTGATTCAAGAGGTGTTAAGAGCAGTGGTGTGGTGGAAATGATTGCTGGCCACAAGATTAATAGCTTCCATCCAGACCAATGGCAATACAATGAACATGGTGAGATGTTTTCATTTCCAAATAATGAATACTTAGCCATGGGTGCAGAAGGGGTTGAGAGTTACAGATGAAAAGATTAGATTGATGTGAAAAGAAATGAGCATTAAATTCAATATACCAAAAAGAAATAACCTTGACGAAGCACTAGATGTTCCACAGTAAAGGCCTGGGTATCTACAGAGAAGGACATTTTAGCCCGCAGAACCTGGGACAGACGGGGGCAGAGGTGCCTGTGTTCACTCTATACATCTACAGCAGCACGACAAAATAACAAACAATTATTTAAAGACACTCTCATGCTGCCAGTGCCAGAACTCAATTTCACAGTTCACTTGGAATGATTGTGTGTGTGCGCGTATCTGTGGATACAGATGCACACTCAGTCGCGGCCATAAACTATGAGCATGCTCGACGTAAACCATATTCTTCACATGTGCCGAGACTTTAGCGGCATGAAGGGAACTGTTGGATTGACTGAAGCAGAAGTGAGGCATATGGAGTGAGGGAGCGTGGGAGGGTGGACTCTGTCGCACCCAGATAGCAAGCAGATGGCAGTTGTTGCTTTTCTATTCGTATATTGTCCACATCATTCATACCTGGCAGCTTGTTTTCCTTCTACGGGAGATCCCACCTCCACAGCACCAGCATCCTCTGTCCCCTCTCTCTCTCTCCTAGCAAGCTGTTCTATATTGTATGCTTCAGATAGATGTACCTGGTGGTCCTTTTGGTGTTCTATAGCGTATGCTTCAGATAGATTTACCAGGTGGTCCTTCTGGTGCCTGCTGCACATGAATCAGTACAAACCCTTTGTGTGACTTATGAGGAGCTAGGAGTGTGTGCTCGGAGCCATCCTGTAGCTTCATGTTTTGCGCTAGAGCTTGTAGTTATTCCTTAGCTCATAGGCTCAAACAATTCCCAGAGGGATCACCTCAAGACTTACTCAGGGGAGCTAAATTCGCAAGAGGTTTGTGTGTGTTTTTTTTCCATGGCAAAAGTGATTTCGTGTTGCAGTACCGAAATGGTGACCGACATCCTGTCAGAGCTGCGGTTGTGCGAGCAGAGTATTGAGGCCAATGTTTCAGCTTAGCGGCTCACAGGTTCGGACAACAGCATGGCCACAGGAGCACAAAGGGCCACAGTGTCACATCCACTCCCAGACCATCAGAGATGGCATTCATTGGAAACGATAAGCCAAGTGGCCCAGACCGACCAAAAACCATGCACTTTCAAAAAATAGCAGAAAAAATATCCTCAGCTTGCAGAACCAATAACTGTGGCAGCTTACTGTTTATTTTCCTGTTTCAAATCTGAGTTCATAGTGTAAAGACATGTGTAATGGACTGGGGAGGTTTTTGATCTTGGGCAAAAATCCCATACGCCTACATGTATGTATTTATTTATTTATTTTACTCGGGCAGCCTCACGTGTCCGCTGTTGCAGGCAACTATTATGTAATTGCCTCAGCTTTTAAGCGTGACTCAACCCTCTCTAATGAAGGTCCCTAGAGTCGCCACTCATTAGGCATAAGGTCAGATCTCTTTTGAAGTGGCTCCCAAACAACTTCAGCGTGCATCTCTTTCCCCCAATCCCCCTTCTCTCCATGGCACTTAAATACGCTTTTACAGATAGCTGAGATATACCACTTTGATCAATTAGAAGCATTTACAAATGAAATGCCTCTTGTCTCTCATTTGAGGCTTTTTAATTTTTCCTTGTTTTTTGCCTCCAGTTTACTCATTTCCCAGAAGCAACAGACACACAGAATTATCTTGAAGTATTTACAGTAGGGTGACATGAAATTCATGTTAATGTCCATGACAAAAAGTCAACCCTAACCTGTGTGTTTGACAGCAGACAGATCACAGTCTAATCATTGCAACGGCCTTTGGGGAATGTATGATGTTGAACGACAGTGATATCTTGTTCATTAAGGGGTAGTCAATCCAGTCAGAGGAATTTTCCCTGGGCTCTTGTTTTTGTATTCTTCTTTAGGTGACAGCTCACCAATGAATGATACCCTTCTGTCATCTTTGTGGAACCACATGGTCTTTTTCTTTTTTTAGTTCTGTATTCCTCTACCATAATGCCTATGACCACAGACACATGAACTGCTGTGACACATCATGGGAAGCATGGCAGGGGGAAAATGAGCTTGGATGGGCAAACCATAACATTTGTCTGCAATCCCTGCCACCTATCAACCCTACCTTAAACATGAATGAAAAATTGTGGTCTCAGAAAAGAAAAATACAACTCTTGAAGCCCAAAGAGGGGGATAATTGGGGGGAGGAAATTGATGGTGAAAGCATACCTCTCCACTGCTGACAGCCAAGAGAGCATTCAGTAAGGCCTCATCCATATGCGATGCGGACTCCTCCACTTTTTTGATGTGTGTGATATTTATCTTTCTAAAGCATGTTGTGTCCCTTAGATATTCATTATATTCAGTTCACAAAGAGATACCATCAACGACACCCGTGTTCCATTTGAAAAATCACAGCAGTGTGTGCAGACAATGCTCTCCTATCTTTTCCTCCCCATGGTTAAGGCACAATGGTGAAATACTTCATGTGCACAATGCAAAGGTTCTGTTGACTCTTAAGTCTGGTGTTTTGCAGTGTTTTTGCAGAGTATTTTAAGGCATTACCTAATGTTTATTTCAGACAATAGCAGCGACCAGGACTATCTGGCAGTTATACAGAATACGCTGAAAAACATTCCCTGTCAGGAATAAGCACCAAAAACCAGCCAAGTGGTAGTTTTGTCACCACTGCTGGCATTGGTGATGATTGGTGTAATTTGAAATCCATAGCATTGCAACCAAACCTCACAATATTATCAAAAAACAGACAGACACATAAGTACAAAAACAATGCAATTCAATTTGCAGCGATTTAGAGGACTGCTGCCATTCTTTACCCAAGTGACAAAGCGTGAAATTTGACAGGTGATTTCTGCTGATTGAGGAGCGTGTGCGGTAGCAGCACATCTGTGAGCGATGTTGGGTCTAATTGAAAGGGTTGGACTGGCATCACATCCGCCTGCGGGCACTCACTCTGTCTGTGTGGGAGAAATGGGTGCTAGGAAGAATCCATCTGGCCTGGCAATAGACTGATGGGGCTGTGGTCTGAATGTGGAATCTCATGGCAGTAGCACTCAGCAAACTGGTAGGAAAAAAAAAAAAAAAAAACACCCAAAGAGAGAAAAGTCTTCGACTCATCTCTGCTTTTCAGCAGACACCTACACAGCGGTCATGTCAGTGTGTGTGTGTGTGTGTGTGTGTGTGTGTGTGTGGTGTGTGTGCGCTTTTGGCATTGCAGTTCAGCTGAATGCGGAGAAGGGGGGTGGGGTGGATTTGCTGGCAGTGCATCGACCAGAAGCCTACGTGCTTGAAAAGGATGATTGTAGATGCACCAACAGCGGACTTAGTCCCACACACTCTGGAGAAGCTGTGTGTCGTCTCTTCCCCCAGGCCATGCTCAGACAGACTGCTCAGACTAGAGAGCTGCATGCTTTGGGTTCTCCATTCTCAAAACTATGGGCACTGTTCTAGAAACAGGCCCTTTGTGTGCACAAGGAGATCCAGAAGCTCTGGCTGGTATCCTAGTATTCTTACTTAATTCTTCCCTAAGGGGCATTAGTTATTTTAATTGTATTGGGATTGTAATACAAGCTTTCTCCTCTTTTCAGCCTTCTCTCCTCTCGTGCACTGTTAATCTTTCATGAAATAACAGAGAGAAAGAGAGAACTATTCCCCTCTGCTTTGTCCAGTAATGTAGCATACTTGCGCTGGGCCCCCGTGCAAGTCTTCAAAAGAAACCTGCACTCACCCCTTCAGAAGTTAACTTTGTATGCCTTCTGTTGATGCCAGTATGTTGCTAACGCTAGCTACCTGTTCTGAACGAGACAGCTTTAAAACTACATCCAATTTCTGCAATTTTGAGTTCTTCTCAGCTCTTTCTTTTCTTTTCTTTTCTTTTCTTTTCTTTTCTGAGTACCAGTTTTGGGCTTGCTGAACTTTGCTGAAAGTTGCTGAACTTTGCTGCTGAAGGCTTGGTTTTTCACAACTAATAGGTTAGCTGAAACAGACTCTCAGGGAAGAACATCCAGCATTTTCAAACGAACATGTACAATCAGAAATGACGAGAAGTCATTTAATTGGACAAACAGATTTTCCAGCAGGCCATGTAAATGTTGAGAAGAAAACAAAATAAATGCCGTAATTGCGATTATCTTTTTTTTTTCACGGTCAAACTATCCTTGCTGAAATCCAAAATACATAGACTTAATAAAGAAAAGGAAAAAACATGAGTTGGAGGGAGGGGATCAGGTACCACCATGACTGAGTTGTATTCGATATTAGAGCAATATAAATATCAGTCGGTTAACCATGCCGTTTAATTGTTAATATGATTTCTGACAGCCAAATACATAGGAAGGAAAGTTAATATACGTACTTTGTAATTACATTCGTACATAAGTGTGGGGCTCCAGGGATCCTTCTGGGCCTTGCACCTAGTACCACCCATTCCTACATCCCTGGCTACGTCCAGGTGTTTGTAAGGCTGTCTTCGATTCGGGTGAGACACATTTTAGCTGGAGATGTTGCTGAATTTTGTAAAAGCAGAGTTGCCTGCAAACAAGTAGTGCATTTGTAATATACATGTTCAGACATGAAGCACCATCACCATAATATTATGAAGCCGTCGATGATGATGATGATGATGATGATGATGATGATGATGATAATAATAATAATAATCTATGACTAATAGGACACACTGACAGATTTAGACTGACATTTTTCACATTAGCTCTGGCCCAATAGCAGCTTGTGTTTCACTCACAGAGAGAGAGAGATTGCTTTTAGCACACCAATAGCTGCTCCAGGGTCTGGGGAGCTCACTACTGAAGTCTGTGGCCGTGCTCACCAATTGAACCCGACCAAAAACGGAGCAGGCATGCGAGCGGCCATTGTGCCGAGTCCCCGAGCACTGAGTTGCAGTTGATATCCTCGGCCGACTGCGACCCTTCCTGTCCCACTGACCCAAAGCAGCGGCAGACAGCAACAGCTCCGGCGCTCCTTTCCCAGACCGCACTACCGTTATTGCTTTTAAGTGATGGATGAGAGACAGGTGAATTGGGCCATGCTGTCCAGTTTTGTGGCAGGAGATAAATAAGTAAGGGAGTTTGCTGCTTGTTTTTAGTGTGCGTTCACGAGCACATGTTTTCCCCCCACAATGCAATGGGGAGGATAATGTATTTTTCATACATCAGTGTGCAAGATGCCTCTCAACTTGGCAGACATGAGAGACAAATGACAGGAAAAGGTTGCATAAAAATTGCCGTGATTTGTATTCCTGTCTATGATTGGATGGGTATTAAAAGAGATGCTGCACAAGGTGACCCGTTTTTGACAGAATGAAAGTTTGAGGTGTTCTTTGAAGCCGCTGCAGAGAAAAGTGCCCATAATGAGGAGTGAAGTAAATGACTTGCAATGTGAAACAGGGCCAGATCAAAGCCTTCGTGCGTATTAGAGGAGAAGTCACCCAGAAAAAAGCATGAAATGATGGATCTCACTCTCGTCATGCCTGTGCGCAGGATGTGTGATGGCAGACCTTCCCGATTAACTGCCAGGACAGGTGGTATTCACAATCACCAAAACACTTATTGGCACAACATTAGATTTGCAGGGAAGGTGTCTGTGACAAAAATATTCTTGTCACAAACACAAATGCATGATGGCCACCCTTCTTGTGTGTAATATGACATTTTGGCATTCCAGCCGCTTCTTCCTGGAGGATGGATTTTGTTTTCTCTTTCTGATGGATGTGATCAGGGAACAGGATGTGACGCTCTGTGACTGCAATACTCCAGAAGGTGTTTGCAGTTGAAGTGAGACATCATCACCGCCAACACCACCACCTCATATCATGCTCCTCCCACCTCTTATATCAACAGTGTCAACATTGACTTGGCGCCTCCTGTCAAGAAGATTTTAGAGTTATCAGAAGCTTTCTGCAAATAAAGTGCATTGTGTGTGTCTTCAATCAGGGGCCAAGTTGGTTGAGCCTCTGAATAATGGCTGATAGCATAATGGCAGTTTGACTTACTGTGTAATGGCATTTTTTTCCTGTGGAAGTCGGGTTTATTTGTTCTTCTTGGGCCCTTATTTCAAGCTTTATCCATACATCTGGTACTGAGAAGACCCACCCTCTCCTGTCCTTACCTCTGGTCCCTAAGCCACTTGACTCTAGATGTGCACACCAAGCCAAGGACACTGATGCAGTCTTTGGAAAATGCTGCATTCCCTTATCAAAAAAGAACAGTCTAGTGAGATGAACTTTCAGTCTTTTGCTGTTATTTGTTCTCTCTCTCATCCTTGGCAAATCTAACAAGAAGCTTTGCCTCCAATTCATTATAATCCTTTTTTTTTCGTTCCATTGTTCCAAAGCAAGGTCGGCTCCTTTTTTGTGAAGTCACCTGTCTCCACCTGCCAAATTTACACAGTCTGACAAGGTTCTGGTCTTTGCAAATGATCAGTTCTTTTCTGCAGAGCTTTTCATCCCACAAAACTCAGCTCTGTGTGTTCCTATGCTATTGTATGCTATTCTAAACCCAGTCATGTCCCTGCCTACCAATTTGTTAAAATTACACAGATATTATAAGGGCTGAAATCACCTGTACTTTCTGTCACAGTATTAATCATTGTGTCTTGTCACGTATTGTTTCCATTAAATTAAAATTACTTATAGTCAAAACAATATATTTTTTGTGAAAAATATAGAGGAGAGCAGACTTGTTGTCTGAGATGGTTCCGTGAAATATGCCTGTGAGCCTTTTCTTCACTACTGCGTTTGATGTTGAATCCACATCTAAATTATCAACCCCTGAAGTTAATCTAATTCTTGGAAGGTACTGAACAGATCAAAGTATGATGAATCAGCCAAAATTGCATAGATAACTTGAGGCTGTGGAAAATGGAGGAATGTATTACTACACGGCTTTGCCAACACATCAGTGCAAGACATGAAATGAATTCTTGCTGATGACTGGAAAACTGTTTCATGGATCAGTTCATGAAAAACATAGCTGATTATCTACTCATGTCTGAGATCCTAAGTATTTCCTGACGGTGAACCAGTCAACAGACATTAAAAAGAGACTAAGTTGAAACTAAGGTGTGCATACCCTCTTCCTCCTCTGAAAAGTACTTTTGCAGCATCTATGAGGTATAACCTATTTAATAGCAGGTTTGGGACACAGGTACACAAGTAACCTACAAGATATGAAACGGGAGTTGTAATGATGAAGATTCTTCTATATTTTTATTTTTACTTGGCCAAAGGAAGATAGTGATGAAGGTAAATGGCCTTTGCAGCCAGATATTCAACTTTTTGTAGTTTTAAAGGTTATTAGTTTTGACATTTAATGGACTTTATTTGTTGTTACTGTTCCTGTTGATGTCCCTGAGGCATCTGTCTCAGATATATTAGAAGGGCTGGAACTTCAGAACACACAATAACCTTACAGGAAGCTGACTACAGAATACTCTCTAGAATGAGTAATTTTGACTGTTTTAATGCTCTTTGTGTACAAAAAATGTTCCTCCCTAAAACTATTTAAAGAACCATTTTCAAACAGGTCACAATATTTCTCTCCACACAAACCCCTTGATTCCAACCAGTCACTTCAAAAGTGGCCACTCCACTGAAATGGCACTTCTGCCTGTGACAGAAGCCTTAAAAGAAGCCAGAGCGGCAGGTCAATCCTCAGTACTCGTCTTGCTTGACCTATCAGCAGCATTTAATACATTCAACCACCATATCCTACTAAACCTGTATGTTATGCACCGTATGCTAATTTTTTAAGCCATTTTGTTAATGTAGCCTATTATTTGTGTACATCATTTTGAATAAAAGCACCAGAAAAGAGACAATAAACATAAATATAATTAGCAGATGTTCACACTGTATGTCTGCCTGCAGCTGGAAGTCTTTATGAAATCAGTCTATATCAGTATAAGTAGTCATATGGTTACATTAGAGGTGGTGATGGATTGAGAAATCATTCCAGCACAGATATGAAACTAAACATACTATGCATGAAGTATTTGTACATACCAGAAAATGCTAAACCACAGTGGACGTGAGGTCACAGAGTTGAAATCACACTAGAGTAGACTGGTTTGGAGGTCTTGCTGTATCTCATAACAGCACCACATCCCACAGAGTCTGTCTCCTAATAGACACAGCTGGTGTGAGCAGTTGTTTACAAACTGACGACCTTTGTCCGAAAATGGAATCTTTTTAGAGGAGAAAAGGCAGAGCTTTTACATCCTACCTTCAAGCCCTTATTTAACTCAGCAGAAAAATTTAATTTCTAGAGAAATGAATCCATGTGCTCTCTGGTGGTGAAAAAAATGTGACGTATAATACTATATGTGTTTGTTTAAATATGTGTTTGTGTGTGTTGTTTGGTTGAGAACATTTATGGTGTAGTTCCAGCTGTAACAAAAGTTGATTTCATTCAATACGAAAATAACTCACAGTTATGTGCTGCTAACAGCAATAAAACAGCACAGGATGTTTAGGTAAACCACAGCTGACAGGTCTGTAAACAGTCAATATGTGACCTTGTCATATTACTGAATGAAATGAACAGAGACTTTCAGGAGGCTCCTGTTATGTTATGTATGCAGCATTTGATACCGTTAACCATGCACTAAACAAACTCATCATGGGCATCAATGGCAGAACGCACTCCTGGTTTGAATCCTATCTCACTGGATGATCGTTCAGTTTGTTATCTGCAAACATCTGTGCTACACCACCCCACCACAGGGGTAACCCAAGGCTTGGCGCTGGGGCATATATAACCTCACTTGGTCCAGTCATCCACCCACATGGCTTCTCCTGTCACTGCTATGCAGGTGAAACCCAGCTCTATCTGTCCTTTCCTCCTGGTGACTCCACAGCGTCAACACAAATCTCTGACTGCCTTTTTGACATATCTGCATGGATGAAAGATCTCCACCTCCTATTAAACTTCTCCAAAACTGAACAGCTGGTTCTCCCAGCCAAGCAAACCATACATCACAACATCAGCATTAAGATTGTCTCCCTATCTGTTGCTCCCTCCAAGGTTGCGTGAAACCTGTGCGTCATGATTAATGACCAGCTGACCTTTCCTGATCACATTGCCTTTACAGCTTGGTTGTGTCGCTTTTCTCTATTCAGCATAAGGAAGATCACACTATACCTAACCCTTATGTGGAACCCAGCTCCTTGTACAGACCTTGGTTATCTCTCTCCTTGACTATTACAATGCCCTCCTAATAGGTCTTCCAGTCTGTGCTGTGAGACTGTTACAGATATCTAGAATACAGCTGCACATCTGGTCTTCAACCAGCCAAAAAGAGCATGTCACACCTCTGTTCATTGAGCTCCACTGGCTTCTTTCAGCTGCTTGCATCAAATTCAAATCACTAATGGTAGCCTACAGAGTGATCTGCTCCCATCTACCTTCATCCCTTCTTAAAGCAATATTTTACCCCCAGCCACTCCATTCCACAGAGGAACGCTGTGTAGCACTGGCAACATATTGCACAGGTCGATCCATACTACTCTCATCTGTTGTTCCACGCTACTACAAGTACTACCAGAACAATGGATACAGAAATTCTTGAAGACCCAGCTCTTCCGAGAGTACCTCTTGCCTTAAAACCTCTAACTACCTGGAATACACCTACATTACAAACCCCCCCCCCCTTATTTCACACCTATCATCTCCTCCAAAGTCCCTGCTAGCAAGTCGCACTCTTAGTATGTTTTTTTTTTTTTTTTTGTTAGTTCTTTTGTAGCTGAAATGTTAACCCTCTTTTTTAAGTCAATCTGGATAAAAGCGTCTACTAAATGCATAAATGTAAATGTGATCTTGCCTGGAAGAGTTGTGATATATTACATAGCATGTAGCATATAATAAATGGATCCAGTTGTTCTACACGGTTTTATCTCAGTTCATTTTTGTTATCAAGAGCTTTGCACAAATGAGAAACACGGATAGTCATGGCTGATTTGTTGACTGAAATATCCTGGAGACTTGTGCTAACACATTGCCCTCTATCGCACTTTGTCTTTTGAAAAAAGAAATTCTGTGATGAACGTTTCAGACATCAGTCAAGGCCTACTGAATTTTGAGAATTAAAGGAGGAGCCTAAATTTTTTAGAATTGACTTGAATATTTTTGGAACTGAAATAATGATCAGATTATTCTAGCAAATCTAGCCAGGACTTGAGAGGAATAGAATGTGGCCACATTTATTTCCATAGACATCTGCCAACAGGATTTACGAGTAGCCTGATTTTAATAAGATGCACAGTGAAAGTGCCTTCAACAGACAGGATGTTGTAGTTCTCAGGGCCAGATTCTATCATGTGCAACTGTGACAGGTTAAAAAAAGTGTCATTACCAACCAGGCATCACATACACATACAGTGCACTTTGGGTTAGAAAACCCTCCAATTAATAAACTGTCTTTTTGTGACAAGTTCATGGTTACCCTGTCCTAAGGTGGATTTTATGCATGCTATATTTCCATCATGTATTTGCATTCACATCTGTTTTTTTTTTTTTTTTCAGTCAAAGCTGCATTATATTGTTATGTCTCTAGCTGTTCAGAATGTATGTCATGAGCAATAAGTTAACCTTGAGAGGCAAGGTGAAATTAAATGGTTTTTTTTTTTTTTCGATTAACAAAAAGCAGTTAGTATGCCTGGACTATTATTTGCCTCGGAAACACCACAACATATGTTAAATAAGTATCATATAGATTCTTAGCTACATTCTATTGGACGTTGTTGACTTTAAACTGTATTCGAATTTGATACCTCCATTATGTCTTGTGGGCCTGTGTTTTGACTGGAGTTTGATGTTTCTCTGCTATTAGTCTTATGGGAGATCCTGAAACCTGTAGAGATTCTGTTGAACTCGTGAACACTTTTCCTTCCTGTTAATAATTCCCATCGGAAATTATCTAACAGGTTAATGCCTGCAGGAAACTGATGTAGAAATCCCATGTCAGCGTAAAATTGAACGAAATGTTCAAAGATATTTGTTATTAAATGCCATTGCACATTACTCATATCGTAGCCATTTTTGGTTATGGGATAGGAAGTCATTTATCAGTACAGTCAGATGCATCATAACCTCTGCTTTGTTCAGTTTTGATGGAGGATGAGAAAACATTTTTCTCTTTTCTACACATTCATTTTCAACTGCTGTGGTGACAAAACTCTGTACTAACAGGTAATTGCCTATTAAAAATGGTCAATACAAGAGAAACAGTATCACAGTTTTTGATTAGTGTTGAATAGGAAGTGGAAAATAAGCAAAGTCTATTTGGGGATTACATGAAGTATCGCATCCAGGGCACTCTGTCATCAGAATTTCGAAACTGCTGTTTCAATGACTGCAGATATTCTTCCTTACCCACTCTGTTTCTTGCTCTCCTTTTGCATCTGTGAAAATGGGTCTGTGCATGCATCTGTGTACATGCGCGCACGCACACACACACACACACACACACACACACACACACACACACACACACAAAGAAATATTAGCAGCTTTGTTCTGTTTAAAAATGTTTCATCCTCTCAGTTTGAAATACAAGTGCTGTGTATATATTTCATTCTCCAAAATTCTTCATTTATCAATGAATAAAAGAAATAAATGTTGTGAGCTATAGATTGGTAGAATGGGCTCTCTATAGTTTGTGTCCCCAGTTCATGTGAAACTCCAAGTTTAGATTCAGTCCGGTTTGTTAATGTAACCTATTAGTTGTGTATTCACTCCTGAGAAGAGACAATAAACATAAATATAATTAGCAGGTATTCACACTGTATGTCTGCCTGCAGCTGGAAGTCTTTATGAAATCAGTCTATATCAGTATAGATAGTCATATGGTTACATTAGCGGTGGTGATGGATTGAGAAATCATTCTGGCACAATTATAAAGCTATGCAAAGTATTTGTACATACCAGAAAATGCTAAACCACAATGGATGGTAGGTCACAGAGTTGAAACCACACGAGAGTAGACTGGTTTGGAGGTCTTGCTGTATCTCATAACAGCACCACATCCCACAGTGTCTGCCTATAACCTCCTATAATAGACGCAGCTGCTGCGAGCAGTTGTTTACAAACTGACTGACCTTTGTCTGCTCAAAATGGAATCTTTCAGAGGAGAAAAGGCACAACTTTTAGATCCTTCCCTCAAGCCCTTATTTAACTCAGCAGAAAAAAATCACATCTCTGGAGAAATGAATCCATGTGCTCTCTGGTGGTGAAATAAATGTGATGTATAATATGATATATAATGTGTTTGTGTATATATGTGTTTATATATATTGTGTATATATGTGCACCACATACTGTAGCCTATATAATCAGTCTAGTTGAGAACATTTATGGTGTAGTTAACAACAGTTGCTGTCATTCAACATGAAAATAACTCACAGTTATGTGCTGCTAACAGCAATAAAACTGCACAGGATGTTTAGGTAAACCACAGCTGACAGGTCTGTAAACAGTCAATATGTGACCTTGTCATCTTACTGAATGAAATGAACAAAGACTTTCAGGAGGCTCCTGTTATGCTGCCTCACTCCACATTGAATTCTATTTGAGTCATGCCCTGTGTTGTGTTAACCTCTGCTGGTGCAGTAATTAAAAATCAAGCATTCAGACTCAGTCATTTAAACAGATTCACTTAAGTTCTAATCAGCAAGTTAGCCCAGCTTGGGCCAGTGTGGGAAAATCAACTGTCAGTTTTACTCAAACACATGTTAATACATTATTGTCCCTCCATTATAGTTTAGAATTCAAATCAATAATATTTGTTCAGCGCCTTTACAATAGTATTGTCTCGTGGAGCTTTACAGCAAGGAGCACCCAAGAGTAACAGGGGCATGGAAAAACTTCCTTGAGGTAGTTAGTTTAGGAAAAAACCTTGGTCAGATCCACAGCCCAACGGGCCAACCCAACTGCCAGAGGTCATGCAGGAAAAATCACAATCGGTAGTTACCAGACAATTTACCAGACAAATTGTAGACTACAATTTGTCCATAGGTCATAGGTAGTTGTCAAAAGTTATGGCTAGACAGTATAAATATATATGTATGTGTGAGAGAGAATTACGTACGGCATGACACGAAAGGTTTGTGGTGGCACTAAGCTATAGCAGCATAACTAAGGTATGGTACATGGCAACCCAATACTACTGCAGGGATAGTCAGTTGCCGCCATGCCTCACAGCTGGGGGAACGGGAATATACAAGAAATAAACAGGAATGCTGCCAAAACTAGAGGTAGTGTGCCACAGAGGAAATAATTAAATAATTAGAGGTAGCCTAGTTCAAGGTATCTTGAACCGTGGGCATCTTTTACCAACCACAATGATCCAGTGAAACTCTTCCAAGTGTATATGTTCATCAAATAGCTTACCTTCTCTCCCAGTAAAGACTTTTTAAATGTGGCTCAGTCTATGGATATTTAAAGTTAACAGGTCAAATCCAGCTCTAACTGATTGTTGTACAAACATTCAACCTAAAAATTAATCGTAAAATTTATGTCTAATTAAATGAATTATATTAAGAAACCTAAAGAATACCATTACAAAATGGTTAAATATTATAATAAATAAAGTAATGGTGAGACATGGGTGACTTCATCTCTTAGTCTTCCTACAGCTTTTCTTATAACATCAGAGAACACAAACAGTTGTAGTCTTCTACAGAGGGACATTGATATTACTCAACATCAGAGTCAACATTAAAAAAAAGACTGTTTCCCAACATGTCTGCTAGATTAATGACTTGAATAATGATGCCCCTCAGATCTCCAGGGGAGTGCGTTTAATGAAAGTATTCTTAAAAATCTCTAAATTCTCATCATTAAATCTTTAGAGAGCTTCTTGTTATTCTGTGTTAATGTCTGAATGGTTCTGTGTGCCTGTCTTGATTCAGAATTCATGCCTGTAGTGTTGAGCATATTATGTTTGTGTACCACCTTTTCAACAAATGAGCAAACATTTTACAAAATATTAGAACGTTTCACTGGATTAACCCCTTGCTACTTTTTGCATGATCATTTCAAGGAAATGGCAAAATTATCACACTTCCAGATTGTAAATGTACTGTATTTATTCACAAATGAAACTGCCTGATGTTATTTCTTGAAAGTGGGGTTGTTCACATTAATGTTTGCATTCAAATTACTATTCAAGCATTTTTCAAAATCCTCTCAGTAAATGTTTGCCCAAATAGCCCGCTTAGAGTCAATATTTGGAGAAGAGTTATCCCCAGTGTTCCCCTGTGATAAGGAGTAATTTTTGAAAAGCTCAGGGCCTGGTCTTTGCAACATTTATGTTATCCTTGTACAAACACCAGAGTTAATTAAACAGTGCTCATATCATGGTGTCACCTTTTCAATAACTGGAATGCTCAGATGCTCAGCGCTTTGCATCTTATAACAGTCTTTTCTAGCAGCAATGAATTCAAGCAATGGACCATAAAACCTGCAGTATTTTCTCTGTTCCATCTGTTTCTTGATGCAGATATATCACTTCTAGTGTGCAGCCTTGACGGCCAACTGTGAACTCCTGTCACCTCATCCACACTGGCCAAACCAGCACCTTCAGCCAGGTTGTCCATTGTAACGCGAAGAATCTGTTGAAGTGTTGGGCACAAGGCCCAGAATGGAGGAGGTGTTTCCCACTGCTAGCGGGGCTGACCTAAGCCCTAAACCCTGCTGCTCTCCTGGTGGTGCCTCAGCAGCAGCACCTCACTTTGCCTGCTGGTGATCAGGTGCCGAGACAGCAAGGAAAATAGAATGGGCTGCAGTCGCTGCACAGCCAGCCTGTTGAAACACAGCTGGATCAACATCACTCTGGCGAGTCCTCCTTTTTTTTTTTTTTTTTTTTTTTAAATTCATGGTCTAGCGCAGTGTCCTTGCAGTTGTCTGGAGCCTTGGAGCGCCATGGGAGCTTTTGAAAAGTCTGAATCTGAGAGGTGAGCCCCCACTAATCTCTCCTTGTCACTTAATTAACCAACTGATTCTCATCATTTCAGTGCTTCAATGGGACTCTGTTTTACCTCTGACTGAAAGAAATTATGGGACTCACAGGCTGATGTGAGTTGGGCTGAAAAACCTGGCAGAAAGAAAGTCATTGGTCCACATTGCAGTTGAATAACTAGTATTTTGCCAGAACAGAACTTGTATCAAACAGCTCAATCATTTATTTGGAAGAAAAGCATCCATGAATTTGTCGAAGGATGAAAGTGGAGACACTCAATGCCATTTTTGTAATTAATATACAAACCCAGCCATGATTGTATCTGAGGGTGGCTATGTTTCAGAGGATGGTTCTTTAATGGTGTCCTTAAGCTCTTGTCTCTTTTATGTGCACTTGAAATGCACAAATTATCTCAACAACAAGGCATTTGTGGCCATCTTGTCATTACTGATGCCAATTAATTTTATAAATGGACAAGCTGCAGGGAATTCATCTCTGTTTCAGGGCTTCTAGGAGCCTAAGCCGAGACAGATTTTCTTTTTTTGTAAATGAAACTCCATAAATGTCATTTGCTCTAATGCCATGATTTCCAACATGCCTAATAAGTTGAAGATGATCGATCTCAACATGCCCAGATGTATTTCTTGTATTTGAATATATTCATTTTTAATATTTCAGATTTATTTGTAAGGATCTTAACGTTCTGTCGTAGGTTATCATTTGTATGATGCATAAAAAGAAAGAGCAGATAACTGGAGCTCCTCTGGAGGCGCTAACATAGTGGAGCCCCTTACTGAGACACACCAACTTCATTATGAGCTTGGAATGACTAACACAGCCCCACTGCTGAGAGTGGGCAAGAACCTCTTCAAATGATAATCATCGATTACAAACTCAAGCACATCCACCTGGCGGCTTCATTCCCACATTACGATGAAAATCTCCCTGAACCAACACACTGACTGGGCACTCTGTCTTCCTCTGGCTAGTAGGCTAGGACTTGAAGTCTGCAGGCATGTATGTGAAGTCGTTTAATATGCACTAAAGTCTGATGTGTGTGGATGTAGCTTTGTGAGCATTTCTCTGCATGTCAGTGTCTTTGGTTTTCCGCAGCAACATCATCAACATATTGTGTTAAAGAAGTGAATTATGTCACCCGATGGGCAAGGATTAGTTGCCTTTATTCTCATTGCATATCTGTGGCAACTCATTTGATTTTTTTTTCTACATAAGAAGCTTTAGGCAAGAAGGGGGACTTGGTCACACATAGAATCTATCACCGTCATTAAGACCACAAATGAATGCAGGCAAATGGAGTCGGTGAGGCGAGCCCCAGTGTAGAAGGCATATCAAACTAGGCTCTGGGACTTATCTAGCTCTCCAGCAAGTCTGTGCTATCAGCATTCACCATATGACCTGCTTCAGGTGTAATGAATCACTGATGTAGCCCATCACATCCTGAGCTGTCTACTCTCCACACCTGATACTGCGTTCCTTGACCCATATTTAAGGGTCCATCTAAAATGGATAAGTGGGTTAACGCCCAGGCAAGAATTTAGCGTAGGAGGGCATGAGCAGTGAAGGGGAACAGCGAATGGTGCTCTTGCATAACATCATGTTGTTTTAATTGAAAGCCTTTGATACAGAAATAAATCCAAACTCGTTTGGCTCCCGTGTAGCTGTGGAAAGGGTGTATTTCGTCACTTTGGTGAGTCCATTTTGCTTGACAGAGAGCCCTGCTCTTTGAGCTGGGCAAGATTAATCAGACATCTGTTCTGAGGAATTGTGCTTGACAGACCCTAAGAGGAAGGTAAGGGCTGATTAGATCTGAACTATTGTGACATTTAGCCATGCCAGGCCCATCTTGTCAATTCCGTAAAAGCTCCCTCTCGCACACACCATCTAATGTGAGAGAGGTCTTTGCGGTTGCATGGGTAATTGCAAGTGTAATGGACTATAGTAATTCATGGCAGAATACACTGAAGTTGTCTGGGGGGTTAGAAAAGGAATGGAACCATATGATGAAGAGTTCTCAGAGGGCTTTACTTGTTTATTCATGAAGTCAAATGATGGCCCATATACAGTGGCCTCATATTACCCAATAGGAATGCAGCAAATGCCCATGAAATGTACAGTGTGTCCTTTACAACTGTGTATAGAGTCCCCACCCTCTGTCCTCATAAGCATATGGCTTTCTTTGGTCATTAGAACTCCACCATTTCACCCTCATTCCTCCAGGAATGTCTGAGCATCTGTTCTGTTCCCTGATTCACTTAAGCATTTACTACAATGGGGATGGGTACAGAAGTTTTTTTTTGTATGAAAGCTCATAAAAAAGCCTGAGGACATTCAGGACTAGGCTGAGGTAAGTTTACGGCCACACTGTACACAATTTCAAATGGGATGCACCCAAAGGAGTTCATAAGATTTCACAGCGCATTTGTAGAGGGTGCCCTTGGGAGTGCTCTTAGCTTCACTTATCTCAGCAAAAGAGTCTATCAGCTGGGAGCTCCACTCGTTTCATGTGCAATGTTGACAACACAAACTAGTTTCTCCTCAAGGAGAGGGGCTCCGATCAAGCCTTCTTGACCTGATTTGGAGTCTGTGAGTCTATAATAATGTCTTCAATGTCAGTCCATTAGCACAAAGGAGAAAGAAAAGGGTTTTTTTCTCAGCCGAGTCGGCAAGCGAGATTGACACAGTGTGCTAAAAATCATTTGAATTGAATTAGGATTGCTTATTTGGTTTAGTGTTCGAGTAGAGGCTGCCAGGCTACTTGTCAAGAGCTGGCTGGATGTGCCAAACAGGTTCTCCCAAAAGGGTCTAGCCATGGGAAGTTCCAGTCAGCTCATCTTCCTGAACTGCTGTTGAACCACCTGTACTTTATTTTTCAAAGGGAAACATAAAATCTGGCATATGAGGTTCTTTACTTTCCTTAGAGACTTCAGAGAGAGAGAATAGAGATTCTTTTTAGAGTTTTCCCTGGTGAACTGTAACCACTGAAGTAATCCTGATAAATTGTTAAAATTGTGAAAATATTTTGGTAAAAAAATAGGGTTAAATAATGATGAACCATTTCTCAAAAGCTCAAAAGAGGGCAAAAGCCACCTGAAATAGTTCAATATTGCACCTATTAGGCCTCTAACCAATTACTACTACTCATAAGACAAATGAGTGCCATTTCCAGAGTCTAAATTATAGAAAATAAAAAAAAGAAAATAAAAAATTGATGGGCAAACATTATTTCCCTCAGTGATATTTAATGTAGAAACAATTCATCTGCTATTGTTTATCCAAGCATCGACGTGAGATTTGGCTGGAGGCCAGCATTTGAATTAAGATTGCACAAAACACAGAAATTCATAACACTATCACATTTTCAGGTCATCAAAGGTTAAAAGTGGTTATTCTCATTCTCATTCTCATCAGTGGTTGTTCCCATTTGTTCACATCAGGCGACCTGTTATGGTTTTCCATTTGAGGAATGTTGGATTATGGTCCATCTCGATATAACTAAAATGGATGATTATTACATTTACTGACCTCACTTTTTTGTTTGTTCATTGTTAATAAAGTGAAACAGATCAGACCCTCATAGTTGTTCAAGGATAGAGGATGAGGATTTGCTCAGTATGTCACTATTTGTACTAGACAAGATATTAGAGATATTTGGGGGCCTAGCAGTGAAACTGCAGAACTGCGTTGTGTTTATACGTCTTCTTATTCTTTCTTCCTCCACTGTGGCCGCCTATAGAACTATGGAGTTGTAAATTTTTTCACACAGATTGGGGCCGGACCCCTGATAAATTTCAAATGTCGTGTGCAAAGTAACATTGGAATCCTTGGGTCAAGCTAAGTTCAACACAACCCCATGACGTCAGTTTCTGCCATATTGGATTTTCTGCCGTTTTGGATTTTGTCAAAAGTGAAACAAAATTTTCAGTGGTTGCAAATTTTTCCGATTGTCACGAAAATTGGCATACATGGTCTTCAGACCATTCCTTACAGAAGTTACTTATAGCCGTGTCGAAATTCCAAAGCAATTTTCAGTCACAACCAAATGAAAATGGGTTGATGTTTCAAGTTCAATCTTGGTACATGGAGTTGTTACCCCATTCTGAGGGCACTCAGCAAATATTATAAAAACCTTTGAACTCTGGAGGGCACTATGTATTTGTGAAAATGGCTTATAGCTCTGTAATGCTTTAATGTGTTGAAACCATATTTGATACATGGATCCCCATTCTGTGGATGGAACAATAATATGATGAGCTTTGACTTATAGGAGGCACTATTTTCCACCATATTTGATTTTGTGGAAAGTTAAACAAAATTTTCAGTGTTTGCAAATTTTGCCCGATCTTTATGAAAATTGCCACTGATGGTCTTCAGGCTATTCCTCGCAATCTCTACTTATAGCTGTTTTCACATTCCAAAGCATTCGCCCCTCATAGCCAATCGAAATGGGTGGCAAAGCCGCCAAACAGGAAGTGAAGTCATATCTCAGGAACGCTTTGATGCACAAACTTCAAAATTAGTACATGGACTTCGGATCCCACTTTGAGGGCGCTCAGGAAACATGGTGATCTTTGACCTTTAGGGGCGCTATGATTTGTGAATGGCTTATATCTCAACAACATGGACTCATTACCCAATTCTTTGGACATATACGAATTTGGGGACTATTGGAGATGCTACCTGCTAGACCCCCACATTGCTGCCTGCCGCTATATTTTCAAAGATATTTTACACACTTTTTAGCATTATGAAATCGCATCACTCACTGCAGTGTAGTAAGTTACAGCCTACACAATAGCTGATTTTACATTTAACAACTTGTAGAGGTAGCATCAATACAACCAAGCCTGAAATAAATAGTGGTGGTTCTGCTAAGCAACCATGTTTAATGCTTTTAACATTTGTCTCTATATTCCTAATTATGCTAAGGTGAAAAGGATAATAATGCATTAGACAACCTGAAGTGACCGAGCTTCTACCAATCAGAGGAGAAAATCTAGGAGGACAGCATTTTTAATTATAATTCAGATCCATTTAGTGGGCATAACAGAGCCTGAAAAATAATGTCAAATCGTCAGGGAAACTCAAATCCAAAAATATCAAATATTTGACTTCAGGGGATAATTCAGCCCCATGCAATCTCATTTTCACATGACATAGAAGTGTTATTTCTGTGAAATTATTTTGTAGACGAACATCAGAACTACTCATAAAAATCAGTGTAAAGTATAAACAGTTGGCCCTCTAGATTCAAAAATTAAATCAATATGTGGGGATTTGCAGTTATATGGAAGTAATAGAATATGAACTGGTTTAGTTATGTGATGTGATTAAAAATGGGGGTTGTTCAAGAGCTCCTTGTGTGATCACTAATGTAGGCATATTCACTTAGGTAGTATTGAGTGCTTCAAGCAGACTACTGCAGACACTATAGTGTAATAATGTGTCTGACTATTTTCAAAACATTCAAGCCATAAATTTGATAGAGAATAGTGCAGAGACAATGGTTGAAACTGGGGAACATTATTTTGGGGGGAATATGCACTCATCTGAAATTTGATACTTGTAACAAGTCAGTTGTAACAAGTTAAGACAGGGCCAATAAAATGCTGTTAAAGTTGAAAAATACTAAAACAATGCAAGGAGAAACATTTCAAAACTAATTATAATAACTGCCAATATGAATTTGTATATAAAAGACCATCACAGAGAGGCAGAGTCTCTCAGAATTAAAGAGGTGGAGGCAGTCATTATTCATTTATTACCTAAAATATTGCATTACCAAGATTGCATGTACATAAGATCTAATTCTGTAATAAAAAAAACATTGAATGGGTTTAGATCATGAAATACCCAGTGTCCAAAAACACAATCCAACTTACTCCAGAATCCAGAATACTTCATATTCAGAGGTCTTATTTGGGCCTGAGCTCATTTGAGATGAACCTAGAGGATGTGGAAAGCTGTTCCACAAGTGAAGATTTGTCATTCTTTTTGGAAATCACAGAGTCTTGCATCTTCCTGACTGCAGAGGAGACAAATCATCCATGTTTAATGTCGAGTTCAAAAGGCTGCATCTATGGCAGTAGTGCCTTTCTTATTCTTCCAAATGAATGCTGTATCTAATGATATATATTGGTTTTGAACAGAATAAGCTGCCACCAAGACATTTTATTTTCAGGGAAGGCCTTAAAATACCAGATAACGAGGGCAAACTACATTCTATTCAAAGTTCCAACAGTGTGGCTCCATCATAAGGGAGAACCAGATGCTAAAATGGTCGGCTTGCAGTCCAGACCTGTACATTTTATGCATAATGAAAGGGAAACCTTGATGAAGACACCTTCCAGTTAGGCTGCAGAAATCATGTTTAGGAAGAAGGAAGGTACTTTTTATACATCTCCTTTACTTGGTCTTCAGTTTTACTCAGATTTTGTTGCCTTTTGTTGTCACCGTCCCAACTTTTTTTTAGACATGTTGCTGGCCTCAAATTTTACCATATATACCCCATACAGCAATGAAAATTTCCAGTTTCAACAACTGATATATTGTCCTAGGACTATTCTCAGACAAACGTGTTGCTTATATGATTTGAGAATTATAGCATTTTTTTTTTTCAGTTTACTCAGTGGATATGAAATATAAAATTTCATGTCCAACAAATGTTGAAACATTTCCAAATATTTCAACATCATTTACAGACTTAGTAAATGTTACACATACAAACAGAAATAGTAAATGTTTCAGAGAATAGGCTTCAGTGGGGGAGAAGCGATTAGACCTCTTATTAATATGCTGTGATGCATCATCTCATGTGGTGAGGACAGATTTCTGAGACATAAAAAATGTTGCTTACCCCGATATCATGGATATGTAGCTTTTTGGATAATAACTCGCGGTCGATTCAGACAAATGTTTTATTCTAGTTTAACATTCAAAAATAATGACGCTTATTGATGCTTGCATTCGTTCACATTCAGAGGAAGTATATTAACTCAAAGAAGGCAAAGCCATACTTTCAGTTTCAAACCGAAGTTCACAGGCATTTTGTTCACAGGTAATACCAAATATCTTCTTATTTCTAGAGGGACCTATGACGTCCCAGTTCACTCCAGTTAGCTACGCACGCTTGGCGTAACAGTTATGCACTCGCGTCGAGTTGGGCTCAAGCAATCCAGACCAACAGCCGTGGCATCGGGACGTGAGGTTACGTTCTGGTGCAGGTAGGAGCACTTGCTTAGCGCCATAAACATTATTCAGCATCACACTGAAGAAGTTCTTTTTGGTCTTTTTGCGGTACGTAGAAGTGTCAGCAAGGTGAAAGTCAGAATCTACCGCATTTGTCACTAATGTCTGTTTTGCTGGATGGTGTTTTACAGCGGGGAGGACGCTGTAAAATAGCGCAAGATAATCTGTGACAGTCAACATTTGCATGATTTCCACTGAGGTCCACTCATAAACGTCAGGCTTTGGAGAGAACGACAGCTGCGTTGACGGTTCTCATCAGAGACGTGTGTCCATGGACGGGGCGCTTTTTCTCAACATAGCTGTTCAGAACAGTTCAGAACATTTGTATTGTATCATTGTTGCAGTCACTCTTGGATATTGCTACAGACTGTAGCCATTACTGTTCTCATTTGGAATCAGGAACACTTGCACACAATGGATAACTAAAGATCCGTAGCATAAGGTGTTTATCTGTAACATTTGGGTAAGTTTCTCTGAAATAATGTTTTAATTACATCCAGACTAAGGTTGTTTTCTTTTACGCAAAGCTGTTTCATTTAGCAGGTTGCAATTTCTTTTAAATGTTTCATCAACTTGGAAAAAAGATAAAGAGAGCAGTCACCGATTAGTGTGTTTTGACAACATGCATATGCTGCAGAACAGAGGAGAAATGAAGCGGTTTTATTTAATAAATATTTACTGATAAATGTTTTGGAACACATGTATCCTGGGATTTCCGTAAAAACATCCAAGTTGATTTGCACTAATAGCCAGTAATTCTGTCTTCCAAAAATTATTTTCGGTCGTACACAATTTAGGAGTAGATAGTTCAGTGTTTTAATAACGATCAGGCCATATTGCAGACTAATGCGATTTTGTAAGGCTAATTTGCTATTCGGTGTTTTATAACGTAACATTGCCCCTTTTTTTGCTCTAAATTAACTATACATGTCGGCAGAGTTGTTCCTTATGTCCGTGATAGTTTTTATGATCCTGCTGTTTTCAACACGTGGAATACAAGATGTGTGGGCATGTCTCCCACGTAGTCCAATATGCTTTTTGATGTATCTCCTTTTGTCCCTCAACTCCCATTAAGGACACGGACACAGCACACTCCGTTGGGTGTAGGATGTAGGGATGATCCCTGTTCCGCGCTTAAAGGGTCAGTCGCAGCTGTGGCAGATGAATGCAGAGCCGCCTCCTTGGGTATGGATGATCCCCAGCAACTCGGGACTGTGCCGGGTGGGTGCCGCTGTTCCCGCGCCACTCTTGCTCTCCGCTCGCCCACCTCCGCTGCTGCAGGGGCTTTCTAGCTGGCAGCTATCCTGTGATCCGCTCATCCCTTTGATACGAATACCCCCAGCGACAGAGCCAGCCATCCATCAATTTCCACTTCCAAATGTTCAGGTATTGCTGCGGTCTTTATTAAGAAAATACGACCAACGGCCAGCAAAGTTTGCCACTATTTTTATATCTGTATAAACACCACATCAGATCACGGTTAACATTCCCATACAAACAATTAACAATACAGATACAAGTGTTGAAAAGTGTATTCATGAGACACTTCTATTCCGTAAGGATGCCACATTTCAATTACCCTAAAAAAAACCCAATGGCGCTAAAATTACGGAGCAATAAAGACACAGTCGTAGTGATTGTTAAAATTCAGGGGGTGTCAAGAAAGAAAGTGTGTACAGATAGCCTATGCTGTCATGGCCCTGTACCAATCTTGACTTTGTGTCTTGCACTGAGGGCACTTCGGAGTGTGAGTAGAGGAGTACAGCCCGCTTTGAGGGTGGATTTGTATGCACTGTGTGCCTTGCAGTGTCTTCCGAGGTCCACAAGAGGTGCTTTCTTTTGCTCCAAGAGCTGAGAACCACAATTTCCATGCGAGCACCAGGGCATGCAAAAGGAGCTTGATCAGGACTTCACAGGCATATTGATAATGATGTAGACCTTGACTTTTCATAGCACTAAGCATCATTTACAGGGCCTGGATTTACGCGGTTGTTAGGGTGGGAGGATCGCTAAGCAGAAGAGAAAATGAAGGGCGATGGTGCAGCGCCTGTGCTTAAGGAGATTTTTTGCATCGCAAAGCTTTTTTCCCTGAGTTTTTGATAGATTTGTAATGTGGAAACGGCATGACTCAGTACGAGTAGCCAGTATCTCTTACAGCTGCACTTGTTATGGCCGTGAGTGTTTTTGCTTGTTTGTTTGTTTTTTATCCCAGACTTCTGAAAACGGACCAGAGATGTTGCTATCGCCACAATTTTAAACATCGGTCGGTGCCAGCAAATCCTGCCAGTGAAACTGATACAACTGCTTCAGAACGGTCTTAGACAAATGTGATATTTTTTACTTTAAATGGTTTTTCCCCATGAATGTTCATCCCACGGGGAAAACTTATATAGAGATATTTCATGCCTTTGGTGTGAGATCCTTCTCCTCTGTGATATAATATAGCATTTACTGACACAATCATTCAGCGTCTGCAGAAGACGATGTCATAAATCAACTCCGATGAGGAGAATAATAAACAAACTATACAATTGACTGAAAAGGTCTAAAACTCTGTGTGAGAAACCTGAAACACAAATTATGTCATCAGCATGCATAAACACATATCCCATGTATATCATTCCAGCTGATTATTTCCCCTCATTTTATCTGTGTGATATTACAGTTTGAGCTCCAATCAAGGCCCCATGTTCTGGGATTTCAGCCATCCGCAAGCGTGGAGCTGGTGCCTGTCTTTCCCCATGTATACAGAAGGGTGCTCCCCCCACATTTTAGGAAGGGCTGGGTTGAGAAGAGGGTCCCTGAGTATAAGGTAAGCAAGTCATTTCAGCACAGCCACAGATCTAATCAGGCACTGAGCTGAGCAGTGCTTGTGTATTATTTTCGTTGCCATGGACTTCTTCATGTAGCTTTCACATGTTGCAGGTTTTCTTCAACAACACCCTCGCTCTGGAGACCACCTGGTTCGGTCCCGAAGAAATAGGAATTTTCCAGAGGCAAGAGAAACCACTGCTGGTGACAAATCAAATGGCAATGAGCATATCTAGGCCAGCTTCAGCCTCCAGGAATTTCCACTCTCTGCTGGTGTCACCGCGCCGCATATCAGGTTTGTGTGGTAATTTATTACCTGCACCTCCCTTTACTGGCCTGACCACCTCGCCGACAACATTTATGAGGTGTTTTTCAGTGCCGTAGCTTTACCTCACGTAGATTTGATTCATTTGTGTATTGATGTAGCTGCTGAGTTTAATCTGTCTTTTCAGATATACTTGGCAGAGAGGAGATAATGTCAGTTCACTTTTAACAGTCCCTTATAAACATATTACTAGGCCATCTGTGTATGTGCTGTGTGGGAGTTCAGTTAAAGAAAGTTCAGCTGGATTGCATTAAATGTTGATGGAACAGGACTGAGGACTCAGCTGTTGAAGTGATGTTTATTAAACTGTGCTTGGAGGAAGGGGCAGAGGCATTTCCATCCATAGAGTAAGCCAGTATTATGCGCCGGTACAGGATATTACAAACAGATAGGAGATATCCATGGGAGACAAATTTTTTTTTTCCCCCTTGAGAAAACAGAGATGTTATAAGTCTGAAGATCATGTATGCATTTGCAATCTACTATGCATAGCAATCCACTATCTGCAGAAGATTAGCAATCATGTAGGTCTACTGTGAAACAAGACCTCATGACTTTCACTCTTGTTTATTTTCCAAGCTATTGTGAATAGCTGTTGAGAAATATGTGAATCTGTGTGTGCTGTGTGAGGCCAGACTGATTGAAAGACTTTGATCTGTCTGTTCTCATCGGCTTTCACCCAACAGTCAGGCCCTGTAGCGCTCTACCTTCAGATATGGGGACATGACCATGGATCATGCTTTTCTCACTGTGCCTTGTTAGCCTTGTTGCTGGCTAAAGCACCTATGCTTTTCAACCAACTGGATTTAGTTGATGGTCTGGTCAACAGATCATCTCACTCAGGTGAAAACCTTGCTAACTTGGCGAGAAACATTATTTCTTAAAGTGGCCTGGTGAAGTCTGTGGATGGTGCTAAAGTGATGCCCAGGGTCAGAAACACATTCTCATGCAGCCATGTCAGAGCCCATTAGCCTCTTCCTGAAACACTGAAACACTTCCCCTGTTAAGACTTAGTGCTGAAAGCCTCAGGGCTGGGCTGGGCTGTGCTGGAGAAGGGAGGCTGAGAGTCCGACAAGGAGGGTGGGCATGTATTGCAGTCCTCACCGTAATTAAACAATCAATTACTTGTCGGTGTGATTGAGCGCTTGTCTGAGTGCGGTGTGGCCCACTTCTCATGCCGCAGGGGAGGATCTTTCAACGTAATGGCCACGTGTGTCTGCCAGCCGTCAGCTGACCGATCTCCTGACCACGCTCCTGTCCTGGTCACTTCAGCATTCACTGAGTCCCTGTCGAGAGTTCCGGTCAGTGAAGACAGGCCTCCTGATTGTTTTCCCTACCTGGCTAACTGTGGCTGCATCCACAGCTGTATGTCTTTGGAATCATTATGGGCCCAGCTGAGCAGTAATCAGTTCCCCTTGCCACAGCTTATTTATCTACTTTGGAGCTTGACATGCAGTTGTCTCCTATTACTAGAACTTCAGTGGGTTCACAGATGGATGTGATGTGGTAATGTTGTGAAGTGAGGTGGTTGTTGTGTAGGCTACTGATGTGTTTGTGATGGATCTTTTGAAGGATGTGTGGGATCCCCCCTCCCTAAAGGCTTGTTTGCTTTTAGAAGTTGGTTCAGGTAAATAGTATGCAGGCTGTGCACAGGAAAGTAGGTGAACATTTAAATGAAGTCATTACAATGGGTGTCCTTATAATCGAGGCAGCCTGGTTTTCCTGAAGTGTGCACTCAAGAGAGTGTCATACATTTTTAAACGAGAAAGGTATTACACCCTCAAACAGTCATCTGTGCTAAACCACCAACAGGCCTTGGGAGGTGTTTGAGCCCTGGCAGGATGGCTGCCTGAGATGGTGAATGTGGTGATTACAAGTGCATTACACAAGTGAAGAGAGTGCAAAACTTGTGGCAAGTAAGGCATATGTAAAGCATGTAAAGTATTTCACAGTATTTCATATGCACCATTATCAGTCCGTATTCTCTGATGTATGGGGCATAAGACCACTGGAGCATAGATTAGGAGCAGAGTCGCACAAACACACATGCAATGTATGCTTAAGGTACTTACACATTCATGGCACTGAGGGCACTCTGACATGAACAGAGTGGGCAAACTTTACTTGTCTGCTTTAATATTTCATCAAATGGAAATGTATGCTTTGCTCACTGGTTTACAACATGCCAACATACCAAAACACAGAGCAGTTTGTTGCCTGTCTATATCATGGAATCAGAAAACTGCACACCCATCTTGAAGACATGCTCTGTTGGAGCATTTCCTTCCGTTTTAAACCTGTTTGCCATTCCAGGGCAGGAGAAATTTTATATTCCAAAGCATCATCCCCTATGTGGCTCAGGGAGGGCAAGTAACTGAAACTTTACTTTGTGAATGGTGCCTGCATTAGTCATGCTGGAAAAGGTAATTTTGAATGATTTGAGCTTGAATGATCAGAATATTATGGTTTTACAAAGACAAGCTGGCGGTATTTCCTGTTCTTAATAGTTTGAATCTCAGATGGTGCAATAGTGTACAGGGAAAATATAGTTCATGTCTTTCCACTGACTGTTTTCTGTTGACATTAAAGATGTCTCAACACTTGCCTAATGAATGTAACCAGGATTAGTATACTGTCACTGTAGTAAGCCAAAAACAACATAGCCTCCCGTGGTCATTTTTGCTTGATTTTTCTATAGTAGCCTGTGTCAAGCCAGACTATATAATGGTGAAAAATGTGTTTATTATGATAATGAGATTACCAGACAGAATTATGAGATTACTGGAAAGAGAAAAAATCCCAGTACCAAATACCAGTTCTCATACTGTTCCTCTGATAATTATTTAGTGATTTATGTAGCTCATCAGTCTCATTTGAAAGTCTTTGAACTGCAATTGCCAAGGTGACCTTCTTATAGTCTTGAGGGGAACATGTATTGATCCTGTTTTTGCACCGCTGACTTCAGCGATTGAATGCAAAGGATATACGGCCATAATATCCTGCAATGTATCATACTGAATGAAGCAAGTCTGTTTTTTTCTGGTTGGTGCGCATCAATCTGCCATTTAATAAACAATTGTGTAAACAAATGTCTGCGTCTGGGCAGATTGAACACCCATTTCCGGCTTTGATAGACCATTTTCTCTCTAGGCTGTTTGGCTGCTCATCTGAGCCTGGCCGTGTTTTAGAGCACATTATCGCATCAGATTCTCAGACATGCGTTAGTGCCCTTTACGAGCCAAAACATCCCAAGCATGTGTCCACATAGTGTGTTCTCGCTGGTTTAGCGTGTTCTATGTTTACCTGAAATACTTTTTCTTTCCTTTGCCAGCTTGATAATATGCATGATTGTCCCAACTATTCTATGCATGAGTAACACCCCTTGCAAACTCAATATGCAAACAACAACAATCAAACCCTATTGTATAATTCAAGTAGAGCATCCTGCCTAAAAGCAAATTCTATGAATAGCAGTATAATGGAATAAATAATTGATGGCCCTCTGTTTTTTGCTTCTCCCTTCAACACAAGTCTCGGAAGTAAAAAAAAAGTCAAGGCCTTCAGTTGCACCAGGTTCTGTCCAAGGTTGTGGCCACTCAACACTTAAAAACATTTACCTCGGGTTACCATGCTGGGAACCCTGAGACAAAAAGTCTCAGCATTTATTATACAGTTCAATTGGGTAAAAGCATACTGGTCTTGAAATGTTCTCCAGGAAAGGCTATCTCTTTTCTCTTCCTATTACTGCCTTAAAACAATCAAGTTGTTAAAGTTGTACCCCAACCTTGTGCTGTTAGAAACTCAGACATGTAACTGTCCTCTAAAGGGCCACATCCCATAGATGACTGCCCTGCAGAACTGGCCCTAAACTCATATTTCTCATCTCACTGCGTTTGCAACCTCTGGTTATTGACGGAACCTAATGAAATGTGAAAAGTCACTCTGAACCCCTTGTCAAGAAATTGCAGGTGCTGGAAAATTGAGATGAAAGTTGATTGGTCGATTTGGGATGAAGCAGTGAAGCATTCTCTAGGAATGCTCCGGCACTTCTATTCTTAGGGGTTTAGGAGACTCCAAGGGACCATCAGAGAGAGCCAGGTCCTAAATGCTCTCTTGTGGTGGCTATTCATGTGCCAGTTTGGAAAAAAAAACTGGGGAAAAAAATCCTAAATGAAAAAATAGATATATATGGAAAATAGACTGCCTTCATCATGGGAAAAAAAAATCAATAAATTGACCCAGTGTAAGAAAGAAGCAGGGGGGTGACAGACACACAGATGGGTGGGCAGGTAGACATTCGTTTCTACTCTAGCAATGCACTGTGTGTGAAAAGTGACATTTTTAAAAAGTGGGGTATCTGTGTGCTGCACAACACAATGCCACATCATCAATGCAGCCTTTTATTCTGTCTTCACAACAGCACAGTCATAAATATTTCTGTTTGCTTTAGCTGATCTGAGTGTTCAGCAGTGCATGTCACCCCCAAAGTGATTTGCCACATCCTATCCAGACTATCGCCTCACATATGGGTAACCGTCGGTTCAAACAGAATTTGTTTTCCAGTCAACAGAAAAAAAGAGTTAATTAGAAGGCAGCTGCCTTTGAAGCCCATTGTGTGTGCTAATTGATGAGAACATGGGCACTTGCCCTTTCAAGGAAAAGTCATATTTCCTACAACCGGAGAGCAATACAGTGTGATGCACAGAACCATATGGCTTCCTTCAGATGAACTGGGAGGAGGCAGTGTAATCTACTTCTTCAATGAGGTGGAGCACCCCCCCCCCCCCCCCTCCACACACACACACACACGTCTACCCTCACCCCACCCCACCCCACCTTGTCAGGCCCGACTCTTAACGCTCATAGATTAGTGTGGGAAAGCACATCCAGGAATAGGTTGTGCTGATCCATTTTTCAGAGCAAACAAAGGCCCTCGGCATTATTATAGGGGCTTTGTTTAGCAAAACATATTTTATTCAGAGTCAGGGTGGGGTTGGAGGAGATGGTGTGCTAGTGCAGTAGAATATAAAGGTTCCGTGAGAATAAAGATGAAATAAGCACAACGATTTTTTCCCCATAGCGGCCACAGGAAAGTACAGGTTCAGTTGCCAGTTCATTATAGAGGCTATGCAAGGGGGACCTGAGCACTGAAACAGCACTGAGAGGCAGTCTCAGGGCCACACTGATGGATGGAGTACGTGGCGTGAACAGAGAGAGAGAAGGAGGGAGAGAGAGAGGAGAGAAAAAGAGCCCAGTGTGTGCTCTAGCCTGCTGGTTCAGGACCACAGACATAATGGACAGCTCCCCCGTGTCTCAGGCTTCTTCCAGCTCTGCTTACTGTCAGCATTAGTGGGGGCAGAACATTATCAGCAGAAATACCACAAAGAGAGCACAAAAATAACATGCCTTATGTGTGGACAGTTTGCAGTCGGCAGTATGGAAGGGCAGCTTTTATTGAAATATCAGACAGAGGCTGTGTTTAAGGAGCTAATGAAGACTTATTTTTGTGGGCTTGCCTTGAGACAGGACTGGACATTTAAGTGCTGGGGAGCAGTAATTGCCACCCCAGAGAGAGAGAATGAGAGAAAAAGAGCGAGCGAGAGAGAGAGAGAGAGAAAGAGATGAAGAGGGGGAGAGGGAAGAAGTGGCTTGTCTCTCTGCTCGAGTAATTTAAAAGGTTCAGCTCCTGATGCTGTTTACTTTTTTCGGTTCATCTGTGCCTCATTCAAGTAGTGCAGATCACTAGACAGAAGAAAGTAGCCTCGAAAATAAAGAAGTGAATGGGGTGAACAGTAGATCAAAATAAGTAAATAAATTCCCTCAAAGGAACTACACTGATACAGTGTGATGTTTTAAGATTTGTTTTGTTTACTTCAGGATCTGCCTGGTGCCCTTGTTCACCTTGCTTTTGCTGTGAGATGTTATCAGATCCATTATTCACCATTCTCATTTCCAAAGGAGGCCACTGAGGGCTCTGTCCGAATAACATGTGTCACGCCATTCGTCACACATTTCCAGCATCCACAGAGCCGCACCTCATGGCTTAGGTGTTAAATTGAAGTTGTTCTTTTTCAGTTTTTCTTGACGTTGGGGGTGATGAGTGGAGGTTCCAGTCCCCGCATTGCCTTCATCTGATGACAGGACTTGTCCCCCATCTCTTCCTTGTTTTTTTGAAGCATCTGTCTTTGCAGTCACTCTGCAGTAGCTTTTTGAGCGGCTCCGGATGAGTTCTCCCTGGTGGCCTCATTTTAGTGGCATGCTGGTGCATGCTAACCACACTCCCTCAGATCTTCCCACACGCCCCCATTAGATAAAGTGCTGCTTGTTCTGGGGTGGAGGTTGTGTGTGAGGTTAGTGTGGGGAAGTGGCATTGTGATTCTAATTGTTTTAGGATGTCGCCACCTTTTTCTCTCTCCCTCTCACTCTCTCCCTCCCTCAAACCCCTCTGTTCTCTTTCAGTTCCCTTTCCTTTGCTCTCTTTTCTTTCTTCCTTTCTTCTTTTTTCTTAATTTCTTTCTTTTTTCTCGCTATCTGTCTTTCTCAGACTGTTGCCTGGGCTCCTCTGGCATTGTCGTACATCTGGGGGAGTGGTTTGTGATGTGGGGCACATTCGGCGATCTTCCCATCTTGCAGAGGGTTTATGGTAGCAAGTGCCATTATCAAACGTGTATCCTTAGGATCGGATCATTTTACGATAGTATCCACACACACCCAGATGCAGCACTTCTGCTGCAAGCTATGTGAAACTCAGCTTTTCAAACAAGCCCCTTGTTCCAGACTGGAAATGTTCAAAGTCGGTTTTTATTCCAGTGAGAGTGTAGCAGTAACTAGAGCTCTATTGTGAGCAAGGCATTTTCTTTATTCAGACTCCACCTGTTTCTCAGTGTAGTGCTGTAACCTCGATCACAGCAAACAACAAACACATTCGAATGTTCATGGATGTCATCCAAACAGGAAATGCTCTGTACAGCTTCATTCCCATGCTCTTGTGAGTGCAATTTGTTAGGGCTGTTTGCTTGCAGAGATCCCCATTTGTGGAGTGTTGAGTAGAGTCCCATCTTTGGCTCCTGCAGTAAAGCTCCGTGATAGATGACTTCAGTCTAATAGACCCATCATTGAACAGAGCCAGGGAGATGAAATGGGAGGATAAATTCTATGAAAGCATTGTTGACAGCTATTTAATTGGGAAACAAAAGGGAGGGAACACAGCACTGAGCAGAGTACAAAACCAAACAAAAAAATATTAGCAGCCATTTGGTTGATAAAAGAGCAGTTCTGTTTTACATGACTCTCATGTTGACTTTAGCCGCTTTCATTTTGGGCTGTCGTCATTGGCAGGCCATGGAAAACAAAAAGGCTCTTTTCACATCAGATGCAAGAGTGGTTTTGCGTCTGTTTGATATGCAGGTGCTCGCCGGGCTGCTAGCTCACCAACTACTGACTCATTATGCCTTTTCTCTCGCTCGCTTTTTTTTTTTTTTTTTTGGTTGTTGTTGTTGTGAGTGGTGCCATCCACACCCGTTGCCAAGTTCTGCCTTTCCTCCTTATCAGAAGCTTTGGCTCCTGTCGGTAAAAGCCTCCTCATTACCGGCCCCTATTACAGGCATCTTCTCCATCAGGGGGACATGCCGGGGGGGTGGTGTGTGTGTGTGCGTTTGTGTGTGTGTGTGGTGTGTGTGTGTGTGCGTGTGGCGGGGGCGGGGGGGGGTTGACGGTGGTGGCAGTGGCAGTGTGTGTGGGGTGGGGTTGGGTGGGGGATGGGGCTGTCAGGCTTAATTGGTACTCAAGAGTTTGGGTTTTAAAAGCATTTGCTGCAGCTGTGGACTGATGTCATTACCCACTCTCCCCCTTAGAGGCGGGAGCCTGCTCAGTCAATCATCTGTGCACCCCAGTTGCAATTGTGAAAGTCATAACCAGTTAGTGTGGAAACAGCCCTCTGTACAGCTGCACGTAGCCAAAGTGCAGCCACGATTACATTTAAATGGCAATGTTTATTGATTCCAGTGTCAAAGCAGTTGGGTATGCCTGGAGAGAAATGAAACAGTGATACTGTCTGTAGCCATACAACTATCCTCTAGAACTCCCTTCCAGTTTGAACACATAGATCTGTGTTAATGACTGCACCATTCAAATAATCTATCCCGCGAGGCTATGCAAAGCCATACAATCCAGCCCTGTGCAGTGGTTAGAAAAAGGAAGATTTCCCTCCCCCCCAAGCTGGTGAAAATCACTGCAGATATGCTTTTGAACTGGGTGACTAAGGTTTCATGTCATATGAAGACAAGATTATGGAAAAGTCAGTTCTACCCGTAAGACAAAGAGTTCTTATGCCCGACCATAAAATGTTCTTCACCTCACAGCTACCATCTGTGTGCGTGTGTGTGTGTGTGTCTGTTTTTTTGCCGTGCTAAAAAAACCATGTGAGCCGCTAGTGAATTGAGCGTGTATTTCTTTCCCCAGGCTGTCCAGTGGCCATTAAGCGAGTGCGCAGCAACAAGAGGATTGCGTTGGCGGCGGCCGCCATGATGGCCATGGAATCAGAGGTGGCCCAAGGGCCCTCGGCCTCCTCTGCACACCCCCTCCACCTCCTCTCGCTGTCCCCCATCAAGATCCCCTTCCTCTCTCCTCACAGCCCAGGTAAGAGCCTCTTTCCCCTCCTCTCTTCTTCTCTCCTCTCCTGTTCTCCTGGCGGTACATCCTGACCTGATTGGAGAGATTGCAGAGACTATAATTAGCATGGGGTCGTTTTATTTTCCCCCGTCACAAAAAAGGTTGTGATATTTTAATTGGTCGATTGTACTTGCAAATGCTTTTAGTTATGCAGATGATATGTTGAGCCGATATGTTGTTTGTTTTCATTTTTACTGGTGGCACAGCTGCGTTTTTTCACCCCTCCATGTTTTCAGGTTGAGCTCAAATACTGTGATACGCCTGTGAGTGAGTCTAATATCTCTAAGGGGACTGGTTGATGCTATGCATGCATTGTTGCGATCAGCCTCAAGGCGCTGAGTTTCCTCTCGGTTTGTTGACTTGCTTTTCCGCTCCGGAGCGCGCTAATGTCATAGAACTGAAGGGCCATGTCGCGCTAAGTGTGTGTGTTCCGTAGCTCGCAGGCTCAGGGTAGACTGACCCAGGTGCTTCTGTCCAGCTGAAAAATAGAATGGTGGGGATCTTTTTTTTCTCTGCTGAAGTGGAGGTGTTGAGATCAAGGAGGCTGGCGTGTAATGACTGAATGATGGGAAAGGCTTGAGTGGTGTGTGTAGTTCTATTAGCCAGGAGAGTCCCACCATGCGTCTATGTCCCTGTCATTGGCATCTTTTGTTTCCTCCCTCTCTCCATTCTCTCCCCTCATCCATATTAATAGGGAGGTCTCTCCTTTTTCACCCTCCACCTCAGCTTGTCCCTGTGTATTCCTGATTCACTGTACAAGTAGTGGCCACTGAACCAGGACTGCAGACTGCTGAAAAGGGAAAAAAAGGGATTGGGAAAGATAGATAGAGAGAAAGGCGGAAGAGAAGAATGAAAGATTAAGAGGCGAAGAGAGGTAATTACACTTCAGCCTATTCCCTGTCATGCATCTTGGCTGAGGCATTGATTGTCCTAATGTTACCTTGAGTATGGACAGAAGGCTGACAAAGCTGCCTGCACTTACATTGTTTTGACTCGACCTTTAAGATTTTTTTCCCCCCATGAGACAGCATTCAGTGTCAGACTAAAGCTCACAATCTCTGCAGTTTGTCTGCAAAGGCCCATTCAGGAGAGATGCCTTTTCCATCTTCTGAGGCTGTTGGTGTGTGGAGCTGGACTTCATTCTGATTGTTGCAAGAGAAGTAGCATTACTTTTTCAGATTTCATTTCATCCATTTCCTGAAAAAGTGCAGGCAGACCTTCTCTGAGCTGCATTGCAATGCTCGGTGCGTGTGTGTGTGTGTGTGTGTGTGTGTGTGTGTGTGTGTGTGTGTGTGTGTGTGAGTGAGTGTGCATGCCCTTGCCCATGACTCTGTAACAATCTCTCATGAATTTAGCTTAATGGCAGACATACACAGACACCCACCTGGAGTCATATTGATTAATTGATGGGCTTGATTAATTGATGTTATTGCATCAGATACATCTGTATTTTAAGACAGGACTTCTATGAAAATGGCTTCCAACAGAAATAGACATCTTCTTGGATCCACACATTTATACTTTCTCGCTCTCACACACACACAGAAACACATTTTCTTTTTATGTGATTGTGTGCGTAGAGACTGCAGTCATTGTGTGCTATTTCATATGGCCTGGCACACTGGTTAGTTTGCTTTTACAGACCCTTGTGAAAACAAAGTTGTGAATATTTCAGTGTGAAATACACTCTGTATGAAATCCTAAAACATGGTGATTTTAGAAGTTTTGATCCAGGACTTGTAAAAGGATGTTTACACGTTTCTGCTGTCATTGTGAACTTCATCATGTTGGCTTCTTCATGTTGGATTCCTTTTCATGTCTCTGCTGCCTGCACACACACACTCCACAGTAGGATTGTCTCTTACTGGTTATTTTCAACTGCTTTGTATTTCCATAGACGTCTCGAGAAGCACAAGCCTTTGAAAAGAATAGAAACTCATTTGAAACGTGATTGCCATTGATGGGATGGAAGACAAACTTTGCTGAGAAAATACTCAGAGTGTAGAATTGGATGGTGGCAAAGTGTGACATTTGGCAGATGCATCCATCTTTTTGGCTAATGATCCAATGTAATCATAGACATGCCAAAGGACATACTTGTCATTAAGACGGTGAGAAAATCTGATCATGCCGCTTGTGGACGTGGTCTCCGTCTAAGGGGTGGGGAGACTTGTGGGGGATTAACTGCGACGTGCATGGCGACTTGGGACGATGTAAGCGTCTGCTTTCGAGTGTGTGCTGTTTTGTCTCAGCACGCAGAATCCTTTCTGAAGTCTGATGAGCTCTGTGTAGGACAGACTCGAAAGGATGCCTTTGTAGTCTCACCGAGGTGTGGGGGTCCATTAAGGCTGGCTTGTAATAAGGTTGTGGCCCACTTCTCTGCCTGAAGAGCATGCGCACACGCAGGGCAACACGCACATGCCGAGGCGGGCCGAGGACATGAAGATTGATGAAGCGCATGGCGCTCATCAATTTGTCATCATATCGCAGTGATCACGATGATGAGTATATTTTCATATTGAATCAGGAGATAGAGTTTGACTTCCATTAGTACTCGCTGTGCATGGGCAAACACTAAGACATTATGCAGAGCCACTACCTTTAGAAGAGACAGCACAGTAAAGACGCTCCGGCTTCCTTGAGAGCGGGCAAGCCTCTGATACCCTTGACATTTCCTGCAGGCTTAAAAAAGAAAGCCAATACAGAATTTCTTAGATAAGCAGCGTGGTGTTTATTTTTTATTTATTAATTTTTTTTTCCATTCACTCCAAAGATTACATACATGATTAAGGAGTTGAAAGATTAATGTGATGCAGGGTGTATTTCAAATGCAAATTAATTATACATTGACTTCGGCCTTTTGCTGTCGGTTTTCAAACATTTAATTAACATTTATTCAAGATTTTGTGAATACAGTGGTTGGTGTTAAAGCAAATTGGGTTCTTAGTTCCTCTCAATGTGTAGTTAAGATGTGAAAATTATTCTGCAACACTGGGCTGATGACCTCCAAATGAAATAAACAAATGAATGTTGAAGGTCCCAAAAAGCAGTGACTATCAGTTTTGTCTGGTTCCATTCGGTTTTGTTCAGTTCCATAGGAGGTAGTTTGACTTTCGATGTCAGTGAGACTAAAACTTTGCCTGTGGGCTGATGAAATGCACAACCCGATTAAAAAATTAGTAGATAATGGAATAATCCGGATGAAGTGACAACGTCCAAGTGACAGGACGAGAGACGCATGCTGTTGAGTTAACACTCTCTAACTCAATTTCCCCCCCGATCGGGCCACTTATCGCCACTCGGCTGGTGGGTCACCAGAGGTGAGCTCTCCCCATTTGGAGTCTTGCATATCATGCGATTATCATTAATCCTCCATTTCCACACTCCATTGTCTCTGCCGAGGTAGGAGGCCCAGGCCGCTAATCAGCTTTGGGACCCTCTCACCACACAGTGGACTGGCTCCAGCGGACAACACTTCCTCCGTGGCACTTGTACCAATTTCAGAGGCGAACCCACTCAAGCACTAACTTTCAGAAAAGGTCAGAGGGATGCTTCCGGAAAAAAAGATCAGAAGTACAGAACAAGGAGGCTGTGAAAAGACAAGGCAAAGAGGGAGGGAGAGGGCAGAGTGTTTGGACCTGAGGAGTGTCTCTTAAGTCTGCCTTTCCATTAATCAAGCAGAATAGAGTTTGGCCTTGACCCATCTAAAAGATGTGTGGGATCTGTCAGTTCCAGTGGCCGCTGCTCTCTGTAAGAGAGGGACTGATCAGATGAGTTCTGGCTGCACTGATGCAAAGTTCTGAGCTTACTCTGAGCTGCCGAGCAAATATTGATCTTCATTAAAAGAGTTTGACAGATGTTGATGCAGTGGACTAAAACTGTTTTGCAGGATGTTTTCGCCCATGACTGGACATCATGACTCACACTTACACACACACACACACACACATTGAAACACCAAAATTTGTAAACAAAGTTATACGCACACACAGATAAGGGCCTGAAACTGGAAGTTTTAAACTGTACATTATCAACATAACCTACTCTTTCAGTTCTTCCGAGAAGGTACTCAGCAAGTAATTCAGATAATTTAGATATCACATGTCCAGTTCACTGAACCATCTTTTGAACACCCTTTTGACATACAGCACATTACATTGATTAAGCTTGTAGCTTAATTTCACACTCTGCGCTTTTAGTGACAAATGACTGATCTGCAGAGAGAGAGAAAGTGTGTGCATCTGTGAGTGAGTTCCGCTTTCTGTCTCTCTCTCTCTCTCTCTCTGTATATGTGTGTGTGTCAGTGTCTGTGGTAGAGAGAGAGAGAGAAATGGTTGATCTGTCTGAGGCACAGCAGAGAATGGAGTGAGGAAAGCACTTTAAAATTGCTATATGGCCATCCAGGGTCAGGGTATATTTTCAGCCTGCACACACTGAAAGCCAGTAAAGATTTCTGGCAAACAATAGCATCTGATTGTGTCCTGATGACGCACAGGCTTTGAAAGTTCCTTTCTTTTAGTCTGACAAGTTACTTCTCTTCTTAGCTGGCAGCCTTTTACACAGCACAGCACTGTGTCATCTTTACTCACCTGACAGAGTATTTATATCAGCCCAGCACACAGCAAGCCATATTATGACCCCTCTGTGTCAGTCCAACTCAGAAAGAGGACTAACAGACGGAATAAAGCGCGGGGTGCCAAAACGATGCCCAAAATAGCCCGACTGGCCTCATTATTGTAATCACCGACACTAGGAAATTTATAGGACAGTAATTATGAAAGAAGATGTGAGGAGGAGTGGTGGCTAATTCATGTTGTGCTGTTTTGTGAAAAGTGAGAGTGTAGCTCTGGATTGTTTGGTGTTTTTCACGCTGCATTTCATCACGGCAATCTTTTGATAATTTTACAACAGGCTCATTAGTTGAGCATATTTAGACACACTGGGCGAATGTTTGCGTGGGGTGAAAAGTAAGCTGCCTTGAGCCAGTGGGTTCTCGTTTCGTTGTCGGATATTTACTTTGAACACTCTAAAATGGTAGTTTGGAAGCACAGAACGAATAGGGAAGAATTTTGTGATGAGTAGGTGACTAGAATATTTGAGACGAAATTGATCAATTCGTGGTTGGTAAATAATTCTCATCCCCATTCAGTTTAACTTTAGTGTGAAGCTGATGTAAACAAATTGATGGGTTTTTATGCTTACCTGTCAGACATAGCCTTTAAAAGAATTCATGCTCTCTTCAGTGTGCAATGTGAAACATCTGGCACACTGTTTTGCAGAGCTGTGAGCATTTATGTTAAGGCAATTGATTTTAACCTAGCAGAAAATTGTACGGTTGATCATAGAGCCCTTTAAGAAGCCCCAATAGACACAGTTTTGTTTGCTGTAAGCACATCTTTTTTGCTTTTAGCTTTTAGTTTTGACTCATAATTCCAGAGAGGTCTTGCCCACCTCATCCTCAATGAGTGTTACGCAGCAGGGTTAATGGGCTCAGCATGCTGGCATTTCTGCTGCTGTCCACCCAGCCTCTCAGTGCTGTGGTCCTCTTGAAAGCTGAGCAGAAGACACACTGTGAGTGTCACAACAAGGACACGTCATGATGAAGGCCATCCTCACAGTCAGGACCTGCTGCAATACTTTATTTTCCCCCCACAGCCACCCTTTCTGGGGAGTCTGAGAGAGCTTTGGTGATGTACTGTTCTCTTGTGCTTAAGGTTACCTGACCTCTGCTTGCCCTCTGTCTTTAAGTCTTTCTCTTTCTGTCTGCACCCTCACATTAATATTCTCTTTCAAATTTTAATTATGAAAAAAAAATCATCTTCTGCCTTGATTCAATGTCACAACAGATAAGGCCACCATCCAGTTGGTCAAATATAGTCGCCTTTGTTCTGAAACGCTACCTTTCATTACAAGGTCTCCCTCATCCATGCACGCTCTCTCTCCCTCTCTCTCTCTGATACACACACACACACACACACACACACACACACACACACACACACGCACACACACTCATACATACATCGAGCCCCTATGTGTGCCAACTTTTTGTACCAAGCTTAGCTGAAAGACATGTAGAATGTTCAAATGAAATATTGCCAGGCTTATATAAATGTAAATTATTAGTTTGAAAAATGTCTACTTTCATTTTCCATGTTCTGACAATATTCCTTAGTTGAATTACGGCTGTGTTTCATGTCATGCTATGTATTTCAGAAGCCACTCTAGAGGAAACAAGGATTGATGTGGAGGACTGGGAGTTATTGCTAATGAAATATGGAAGCGTCCCATTGCTGCATAATCTTTACATTTCCATGGCAACACATTGCTTGAATGTGATGGAGAGAGCAGTTATAATCAAGGAGGGGATAGTATATGTTGTTTGTGTTTTAATATGTAGCCTAGTTGTATGGATAGTGCACATACATGACATTTTGGATACTTCAGGGCTTCACAGAGCCACACACTGTATGTATGTTTATGCACTGAATGGGTTTGTATGTTTACCTTCATTATCACTTATGATCTGATGTATCTGATTTCCTTCTTTTGTTTGAGCGTGGACAGTGTCAGACTCTCTCTCTCGCTCTCTCTCTCTCTTACTTTCCATCTGTGTGTGTGGGTATGCTTATTGTACAGGAATCCGTTAAAATGACTGCATGGCTGCAGTCCCTGATCTGTGATCAGAGCCTGAGAAACAGTCCCCAACACTCCCTTTAAAAGTCATGTCTCTACTTGAACTAGAGATCATATCCCATTAGGCCAAGGCTTTTCTACCCACTCTGTTGCCTAGGAGCGGAGGGCACTCTCTTGACGCATGGCTCTGTTCTCACACACCAGCCTGATCTTGGGTCAGTCGTCTTCAAATAGACACCACTGATCCAGCACTGCCATTCAGCCTGATATATAATTTAGAGGCCAGTTAAAATGCAGCCCTCAGAGCCACTTAGGACCAAGAACTGTATATCTGCTCGGATGACCGCATTGTGTGTTAAATGCGCACTACCTCAGATTTACACTTCTAATAAACGGACTGTCTGCACAAAGCACTATTTTAGGAGGACATGTGGTTACATAGCAGGTCTTTGCAAGATGTGTATTGGATTAGGACTTTGAATGGATTGCATTTTCTATGCCAGGATGGATATTTACTGCTCTGGCTGAGAACAGAGACACTGTAAACAACGTGTAAGCTCTGCTGCAGAGAATTGGCTCCATATTGAAAGACATACAGCATGTCATATTTTCACCGCAAGTATGTGTTGTTGGTGTCACCACAGGGCTTGATTTGTATTGTGATGTGCATAGTGTCACAGAACGTTTTGGAGAGAGGAGCACAACATGTCTGCCTTCAGACTCTGCATCTTTGTGGCTCAGCGGGCCACTTTGTTTTTATCCTCACAGACGAGGAACTGTGAGTCCGACGGGGAAACGAACCCAGAGAGCCGGTGAGCTATTTCTAGCCAGACACACAAGTAAATCTCCTGACTTTAAGGGGAGGGAGTTCAAGTGTGTTTTGCAGGAGCTTTTTTTTTTAAAAGAGGATGTAGAATCATAGAACCATAGAAGAAAACCTGGTAGATATTAACCAACACACACACACACACACACACACACACACACACACACACCACACACACACCACACACACACACACACACACACACTTTCTCTCTCTCTCTCCTCAGAGCCCTCTCTCTCACACACACACACATACAACTCTCTCTTTCTCACATGCACCCACACACACGCACGCACAAACAAATGTGCACACACACACACACACACACACACACACACACGAACTGCACTCTTTTGTGCTGCTTCCCTTCACACTCAGAAAGCACCCTTATCCTTTTTTACACCTCTCTATCCACCCTGGAGGTCTAAGCCACTTGACAAAAATGAAATCAAGCTGGGCTCTCCTTTTTTTCCCTATAAGAAAATGCCAATCTAGAGCAGGGGAATGCAGCCAGCAGCCTGTCTCTGATGCTCTCCGAGCATCTGTGGGCGTTCATAATCTGTGTCAACGTTCTGTGCCAGCCGTCCGAGTGCTTGGGCTCCAAGGTATGTTCCATAGATCGGCACATCTAGGCATCAGCGCGCCTGTCTGAGCACAGCCCATTATATGCCTGCATCCCCACCACACATTCCCATCAAGCTTACAGTATGAGATGCCCATGCTTCACACTCTTTTGATGCGTTCTAATGTGCTCCTTCACCAGCATGTTTTCCTCTTATTTGGAATCTATCCATTTATGAACTGCTGTTGTTTTATTACACCTAAGTGCTTCTCCCTTGCATGTGATGAGACGTGTGTCCAAACAGCAATTAGTGATACAAATAAAGTGGAAGCTTGATTAGTCAGGCAGGTGGAAAGTGTTTCTTTGAAATGATTTGGGTTTTGCAGAGCAGCTTTGACAGAAAGAAAAATAAAAGATCTAACCACACCTTTTAGTTTGTGTTCTGTGTTTTCTTCATTAAGAGACATATGGTTATGTATTGTTACAGCAGCTTTCAAAAGGCATCATGAAAATGTATGCAAAATGCTTTGCTCTTTTGGAGCAATATCACACATTTGCCTCAGGCTCACTAATCAGGTAAATCAAGAAGTCATCTCATACATCACTTCCCACATGCAAACGACACACACACACACACACACATATCCAACTAGCCTCCTACCATCTCTTTTCCTGACATGTTCGAGAGTAAGAAGTATGTGGGCTTGTGAGGAGAGCCCCCTCAGTATCTGCCCAGTTGTCATCTACACAGAGGTAATAGTGTGTGAATCACTTAAAGGTTGGTTTAAGGCGAGACTGAAATATATCATCAGGGAAAAGGCTTTCTGCTCCTCAGTGGATTGTTTTATGTCTTAAAAAATTAGTCATCTTTCTGATCCATGGCCGTGCTGAGCAGATTAAATTTGTGGGCCCATAATTTAAGCAAATCACACAGGATTTGAGAGAGAGATGCAATTAGTGTGTGCTATTGCCTTATGAAATCTTTAGCACAGAAGCCTGGCCAGCAAACCTGTCCTAATGTCAAGGGAGCTAGTTGAGAGACAGGTGATAAAGGTTATTGAATAGGATGACGAATAGAATTGACTTGGATAACATCAGTCCTCGTATCCAGTGGCAGGGCTTTCTCTGCTCAATCGTAGATCCTTCATGCCACCACCACTCGTTTATGAATTATTAAAGCCTGGAAAGATTGTTTTGGGGAACATATTCCTGGGTGTTTTTGTAATATCATTTTCATGTGGTGTTGAACCTAAATTGCATCTTGGTTGCCCTCACAAGATGTTCTTTGGCAATAACCACAAACCACCATTTACATGTCCTATATCCATATTTACATGGCATATATATATATATAAACAGCATGATTAAAAGCTCTAGAGCAATTTGGGTAGCTTTTCTGTGCTTCCACAAAAGGGAATTGGTGTTTCTGTAGCTTCTCCAGTTGCAGTGATGATGCTAAGATTGTTATATGTACACTCTGTCCATAACCACATGAGGGCTTGTGGGGCTTACAGACACTAGTTTGTTCTTTCCTTCCTGAGTCCAGCTCAAAGGAAGTAGATTTCCCAATGCGTGCCGAGGTCAAAGGTAAACCTTGTTGACTGTAGTGTGCATGAGCTTGACTCTAGCATGTGCTGCCCTTTGCTCACTGCAGCAGCAAGCCATTCTTGTGCTGTAGAAGCCATTGGAAATAATGGGTTTCAGACCACAGTGATGCTGCTGGTTGATACTGTGTGTATCTGCCTTTACAGGACTGTGGTACATGGAATAAAAGTGCATGAATCATTTTCAAGGTGTACAGGTTGGAGCAAGAGTTAGAACCACAGTGTGCATTGTATGATCTCAGGCTATGAGTGGGATGTAAGCACGGATGATTAGTGGACTGCACTGGATACGTTGGTGCACACGCAACAACAGCAGGTTTATAGTGTGGCACTATGTGGACTGAGTAGGCTCACTACTACTGTGGTCATGTCCAACTGATGTCAATCAGCAAACCTGGACACGGTTACTTGACTAATAGATATAAGAACTGGAGACCTGACACAAGTGAAATTCTTCCACTGTCTATGAATGCGACCGATCTTAAAGTGCTCCTAATTATTGCTACTTGAAGTGTTACAATAATAAATAACAATAATAAAACAGATATTATAAATATAATCACAAATATTTATAATTTTGTAAGACAGGCATAGCGAAAGAGAATGATGGGGAAAGCATCCGCTCTTAATGCTGTTTTTTACAGCCTTATCAGTCTTCTCCCATGGGCTTTACAGCGACTGCACTTCTCTCTCTGTCTCTCTCTCTCTCTCTCTCTCTCTCTCTCTCTCTCTCTCTTTCTCTCCTTCTCTCTCTTTGCTGTTAGACACCAAGTGTCAGTGTCCTGCAGCTGTGCGAGGGTAAAAGAAAGAAAAATGTTATCCCTGGTGCACACTGGTATACCCTCTTATACCCAAAACAGCTTCAGAAGTGAACTTGGTTGGGTCTACAAATGGTTAACATATTAAATGTTGACCTGATAATAGGTATTTTGACAGACAGGTGTGGAGATGCAAAAGCATTCCTGCCCGTTTCTGGTGACTATGTATCCTGTGTTATTATATAGTGAACAGTGGTTGGTGGGATTGGTGACAGGCTCGTCTGTCCACGACGGGCCCAGGTGACTCCAGGGTGGGTCTCAGCACCCTAAGGCTCGTCCATGATGCCTAGACTGCACGTCAGGGTTTGGCGTTGAGGGGAACTTGTATATGCCTGTTAATGGTCAAATAGAGCAGAGCATAGCAGACCTGAATAGGTAGATATTAAATGTACCCAGTATCATCTGTGTGGTAGATGAGTATTTTATGATGTCTGAGGTATAGTATGTAGTATAATTGTATGTCATGTAAGAAGTCTCAAAGCCAAGACAACAGTAAGACAACTTGCATACAAGACTTAAAGGTCAAATGTATATGCATCAGAACACTGACTTGCTCCTTAGATAAACATAAATGAGTCAAGCCCTCATAGTCTCTCCATCACCATTGCTCAGGACATGTCATACAGGGCAGTGCACTTCGTGTTGCATAAAATGTTGTTTAGTGTTTGCTGCAGGCCCCTGGAGGCTCACTGCTGAATTATTAAATGTCATGTAAAAATGTTTTCAGATGCCATGTACCAACAGTTGGAGTTTTAATGCTGTGTGGAACTTGGTGATGCACCTATTGCTCAGCATAACAATCCACTGGTGTTTGATTTCAGATAAATTTTTAATCATACACAGAGCATAGCGTTTTATCACCCAGTGATGTTGAGGCTCACAGGCGTGAACACACTGAGTCTGCTACTTTAGAATCATGATAAGGAGTTAATCAGTCACTGTTGTGTCTAGATCCTAGAGTGGGCTGGGTGTTGAATAGGGAGACGATACTTGTGCACACACACACAGAGACTGAATTATCTCTGAGTACTGTGAATAGGGACGGGTCAGTAAAAGACCTCATTTTTCACGAAGCGGCGATGCCCTATTAGATTGTCGTGACTGAATAAAGCTGGCGACATTTTTGTTTAGCTGGGGGAAAGCCAATAAGCCCATTCTCTTGTTATTCTCATTCTTCTCTCAGAAGCCCAGACCTTTCGCCATAAGGTTTTCATTCAACAGTCTGGGAGACAAAAGGACAGGGAAGGAAAGACAATAGCGTTGTTTGTTTTGTATCTGTCAGCTTTAGGATGTCTTCCTTAGTGTCTCAGCACCCATTAAAACTGACAGCATCTTTGTGCGGAACACCTAATCAAATTCCAGTCTCATATTAGAGAAATTGTTTTTGTCAGAACACTGAAAAATTTACTTTGAACTTGAAAGCATACATGACCATAACACCTGTAGTTGTCAGCATCAACATGCCAGTGTAAATACTATGGTTGCTACACAATACTAAGTTCAGCTCAATACGCTTTTGGCCCCTGAAGCAACCAAATATCGAGAATGCATCATTTTGCAAAATGTCATCTTTACTCCAGCTCACAAAACGGTGCAAGTTGACAGGTGATTTGAGTTGCAGAAGTTGAATGTCAGTATCTGACTTCTCCTCTCACCTCCCATTACCCAGTCCAGATAAGCAGATGACTTCAAATGACAAGGCCTCCCACTCTCCTGCTCTTCTCAAAGGCGAGATTGAGATGTGCATTCGTTTAGTCAGATTTGCGATCAGCTATCTCTGTGACGGATGAAGCCTCTATGTGGCAGAATGTGAATAGGTTTCAAGAGACTGGCACATTCTTTGAACGGATCTTTCTCCCAGCTCAGGATTGCTGCCAAGAACACAGCCGAAATCCGTTGGGGAGTTAAAGGAATAGAGAAGTGGCTATGAAATGATGGATTTAAATGATTTTCTAGCGAATGCAGAGTTGGAGAGCGACTCTAATCGGCACTTGACTCAAGGTATCACAGCATTGTGTTTTTGAGACTAAAGCCTTTCCTTCACTGCTGGGGGTTTCAACTGGATATGACCCAATTACACCTTACACTGTTATGAACCAAATCAGTACAATTTCATTTTCACTTTAGTCATTTGGATGACATGAAATTAAGAGTTCAACTACTTCCATTTACTTACTAAAGAAAATAGCAAGTATATATAGGCGGCAGTAACACAATTGGGAGCTTTAGTGTTACCTTGTCACCCCTTCCTATATTATGACACTCTATTTATATCCCCCGTGAGCTCTTTTCAGATGCTAATTTAAATAGATTCTCATGTCAGCTCTTCCTCTCTTCTTCCCAGAGAGTGACAAAGCAAAGTACTGACAGTGGAGGAATTATGCCTCTCTCAAAGTGAGACCAAAGATCTTGTTTGACACCTTTGCTGGAGAGGGCGGATGGATGTGCCTGATGGCTTGTTTGCACTTCGGTAGGCAGGGGAGGGCTATGACTAACTGAGTGCAACTGTCCAACTGAGTATTAGTAATCACCATTTGGAGAGAGAGACACTGCTGGCAAACTCTTGTTTCCTCTCTCCTCCTCACGCCAGTGGAATTTCACTACACACTATAAAAAGCACTTCCACACACACACTCTCTCACACACACTCTCTCTCTCACACACACACACTCTCTCTCTCTGTTCCGCCCCCCTCTCTCACACACACACACTCCTTTGCTTCTCCAGACCCCCTGGAGATGTGTATCAGAGAGCTGTAGATCATCAATATGTAATTAGGCGTTTGCCCACTCACAGGTTTGGCTAGATTGTGCATCCTTGTCCACAAGATGTTTGCACAGGCAGTCCACTTCTTTTAATAAGGCTTCCTCTTATTAAGGGATTGTCAGTGTACAGCTGTCAGTGCCGAGCTCTGAGAAACTTGTGAAGTTTGTTTTGCCCGAACTGTGCTTCTGAAATTTTAATCGGTCCATATTTCAGTAAAGTCTGCAATGTACTCGGGCTCTCTTTCCTTCAGTCCAGTGCGCTGATGGATGTGTTGGGTAGGAGATAACTGGTTACCTTTTCAAAAGCAAAGTCTGTGTATAACAACAGGGATGGCATTTACAGTGATTAATTCCATGTAATGTGTTTGGGTGAGCACTTTAGTTTTTGCAAGCTCCATTGGATACAAATCTGGAAAAAAAATTCCCCTGACATCAGACATCATACTAAAATAATATTGCCTTGAATGTGTTGTCATTTTAGTACATTCGTGAACTTTCCATTATTTCAAAATGTTTTTGTGAATGCATGTGTAGATGAAGTGCCCTTGTCAGCATTGTGCAAGGGCCATTGAATCTTTCTGCCCACAACCTCTGAGACAATGTTACTGAAGTGACTGAAATTATTTTCAAGTTTTTTTTTTTATCATTTGTTAGTTTGGTGACATGTTTGGGAGCACCAGCTATAGAACAAAGGAGGCTCAGCCAAAAGCTGACCTTAATTATATTGTGTGTCATGGTGAGGTACTGATGAAGTTAATTGCATGTGTGTTGCGACCAGTTAATACATTGACGGGGATGCAGTGTGTGTTCTCAGGGGAATTGGAGCTCTCCCACTGTTTGGGGGGTTTGAGGTGAACAGACCTGATGTGAGGCCATGTTGCCCAATTTTTTTCCTGCTGTTGTTGAGTCATGATAGAGTGGGTTACCCAGTGTTCGCTGGGAAGACAGAATAACACATTCTTCTTGTCATTTCCCTTTGAGAGAGCCTTGTAAGTGGAACTGTGGTATATCATTATGGCTGACATTTTCTCACTTTCTCTTCTATCTCCCCCACCTCCCCTTCCCCTCACTGCAGAACATAAGGGTACGCTTGCGCTTGACTCTATGTGAGTTTGTGTGTGTGTGTGTGTGTTTCCTCTCAAGACTCTGCAACAGACTGGACGGACATGGGGTGTGATTTATTGTAATTAGGTTTTGGCAGGAAAAATTTACTGTGTAACGTGCGGCATTGATCAGGTCATCGATGTTAATAACCTTTGAGTAAATTGGTTGTTAAATTTTACTGTGGATGGGAGGGAGTTGATGGTCGGAAAGGAAGGGGCCATTAAAACATGGCCTCAGCAGGCCATACTGACAAGTGACCCGCTGTCCTTACATGTCATGGACTCTTTATTTTCTCTCTGCCCCTTTAAAAATGACCATTTGACACGTGGAGTGAGGAAAGGGTTACTCTTTATGGCGCATTAAGTGAGATGTGTGACTTTTTAAAACTGCTCTCGGCCTTGTAATAGGGATCTGTTTCTTGAGCTCAGAAAATTACTTGTCAAGGTTACTGCTTTGCCCTGCACTGTTGCAAAAAGCCCGCGGTGTAAGGTATCTTTTGGTCGTCATTGTTTTTATGTGTTGGGTCTGCTTACATGTGGATATATGATGTAGTTTACAATTGCATTCTGCACACTAAAAGAAATGTTAAAAATAGCCCTTTCACAATTGGCTGCACCACAGCAGGTCTTACTACTGTATTGAGTCACTGAGCCATTGCTCTGAGCCATACTGCAACCAGAGCATAATTAGTAAAAGAATGAAATGGTAACTGACTTTAAATGAACCACTGCCTTCCAGCATGCTCACTCAAAGCTTGGGCTTTAATACAAAGTTAAAACAAACGTGTTTGACTTAGAGGTATGTTATTTTTCAGTCGTTTAGAGTGGAGCTCATAAACCTGGAGGCATGAGCCTGACAGGCTCCTGATGAAAATGACAAACCCAAAAGCGATGAAGGGAGAGAAGAAGAACAGGGAGATGAGAGAACAGTGGGAGATGAGTTATCATCTGCTAATTGGCTGATAAAATGATTGGACTCCACAGTTATTCATAATTTTAGGTTAAGAATGAAATTATAATATTGACATTTTAGTATAAGTTCATTCTTCAAATCAGTTTGTACAAGTTTGAATGGCCAAAGGTTATTGTAAATACTTTATCTACTAAGATGATACTTAAATTCAAAATGGGGATGGCTCAATTTCGTTTGATGCCTGTTCTGAAACAGAATAAATAAAAAATGCCTGCACAATAGAAGCTACTTTTTAGAATTTGAAGAAGGACCTGGAGCTGAAAATCCAGGGTAAGAAGTTAAAAATGCTAGAACACACTCTTGTTCTTGCCTTGTACTGTTTCACAATATAGAGTGCTATGCTGTAAAAAATTTTATCAAACCTTCGTGTGGTTTGTTTACACTGGGAAAAGCAGGACATTGTGTGAAGCTGCTGTAAACATGCAGGTAATTCAGTTATGCTGTGTGCTGTGAGCCGTACAGACGGACTAAATGGATCTCTCAAGCCTCACCCATAAATAACTTGCAGCTGGTACTTGGGAGAGTTATCTGTTCCAAGGCAGCCGCAAGGTTATTGTTTGAACCCTGTCCACTAAGTCTCCCTTTCATGCACATTAGTGGCATTGATTGGGCTTCATTGTTCAAATGCAAATACATGAGAGTCAGCACAGAATGCAGGGGAAAGGACCATAGATGTATGACTTTAATTAAAACCACTGGGCCCTCCTTTATTGTCTTTGAAGTGCATGGGGACTAGTGAATTTCATGAAATGCCCAAAAGCAAGAAATGAACTGCTGGGTAATTAGACAGTCCACAGGCAACTATAGCCCTCTGCCAATACAAAAAAACAAACAAACAAACAAAAAAACAGATACATTTCCAAAGAGAGACTGTTATCATGTCATCACCAGCACGACAGTTCCCATCAACCTCTCAAAGAAGTGCTGTCACTGATGAAAGTATTAGGTTTGAGTCAACAGATCGCACTGTAACAAATGAAAGAGGGATTCTCTTGTCATCACAGACCTTGCAGTGCCTTACATCATCAACACTAGTCTGCTTCCCATTATGTTTTCTTTTTGTTTCTGCATTCTTCATGAGGGCTACCTGCCAGCAGCCACCAACCTCACCCCCACTCCGGTTGGATGGCTCCCGCATGTGATTGTCAGGGAAGGAATTCATTATGATCATCTCCTCCTTGATACCCACTGGGAGCACGCCATAGCAAAGGGAAATGAATGCAAATATATGCCGCTGAGAAATATGAACACAAGCAGAAAGAAGGCTAAGCTCAATGTAAAAATGTTCCCTTTGCAAATATATGGCTCCATGCTAAATGTTTCAGAAAAACAGAAGGGAATTTCATGACAAATAGCTTCATCGAAATGCTTGAACAGAGCCAGTACACACAGATTTGAGGTTCAGATTGAAATAAGTGCAGTAGATTAGCCTAATTGTCATTAGTCATTCCTTGTGGGAGTGTGGCGCTTATCTTAAATCTGCACTGCCCTTTTAAAAAAAGGTGTTCTTCACAGATAGAAAATGCACTGACATTTAGTGTAATTGACTTTCAGGACCCCTGTCATCTAGTCATTGTGTTTGCATGTGATATGAGAAGACATGGCAAATCATATGTTTTTATAATTTGCTGTGCTACGCTCATTTAATGACCCATTTTGAGAGAAATGTTTCGTTTGATGAGCCAAAATACAACAGCTGGCTAGTGGGTTCAGCAAACGTGAGTATTTTCCTGACATCTGAAATATATTACCTTCAAACGTTGCTCTTTTATGGACCCTAACTATAAATCATTCATGAGAGCTGGTTGGCAGGGAAACTGTCATTGAGGGGCCTAAGTGCATGAGCCCCCCTCTATCAGAGGCCCCCGATCACAGCTCTCCTACAAACTTGGCAAACAGGCACCTCAGCTTCAGTTTAGGTGGGAGCACACAGAGGGCACAGGCAAATGAAAGTAAGAACCTGATAAATAGAAGTCAATCTGCCAGTTCTCTTGAATTTACAGGCTTACGGATAGTCACTTGTTGATTTGTGGACACAAAAGAAAAATCTAGATTTGTTGTTCACTAACTCTGAGGTTTTGCCTTGCAGCATAATTAAAAAAAAAAACATATTGAATGTTTTTAAAGCACATTTTAAAATTCATCGCCAGGAGAGTTCTTGTTCATTGCTTGCATTGTTATTTGCACAAAATCAACACAGTTTTTTCCCCCACATGATTAGAGAAGAAAAGAACCAGAAGCAGTAAATGTTTTCTCTCTGTTTTCAGGTACACTTTAGTAATTATAACACAATGGAAGGGGTGGGCTATAGCTAAAATACTTCCAGTATGGTCTAGTTTTGAATAGAAAGTAACCAGATAGTAGGCAGGCTGCTCTTCTTAGTTAATTGTCTTTGGGTTCAGACAGAGATGAGCTAGTTTAGGGCCCTTCTCTTCTATTTTTGATCTGGACCATTAAATTGTGTTCTTTCCATACCAGCCATCCACCTGTTGCAGAGGCTTGAGCTGCAGTAAGGCATTTTCACCTTTCTGATGCCCTTCCATCTTCCTATGATCTAGACAACACTTGAGAGCATCTCTGCAGTGGATATAGCACAGGTTTCTTTGATTTGCTAGTGTATTTACCTGAGGTGAAACAGACTCAGTAATTGGGTTGTGGTTGAACATTGAGGATAAAAAATCTTAAACCTAACTAATGATGCTTAATGATACTTAAAAACGGGTGTACTTAGGGCTCGGCCAGCACTTAAAGGGAGCCAGGTTTGGGGTCCTGCATGAGGTAATTTTCTGAAATCACAATCCATATCTCTCTCTCTCTCCTCTCATTTCCTGTCCACTTTTCACCGCTCTGTCCATAGATGGCTATAAAGCTTCAAAATAGAACTTTAACATAATAGATATTTTAAAAAGAGGGTGATGTTTTACCTGAATGTCCTAGTCATAGTGTTTCTTTTTCATTCATTCATTCATAGTTATATCATCTTCCAGTCCTGTTACACTTATTCTAGTTGGAGGCTTTAATAAAACAGATTACTTTTTTCCACCGGTCATAATAGCCAGCATGTTGTACATAATAGTCAGCTTGTGACAATTCAGTCATGACATGGCCTACTGTAAACTGATCCCAAAGCCTGTGCAGATAATGCTTGCTCTCAGCGTAATTGCTATCACATCATTGGCAATTAATTTGTCACTGGCCTACACATCCAATACGTCATCACTTCTAATCACAGCCCACCTGTGATGTCTTCCCTGTGAGGCTGCAGGGGATTGGTGAGGCTTGGACTAACTTTAGAAATTGATAGAAAAACAGCCTTGAACCGGAACTGAACTGCACTCAAAGTACTGTAGTCCTTGCTTAAACCACCCCAACCTCTAGATTGTCATGGTTATGTGCAGTCTGTACACTGTCTCCTTACTGTATCCTCATTTTTGAAAATGATTTGGTGAATAAATGAATCTGAATCAGACCATGACCGTGATGTTAAAGTGTTCTTTCATTATTGCATTATCCTGGCCCTGTGTATTCAACCAACAGCCCCCAAAACTCCCCTTAATACCATTTAATGTTATAGACTTTACTATCAATGCAGAATGCCTGTGGCAATTAGTGCACTGCGGTTCATCCATGATTATATTTCTGGTGCTAAAGAGAGGAGCTGTGTGATGGAGTAATAGGGCCAAGATGTCAGAGCTGAGGCAGAAGGTTTGTTGGGCCTCCCATTATGTTTTGCTTACGCATGACATCCCCTAGTAAGCGATGCGTAGCCTCCCAATCTGGATTCAGAAGACACTCCAGCGGCTGCGCTATCAACAATCTGTGTGTGTGTGTGTGTGTGTGTGTGTGTGTGTGTGTGTGTGTGTGTGTGTGTGTGTGTGTGTGTGTGTGTGTGTGTCTGTGTGTTTGTGTGTGTGGCTGTGTGTGTGAGATGTATTGATGTTTTTCTCACTTAAATTCAAGATGTGCATATGCATGTTTTTTGTGCAATTATACTTATGTTCCTAAATATGTATTGATCGCTGAGTGCCACACAGACAGAGTGCTGATGTGAGGCACACGGTTAATTGTCCTGTCATCTCTGGTCGAGGGCACAGGTAGAGCCTCAGGCGTTTTTATGACTGACACTTTAAAGGAGCACTTTTGAACAGTTTCAGAAGCACAACATAGTGCTTTTCTATTTTGCCACTTAAACACTTCCTTGTGAATACAATTCAATACCTCTTCTTATAAAAAGCATTAATACATCTTTGTGTTGAGCTGTGCTTTTTTCTCTCTAAAAATGACACATGGGTAAATGCTGCCTAATGGCTGCTATATATTTCTTTTCTCTCTTTATTATTACATTACATACACATATACATACACTTCTGGCTCAGAGTCATATTAATGGTGTTTGCTGTGAAATTTGACCCTTTTTAAGTGAAGGTAATTTATGATTGTGTATTATGTATGAGTTACAGTTACACATACTGTCCACACAGTAACTGTGGCATAAGTGGACTTGGCAGAATGCATAATATGCACTTACATTTACATTTACATTACATTACATTAGCATTAGCAGACGCTTTATCCAAAGCGACTAAAAAGAGGATAACATTCAAGCTAAACACAATGAACTAACAAGGAGTGCATATTGCTAACATAGAATCTGCGCTGTTTAAGTTGAAAGTGCAATAGTGTAACACAATGTAGAGAAATTAAATATTAAGTGCATTCTCAAAGTTTACGCCAGAGATATTCTTGAAGAGCTTAGTCTTCACGAGTTCTTGAAGTGGAGAGGTGTCAGTTGATCTGTAGCACTTGGAGTCACTTCCCTTACAGAGTCTACTTACCATATGTACACTTGCCTGAATACACTTGCCTGAATACACACTACACTTGCCTTAGCCTGGCTTTCACGACTGACTACCTCAATCTCTTCTCTGACGTAGGATCAACAAATGTGAATCAAAATGTTGGTGTTTGTTGGTTCTTGATTTTAGTCTTGGATGTTAAGCGTAGTTGTAGGGTAAGAGAAATTTTATGTGCTTTTATCATGTAATGCAAAACCCAAGATGACTGAAACTCATGCCTCTGTTTGGTGAATGAGTGTATGGTCAGATGTATGTTCTGAGAAAGACATTTTAAAAGGTAACTCCAGTTCACTTTCTCAGCTTTGAAATATGTTCGCCAGTCCGTATAGTCAGCCATTTGTACAATGACAGCTTAATCGGCTTTTACCATGCAAACCCAAAATGGTCCATTTTCAGACCTACCTTGCCATGTACCAAACATTCCTTTTGAAAGATTATTAGTTCAGGCTGGATGGCAGTTGATACTAGTATGACAAAAAGATTTGAGAGCATTCAGTATTTTATAGTGGGATTTTTTTTTAGTTGGTTTAACTAATTTAGTTAAATGATATGAGGAAAACATTTTGCCATGTTTTTTTTTTTTTTGAAAAACATGGCAAAATGTGAAATTTTGTTGGTTTTTGTTTTTGTTACTCCACATGGAGTAAAGAAGCAGCAACAATACAAAGTAACCAGAGCAGTTGTGGTATCCAGAGGCTAAACATTGAGTTTCTGAGTTAATCTAATCAGTGAGGCTAAGCGACCAACAGGACCAGTGGGTAATGATTCATGCATGATTCATCTCTAGCGAGTTTAGCATTCCAAATGACAGATCCAGATATCTAAGCAGATGGCTGTAAATCGGATGGGACCTTTTTTTTTTTATATGAACGCACCCCATGCTAATTGAACTGGTCGCTAACGGCTTCCTGTTGCCTTCTGCACCTCCCTTTTCAAAGAAAGTATCCTGCCTTTAGGCCACACTGAACTGTTTGTGGTGTGGGAGTCAGTGCTTCCTTTCCTAGAGCAAAAGGGGAAGTAGGGTTTGGGGAAAGCGGCAGGACTTGTGTTTCTCCACATATTCACAGCACGTCTTCCCTCATTGATTCTGATGCGCTGCTCATCTTTTGATGCATCCTGGGACTTAACTAGGTCACATTTTTATTCCTTTGTTTCTTTGATACAGCAACTCTCTGGCAGAAGTTTTAAAAGGAAAGGTGTGTGTGTGTGTGTGTGTGTGTGTGTGTGTGTGTGTGTGTGTGTGTGTGTGTGTGTGTGTGTGTGTGTGTGTGTATGGCTGTGTGTGTATGTGTGGGGTGTGTGTGTGTGTGTTTGTTTCCTGGATAAGAACGGGCTTGGGTGGGCTGGGTTTGGCCAGAGTTTGAATGTCACTTTAGCTGTTTGGTCAAGCAAGAGAAGCTCAAAGTAGAGTTGGGAGAAAAGTTTGCTGAGGTGTAGTGTTTAGCTCTAGCATGTTTTCTGTCTCTAATAAGAGTGATGTGGAACAACAAAGTTATCTGTGGTGACATTTGGTCATCATGTCATCTCCTAAAAAGCCATTTGATAAATGATGTTGTCTTGATGTTTTCTTAACTTGTGTGTATATTAGGGTCATTACAATACTAGAATTTCCCAAGAAAACATTTGAAACAAATTTACAAAGGCAGCATTTACAATGTTCAGCTAACTTAGTGTTATGAATGTCAGGTATGTTCAGCTGTGACTTAGGGCAAGGATAGGGACAAGGGACATGTACATTTGGTGCTGTAAGTTTTATTGTTTTTTTTTTTTTATTAGTTTTCTGTCTTAATTTACATTGTCATAAAGCCAATTACTAAATATCATTCAAAGCTGACTTCGTATAGACATGTTTGTGTTGTACAAATATGACAAACCACATGATAGCTTCATTCACTTAATGCAATTTGACTGCTGTGGAGGTGTTCAATTCACCAATTTTTTACCAAGGCCTAAGTTTATATGTCTCCAAACTGAGCTGAAGTGAGATTGATTGTGTGCTACATCAACACAGTGTCATCATGGGGTGTGCGCAGGGTGGATAATGAGAATGTTTACTGCATCTCTTTTCCTCACTTAATTGATGTAGATTGAATTCACAGCAGATAACTCCGCTTGGTGGTGGGCTGTTGAATTGCTGACTTTGCCACAGGCTGTTCCTGCATTGTTTCCTCTTTAAGGAGACATGTTTTGACAGCAGTTTTGAGTTTTCCTGTGAAAAAAGCCTCTCCCTCCAAATTGTGCATGGACATTTATGAAATTGAATGATGGATTATTCTAACTATTGAATGTGAATTCTCCAGGGACATCACAAATCTCCACATTGAGTAATTATGTGCATGTAATTATGTCCATTCAAGCTCAATTGTAATGATTTTATCTTGTCTAAAGTCTTCATTTGGTGGCTTAATGTCAATTTCAATGTCAGTTTATGTTGAAAGCACTTTACAAACAACAACAGTTGGCAAAAGTGCTGTGAAACAAACAAACAAAAAAAAAGCTACAAAAACACAGAAGCAAAGACAAAAGACAGAAAATACAATATACAAAAATAGATAATAAAATAATACTTATTTATATAACTTAATACTTACTAATGCCTTTTTATTGTTGTAAGTACACAGACCAGAAAAAAAGGCTGAATCCAAAATAAGAACATGGGATACATAAATAATATTACATTATATGCTAGTGAATAGAAATGTATTTGGAGATAAGGTTTGAAGATAAATAGAGAGGGAGCCATCCTAATATGAGGATCATATCAGAATAGCAATGGAATGAAATACCATATTTTCAAAGGATAGAGCCTAGAGGGAGCAAGTAGAGGGAAAATAGGATAGGTGCTAAAACAGAGCCCTGGGGAACTCCACAATGGAGAGGCACTAAGGAGGACACAAAATCTCCAAGGCTGACAGAAAAACTTCTATCAGACACGTAAGACCTGAACCACTCCAAAGCAGTTCCATTGATACCAACATAATGCTGTAGATGGGTGGGGAGGATATTATGACCTAAAGTGTTGAAAGCAGCAGTAAAGTCTAGAAGGATAAGAATAACAGAATTACCAGCATCAGTAGATTATAAAATATCACTAGAAGACTTTCAGTAGTGCTGTTTCTATGCTATAAAAGGCTTTAAAGCCTGACTGAAACACCTCAGATTTTATTAGTGTCTAAAAAAGACTGAGGTTGAGTTAGCACAACTTTTTCAACACTTTAGATAGGGAAGGACGTTTGGAAATAGGTCTATAATTAGAGAGGACTGATCTGTCTTGATTTGTTTTTTTTTTAATCAGAGGCTGTACTACTGCATGCTTCAACATAGCAGGTACACAGCCTGAAGAGAGACTACTATTTATAATGGCTTGTATGTAAAGCCCAGCAGTGATATGCTGGACATATGACCAATGATTTCCAGGACAGAGAGTGATACAAGCTGAAACTGGGAGAAGACAGCAGGGCAAGTAATAGTTGTTGAGGGTTGAAAGGCTGGAGGAGACATAGAAGATCCAATACAGGAGATCTTGTCAACAAAAAAGTTAACATGTTAAGTAGGTAATAATTGGCACTCTTGTTTGAAAAACAGGCTGTTAGTCTCTAATGTGATGCACAGAAAATGGCAGACAAATTAGACAATGAGGTTGTAGCTAGATGCCAAACATTTACACCGGGGGTGCATTCTGAGTCAGTGATACATGTGAACTTGCTACCTGTCTTTCAGACAGATTTATTGTGAATCTGTACTATTCTACAATATTGAAATAAACACAGAAATACATTTTAGTACCCCCAAGATGTTTCCTGAAATGTGGGGTTTAATTTTTGGCGCTGGAGCTATTGCTGTAACAGTCTTCCAATCCATTCCTTCCTGTCCTGCACTATAATTTCAGAAAATTAGAACAATTATTTTGAAAAATTATATTATGTATATAATATATATTATCAATAATATTATATAATATTATAATATTCTTTCCAGCTTATCCAGAGCTATTAAGACCACAGTCTTTGTCACAGGGTTTTCTTTAACATCAAAAGACCTTTTAACTCTCCATCAATCTCATGTTGTTCATCCACCCCATGTAACTTGTTGTGTTAGTGCTGAAAAGCTTTTCTCCCCTTAGAAACCATTAGGCTCCTAAATTGGATATCTGTCCTTTTAGCTCCCCCTGTGCATGCCACACTGCTAGGCAAAATGTCAGCCTTTTAGAGATGGTCAGCCACCAGTGACCTTTTCAGCCTAACAGGTGTAATTTCTCAAAGCCTGCAGTCCTGCACAGGGTGGGCTCATGTAGACACAGCATACGGTGCTGACCTGGTAATGTTCTCATCTGATGTCATTTCAGCAAATGCTCATCACTTTGTGACAGTCCTCTCCCCATGGATTACCTGCCAAAGCCCAGATCAACTGCACACAGCTTTCATAAAAGACCATCCATCAACGGTAGAAATGCTTTTGTTGCTCTTGCCAGTGTGAACAGGGAGGTCAAGTTCAGTTCCATCACAAATTCACCAATGATCCATCCAGTATAGTACACAACACAAAACAAAGGAGGAAGGAAGGACGGCAGTTAATGGCAGTTTCACAGGCTCTAAACCTGGCATGCTAGTGTCTGTAATGTGCTTTCTTTGGGGCAGGTCCAGTCAATTACTTAAGTGTCGCTTGGAAGGAGGAATCAGAGGTTATTGTGGACATGCAGCTGTAAAGGGCACATTGTTTTGATCCTCGGCTGTGGCATTATTCAGCCTTCCAGCGTGCCGCTGTGACACTCAGTGTGGAGGAGATGTGGACATCCTGCAGAGTCAGCTGCTCATTTACACCAGTTAGCCTTGATGAGCAGCTCACTCCTGCACTGAAAGAGAAAAGGAGAGGAGAAGGAGAGAAGACAGGTAAGAGAAAGGAAGAGAGAGAGAGAGTGAGAGAATGTCTGACATTTCACTTGTGTGTCCAGGCCCTTTGTCTTTGTTCAACAACAACAATTTTTTTTCTCATCCGGCTGCCTCTTCTTCTCACTGTGGGATCTGACACCACTCCAATTAGTATTGCGGGAACAAATTCACACCAGCGGCGGGAAGAAAAGAAAAGAGAAGATGCCTCATGCATGTGGAAGTGAGCACAACTGTAATGAGGCATGTTTGGTGGAGCGTGTCAGGAAAGTATCAAGTGCCCCTTTAGACAGACAGACACACACACACACACACACACACACACAGTCACACAGAATCACACACTAACACCAGCTATGTAGGAGTTACAACAGTAACAGTAACATTGGAATGGCTGGGATGTTGACAGTTCACACCAGATGTAATTTACCAGGCGCAAAGGCAGTTACAGAGGTAGAAGGAAATGGAGAAGAGATGCAGAGGAAAGAGTGAAAGATTGGGGAGTTAGGAAGTCTGAGGGGGGAAACGGAGAGATTATTAAAGGGTAGATTAGACAGGGTTTTTGGTGAGGGGTAAACAAACTCCATCTTTTTCCTGGAGTAGGAGTCTGCAGACTGCCTGTTAACGACGCTACATTTAATGTCGCAACTGTCCCGCGTCTTTACCCATGGCCACGGTCTAATGTAACAAAGAACTCCCGCTTAGTCACTCGGAGGGATTTCGGAAATGGGGAGACTTCAGAGCACTTTCTAACAATGGGCTAAAGGAGGAGGAAGAGCTTCAAACACCCCTTTGTCAATCTGGGACACACACACACACTCTCAAAACTACACCATCAGACACACCAACACAAACAGACTTTCAGACACACACACAGACACACTCAGGTTTACCTCTCTATAAAGCTGTTGAGTGTGGAAGTGCAATTGCAAGGTGAGCGTCTGCTCCATCAGTCATGGCTGGTAGTTTTTGTCGCTCTCTTTCTGTTGTTTTTCTTGCGATTTTGGCTTGCTGAAAACTGCAGCGACCCACATGGCCACACCTTATTTATTTTCTATGTTTTGGAAGGAAGAGGAGGGAATGAAAGCAAGGGGCCAAAAAAGGCCTGCATTTGGACACAAGTTTATTTTGTGTGTCTGTGTGTGTGTGTGTGTGTGTGTGAGAGAGAGAGAGAGAGAGAGAGAGAGTGTTTAATGTTTCATTAACGTTACACAATCTGCACATTTGTGATAATGCTTTGGATCTCAGTCTCCTTCCCGGTAGGCATGGTGTATGTGAGTTGTCATGCAGCCACAAGCCCCTGATTAAATGATTGCATTATCTCTGTGCTGGCTGCAGAATGCGAAGAGGGTCTCAACTCTGCTGGTGGCTGTTCCGGCTCAGTGCACTTCCATGTTTGCTGCTGACTGAGTGTAACATGCAGGTCTTAAGTGATTGTTGTCCATTGTTACTTGATGTAGATTAACAAATAGGCCACATATGAGTTTAGAAAGTCATCTTGAAACTCACATTTGAAATGTTTCTTATTCAAATCAAGATGACCATAAAGTATTGGACACTTCAGTTCTAAAGGACAGGCTTGTTGTACTTGCCTTGTCTCGTCTCATGTTTGTGTTGTCAGCTGAAGGCTGTGTCTCTCCAGTGGGTAAGCTTCCCAAAACAGTGATTTGCATCAAATTTAAGGTTTCTCGTTCAGTGCATTTCTGAGCACAGAGTCCTGTTCTCTCTAAGTGCTAAGTGCCATTAACAAGACATAATTTGTTCCATTAATGTTTTCATTCCTGCAAATCACACAGTGCTGGAACCATTTGCATGAATTATAGGAAAATATACAGAAACATTAGAATGCAGCGATTTTCTCAGCAGAGGTGAACAATATGTGTCAGGCTAATTACAATGTGTTTCAAGTTATTGTTTAGGCTATGCCACTTTATGATACTCGCTGCATAATTGCCATCTAATAACAAGTTCCTTGTTTTGTCATTTTTCTTCAGATAAGCATCTGTTAAAACGATTCCATTCCCAACAAACTCTTAGACTATGCAGATGTGATGACATCAAAATAAGGACTTTGTTGTAGTCCATTTAGAGTGTCATCTCAGTGCAGAGAGGCTATATCAGGTACATGACACGCATAGCATCATTTCAACAAAAGAGTACTTGAGAGACTGTGGGTGATTGGCATGTTCAGGTCCCGCAGGTCTAGCTGAATACGTAGCAGACACTTGCAATCCTCACACTCTGTACTTCTGAGCCTCCTGCCTGTGAATTACTTACAGCACATGTGCTGAGAGACTCCTGTTACAGACCTCATCACAAGACTAACACGGCTTGTCGAGGACAACATAGTTGTTTTCTCTCCTCCGCCCTGTCTTGGCTCTCCTCTCCACTTCACTTATGTAGCGCTCCCTTCCTTTCTTTATCTCCCCTTTCCTCCTCCCTCTTTCCCTCCGCACCCACTCTTGCCTCTCCACTTGTGAATTTATACTTTAATCACTTGACTTTTTATCTCACTTTGGAAGGAGTCTAAGAGGGTGGGGAGTGGGGAAGTGGGATCAGTCAGATTTTTTTTTTGGGGGGGGGGGTGGGGGGGGTACTCAAGTTGGCGACATGGCTTGAATTGAAATTCCTATTCACCAGATGTGAGAGCTGACAGAGAATCAGGTTAATCAGATACCAATCCATTTGTACTGCACTTCCTGCTGTTTCATGAAGGAAGGCGCCTTTGGATGCACTGCAAAAAGAGAGTTATTACAGAAAAACAGAGTGTTCGTGGGGCTGGCTTCTTTTTTTTTTTTTTTTTTTTTTTTCTGGTGTGGTGGGAGAAATGTTTTTGACAAAATGCTCTTTTGTCTACCTGTCCATAGTGGTAAAGATCTCATTAAACTGTGTCGGTGGACACCTGCTCAAAAATAATGGTCATAGATGTTAGCCTGTTGTTAAATGTGACATTTTGATGATGTTCATAAATGAAAGGAAACCATGAATAAATTCTCACTACCTCACAATCTACACAGCCAAGGGAACTGATACTGAATTACAGACAAATTGTTATACATGGATAAAGTTTTTAATGTTATTGTGTGAGAAGCTGCACTGTTATCTAGACTTCAATGGTGCTTGGTTTAAAGTTGACCATACTTTGTGACCTACTGGCCATATCTGTCTTTTAACACACATTCAAAGGCTCCTCAATATGTTTTCTGATTGTGCAAACAAGTGAATTTCTAATTCATTCTGTCAAGCAGCAGATGCAAGAGGTCGGGCAAAGAAACACCCCCAGCTAATTTCAAATGCAATTAACCTTTCCAAATAAACCATACTTATCAGAGGGAGCTCAGACACAGAAAATGAAAATAAAGGTTGAAACGCTTGCGTCCTGGCAAATGAGCTTCCAGCCTTGTCAATTCCAGTGCTTTATCTCTTGTGGGCTGGTGGGGGGAGGCATTCTCCAATTGATTGTCTGGTCATCATGCCTGTGTGACTACTGCCTTATTGAGATGCTCTTGATTTGTTCCATTACCTGCCACTTACTCAACCAACAGGAGACACACTGAGAATAATGGGCAGTATTTCACACAAGATGCCAGTGAGCCTTGGGGGGGTCATAAATGAGACATGTTGGTGAACAATGTGGGCTGCATTTTCTGTGCACTGATTCAAGAATTTAAAAATAATTTTGATATCAGTGCAGCCATCTTGAGTTACGGGAATATTCCTGTTGGCATGACTGGCAAGAAAACTATGACTTGCAGAAGCTGTATGAGCAGAGCCATCATGTCTCACTGAATGTCATACATGGCCGCGAAATTGGCACAGTTGTCCAAAATAGACCTGCTATTGTTTCGTTTTTTCGCGTCAGTCAACGTTGAGGTTTTCCAATTCTTTATCTGTCAGCCGCGCACACTAAACATGCTTCATTGAGTTTATCAGCCACATTTAAAGCCTCACAGTGGCAATGCAGTTTCCTCATGATTTGAATACATAAATTGATACTTAAATCTTTTCATCAATTCATAGCACATTACATTACAGTCTTTCAACACCATTAACCACTATTTAACAGTGCACTATAACACGGGTGCTATATGACGTGTTACCATTCAAACACTTCGACATGCTTGTTGCCATATTGCTAAGTGTAGTCTTTACAGAGAAACATGTTTTTACTACATTTTGACAGTGTTGAACCTTAAAGGAACAGAGAGAGAACATGAATTTAACAGTTGCCAGAACAGCTAGTAACAACTTTATCATTTTTTTAAGCCTTTGCTTTTTACTTCTTTACTTACTAATTATTTTAGCAGTCACTGCTGAATTGCAAATGCTTATGCCCATGATTATATTTTTTTCTGTTCTGTTTGGAGTCTGAAATGTGTTCTTTGTGATTCACTGTATTGAGCTGCAAACTTAGTTCTGTGAAGAGCATCAGATTCACAGAATGTACATTAACAAATCAATAACTCAATTTTTGATAGCATGGACAGATGTGCAGGATCACATTGCTTTCCAAATGCTGTGATGTCTGATGGACTTTTTCAGGCATTCAGGTTATTATTTTATGATAAAGTACTTTACCATACAAGCAAATATTCACTTTTACATGCACATTTTTTTCAATTCTGATGCTTTTTACCCAAAGTGCTTTTATCCAGAGTTCAGAGTTTGTGCAGTCAAAGTTTGTTGATGGCCTTGGCAGCAGCTGCATACATTTGATATTTCCATGCGTGTGCGTTGGAGTTGTAACTGCGAGTGTGATTACCCAGTGCATTAAGTGCAGGCCTGCGGCCAGGCAGGCTCCTGTGGAGAGAAGCGAGCCCCGGCTGTAGCCACTCAGCAGGGGCTCCCATGGGTGCAGGTGGAGAGGGCTGTGCGTTTGATGTGGCACCGAAGCTTTTATGTTTGACAAAGGTCCTTATCTTTCCTCACTCCCTCTCTCTCTGTCTCTCTGTCTTTCTCTCTCTCTCTCTCTCGCTGCCTTTCTGTCTTTGCTGTGACACACAGGAGTGCGCTCCACCTGGGAGGGCCTGCTGGGACCCATGCTGCCAGCGCATATCGGCAGGGTGGCCTCGCTGACGGCCCCCGGCGTGGCACTCATGGCCGGAGACTGGAAGGAACAAGGCTCAACAGGTGAGCCCTTTGATTTTCCTCTCCCAGGTTACCTTTTAAAGGACAGCCTCTGATCCATATTTTTTTTTTTTTTAAAAGTTAACACTTTTGGGATTGGGTTCGGTGAACTTTTCAGAGATTAAAAATTTTAACATGTGGTGCTCGCTAAAATGAATCACACCTGGTTGTCACTAGTGGGGTTTCCATTCAACTAGCTGATGCTCATATAAGTTACGTGAATAAGAAACCCATGGTTGGAAACACCTCTAAATTCGCATCAGTCCCCTAATGCAAATATAAATTTAATTCATTGGAATGGGGTGGATTAACTTTGATGCGGATAAGGCATAATGTGATTAAAGTAGATGGAGACAGTTTAATTTGCATATGTTCGCATTTACCGCATTTCTGTCCTTTAGAGATCAATCCCACAGCTGGTTGGCACATGTCACTTGATTAGCCTTATGTTCATTTTTTATTCGCAGTGCACAATTGATGGACATGTGTTGATGGACATGCATGCAGACGCACATCTTGTTGAGCCGACTGCAAATATGAAATGCTGCTCTGAAAAGTTGAATGGAAACCCAGCTATTCTGATATTGAAATTAACCATGATGTTAAATGTCTGTTTTTCACTCAGGAGGAAGTGATATGTGACCCAGTTGATTTTCAGAGCACTTTGCAACTGTATGAATAGGTGTATAAGAATCATTTGCAGTCTGTCCAAAAATCTGTTCCTCGTCACAGAGAATCAACAGCTATTTTCACACCTTTTATTTCCAATCTTTTTGACATGCAGTGAGTGTTATTGAAAGAAAAGGCCGCTGCGTGTGGTCTTCCGTGTCTTTGTGCTTTGGTTAGCAGTCGGCAGCACAGAGAGAGATGGAGAGATGGAGAGAGAGAGAGAGATGGAGAGAGTGAGAAAGAGAGTGAATCATTCAGCATTCTCTTTGGCTGCTGTGCTGAGCTCCATGCCTGCAGGGTGTGGTAGTGTTTATTAGAACTAGAATGGCTTTCCCCATCCTCTGCTGCTGTGGGCCATATGCTTTTAGGAAATAGATAGACAAACAGGCTTTTCGGGCACATTGAGGAACAGCTTATTGATTCCATTTGCACAGTGATATAGGGCGTTATTTATTAGTGCTATAAACCACATATCTTTGGCTCGTGTGGATATCCTGGTATTTGTTTTACACAAAACACACTGTCCAGTGTTCATGACAATAGTAGTAATACATGATGACTATGTGATTATGCACATTTATTATTAGATTTACCTATACTAATGGTAATATCTGCCTTGTACCCAGTGTGGAATAAGTATTGAACACATCAACATTTTTTTTCAGTCAATACAATTTTTTATTCATCCTATTTACATGGAATTTTCTCCATTTGGTATTAACCAATGACTGTATATATAGAGTCATTGGTATTAACCAAAAAATCCACATGCATTTAAGAATTAAAAACATTGAAGCCCATAAACAATGTTATGTGTAATAAAGCAGAGTGTGTTACTATTTCCCCACTGTATACAGTGTAATATAACATCAAGCAACAATAGAACTGAAGTGTTAGTCAGGCTGTCCATGACTGTAGAAGTCGACCTAGTGAGACGTCACCAGGTGTGGATGGATGTCAGTTTAGTTTACACTAGATTAGTGTGGAGTATTTTAGCTACTTCTCTTCCTCTCCCATGGAGTGTGATGGTGCATAATCCCCATAACTGGCCTCAGCCCTAACCTTACACTAATAGCAGAATTCACAGAGAAAAGCCAGATCCTTCAAAAAAATTACACCCACCCCCCCCCCCCCCCCCCCCCAGCTCGTTCTCTCTCTGCACACACAACGTAGACCTGCTATTTGGATACCATTAGTGGCATGCTTTACCATCTAATCCCTCCTCTTGTCATCTCCTCTATTCTGTAGTCAAGCTTCTCAGAAAAGCCTTTTGAAATCAATGGCACACTCGGGGGATTTCACAGCCGCGCAGAATGGAGTGCTTTTCTCAGACCTCTCAGTTTGTTTCCCAGGCAGTGGAATTTAGATTAGGGTTTCTATTTATTGTACCTTGTTTGATTGGAGACAAGGAATCAGGGATTTTAGCATTCCACCACCACCTTTGCTGTTTGCGCAGCACTTTCCCCTCCAAACATTGTTTATGTCCTGTAATGTGTCAGATACACTACGGGAAAGAAGCGTTTGTGAAACGTTTCATTTATAATGTTGAGACATATCGATTTCACCGCTGCCTCATAGGTATCTGTTGGAGTCTATTTGTCCTCTATTCTGATATGATGTATGGACACAAGAAAATTTCCTTCATTATAAGCCTCTAGGGAACTGACAACTAATAGGATTTTATCTGGGGGGTGGTATTGATTTTCACATTGTTTCCTTTGTCAATATTTCCCTCACAATCATGCAGAAACAAATATTGCTGATTTGTTATTCCCTGGGCTTCAAAAGCAATAATTCTGTTTGTCATTTTACTATTTTTCCTAGTGCATTTTTGGTAGTGTGAGAGTGAGGAGAGGATGCTAGCTGAATGTTTATGCATATGCATGTTCCCATTCTCAAAGCCATAAAGCACCGTTTCATCCATTTGCAGGGCTTACAGATCATTCACTCTTGCACTGATGTGCATCTGCTTTGTAGATGTGGCTTTTGAGGAGGAATAAAAGCTGATTTGTGTGATGCCGCGTATGTATTTTTGTACCCATGCTAAATGTTAACACCTGTCTCTCACAGGCTTTAGGCAGACCGTCCTTCCATAATGACAGCCAGATTGCAGAAGCCATAGTAGAACTCATCGCGCATCGCGCTACTCATAACATCACAACCAAGGCCATAATAAACGATCTGTTTCCTCAGCTTAGCCCCACACCATCAGAGAACCGTGAGAATACTCACCGATGACAGATGTCCAAACGGTGGCCTTCCACTGCAACAGCGCTAGCATAGGAATGATTATGAGCATTTACTCTTATACTATGTGGGTGTTTGTTGGCAGTCATGGTGTCAGTATCGGGTTGGCAATATGGCACATTCCCACTGAGGGACTAATGCTTACCCCTATTGAACTTGACACAATAGATCCACATTCTCGACCTCAGGAAGAGAAGCCTTCATGTGAAGTGGTCTGAGTACCAGGTACAAACAGTGGTTGATGAAGGACTGTCTTTGACTCACTGTGGTATAAAAGCAAGCCCTGTAAAGTGGAAGAATCAACAGCCGCAAGAGTCATTACATTGTGCCACGCTTCAATATATGAGTTAAGAAAAAGAGTTAAGAGTTACGTGTTAATATAACATATATCGACATACTATTTACTGTTATTATCACACTACGATAATCATTATGCTGTCATTTTCAGTTGTATGTAGGACATGCCAAATCACAATGAAGGGGAAAAAAGAAATGTGTCACTCCTAATTTAGATACAATTTCCTAGAAAAACAATCCCTTATGAACAGCCATCATTCCTAATTGATTATGCTCACTTAATTACTTTCTGAAGTCGCTAACTGCAATGATGTAGCAAATGCTAAACATTGGTTTGAATATGTGATTGCTGTTTTATGAGTTTACTGTCATATGATGTCCTAAGATTGACATAACATTCCTCACAGGGATTGATATTGAGATGTCAGTGCAGGTGTATGCAGGTGGCTGACTGTGTTTGATTAAATGAGTGTTACTGAGCCTGTACTGTTGTTCGGTCTGTATGGGAAACAAGCTCTGGAGCCTCTCTTTGAGGTGTGCGGAGTTTTCAGTTGAGGTTTGCACCTACTTAACACGTAATGAGCTGCTGATTGCTGGGGCAATTGAATGCTGAGAGCTTTAATTAGGCATGAATGATCCTTCTTGACACCTCACTAAATTGCTGTGTCATCTCTGATGAATCTTTATTTAAAAAAACCCTACCCTACCCCAGCTTGTCTGTTGATTTACCATAGGGGAGTGCACATGGCTAACCCCGACAACCCTTATTAGCGAGATGAATTTGGCCTGACTCTGTCACATTAACAACATACATGTATGCTAATCAAGGGTTATAAGCACGTATTCTTATCTTACAGATAAGAAGCTGGAGAGAGTGAAGCCGTCATGTGCAGGGGCACTGGTGCTACACGCTGATCAGAAGACAGAGGACAAAAATGTGGTGTGTAATCCCTGCACTCTACCTGTGCTGTATCCCTTGACCATGCAAAAATGTAGTCTGCTCAATAACTGATCTGGTTAGGGTTCTTAGAAACTCACACACTGCAGTTTCGTAGCGTCATGGTATGTTTAATGCCTTACTTGAAGTGGAAATCCTATGGGCTTTCATCAAAGCGGACCTGAAAAGCTTAGTGCCATGTGAGGTCTAATTCTGACGTCCTTATCAATATTCCTGCCAAACGTGACTTCCGGTATCTGTGTTTGTTTGGAGAGTTTTATTGCCTTGCCAATTAAAATAGATTTCAAGAGCTGTGGTGTAATCTGTTGGGTGATAAATGCCGGACCAGGCCCGTAGCACACACACACACACGCACACATACACGCACACACACACACACACACGCACACATACATGCACGCACACACGCACATACACACACACACACACACACACACACACACACACACACACACACACGCTTGCTTGCTCGCTCGCTCGCTCACTGTTTCACTCACTCACTCACTTACTCACACAAACTCTTTCACCCACACGCTCACACCCTGCAGGCTTGCATAGAGAATCACTGATTTAGATGGGGTGGTCATGCATCTCTGTGTGTATGTGTATGTTTGTGTTTGTCTCTGTGTGTGGGTCTAAACAATTTATCACAAAGTAATCTCCGCTGTTGATTTTTTCTATTAGCCTTGCACGCCATTGGAAAGTAAAAGCTAATTGAAGGCCCAGACTGTGAACGTGCTTGCTTAAGAAGCACACAAAGGAATATGACTCAGAACAGCAGAGGTCTCAGTGCATGTTAAAATGTCTAATGAATTCTCATGACTATTTTTCCTCCTATTTCTGCTGATTCTATAATATACAAGGATTTATGCTTAATTGGCAGCATGAAGTTAGACTTTTTCATCAGCCAGAGACTTGTGTTTAGGTTGTGAGAATTCGTCTAGTATCAACAACTTTCTGGGGACCTGTCATAACTTGTTTGAGTCATAATTTCAGACTTGTGGCTTGTAAACCTGTTATTATCTTCAGTCTATTTGTTGTCTCTTGAAATCAATAGTTGTATATACAGGAGTATATAGCACAATAAATACAAGCACTATTGTGATCGATCCCACCATAGAGGTGTTTTTTGTAATCATCCAGACAATATCAATCCTAGTCAGTTGAAGTTTTGCTTCACCTCAGCACCCAGCGGCATTCAGTTATGTTTCAAATATGAAAGGTGGGTGAAAGTCTGATGCCCCAGATGTTTCATGACAAAGACAGCTTGCCCAGGCCTGCAAGCACATACAGCTGTGGCCGTTTATAGGTTGTGCCACTTTTGCCAAAACAATTTTTAGAATGCGAGTCCCAGCACAGCTCAGTCTCGCCTCTGTGTTTAACTCCCGTCAAAAGGACGAGCCCTTCAAGATGAGCTTAGAGGAAGCGAGCGCCCCTAAAGACCAGCGCCCGGTGGCCTCCACACCTGTTCCTGGCTCTCCGTGGTAAGAGCCAGTGTGGCACTCTCAACTTAATTAACTTATCCTCTCTCTCACTATATCTCTCTCTCTCTCACTCTCACTATCTGTGTGTGTGTGTGTGTGTGTGTGTGTCTGCGTGCAGCCTGCAAGACTGCTGTCACAATATTTGGACCTTCCTCTAGATAACACCTAGGGGGACATTTAGTTTAAAGACATACTCAGGATATTGTGGAAATCATAAGGGACTTTTGTAATTCAATGAATGCTATACCACCCCCTCATTACAATAATTTGTTGCATTTTTAATTCATGTCGAACTATACAAACATCCCACTGAGCATTTAACTTTGTGCAAACAGGAACAAAATATGGGGTAATGGCTGTTTACTTATTCATGATGTTGTCTTTTGCGCCAAGCACAATCATTTTCTTCCGGCTGCTTTCCCACACCAGGTGACAAATAATTAATATTTGGACTTGTAACCACATTTAGTCTGGCTGGTGAACCAATATTGTGTCATATTGAACCTGTCACATTCCTGAAAGAGACAAAAGTGTACAAAAAGCAGCGACGTGGCAACATGAACTCAAGTGCAGTGCAGTGAAATGTCACCATTTGTTTGCCATGGCAGGTATAAAGACATTTTAAAGCCATTCTTTGATGTGCAGAGGTTGTGAATGCTCCGAGGACGACGTGTTGTGTTCATGCCAGGAATAAATGTGAAAAGGTTGTGGGATAAATACTCCCAGGCAGAGGACTGTAAATTTTCCCTGCAATGTCCTGAGCAATCTGAAAATTAGATGATCCACTTGCCTGGCTTGATTGGATGCTAAACTGTAACAGTTTTCTCTTGATTTCATTTATGTCTGAGTAAATAATCCAATCAAATCCAATCCAGTACCATGTAGATGTCTCTTTCTAAACCTGCGCTTAGAAGTGATGGATTTACTGTAGCCCTGTTATAAGCATCAAGCTGCCATATATTTAGTGGAAAAGCAGATATGAATACATGAATGCAGAGTTCGTTGTGTGGACTATCCTGCCCTGCGCTCAGATCAGTTTGGGATGTGCCAGGAACCTCTATGGGCTTTTTCATGGGCACCTCTCCAAAGAGCTGGGGAGGTTGAGGTTAATACCACACAACCTTGTACCCTGCTGTTTTGTTACACTCATCCTTCCAATCCTCACCCACAGCATAGGCCAGCCGCACCAGGCTGATAGGGGCGGAATGTACTATGGGCTTAAGCAGGACTAAAGGAACGTGGTGTGAAAAGCAATGTCTTGGATTCTAACTTAATCAACTGCAATTTAATTCAAAATCAGTTGTGATTTAGGTGGATTGATGTTTTTTTTTTTTTACTGCAGTGCACTTTAAATACTTACTATGTTTTATAGAAATGTATTTGTGATGTATTTGATGCATATGTACAATAATGTAAACAAACTATTGGTAAGCTTGTGATGAGGCAGGAAGCTTTCTCAGATGTCTTGGTCCTTTTATGCATTTGAGGTGAAATATCTCTGCCCTTGCAGGTGTGTGGTGTGGACAGGTGATGACAGGGTGTTCTTCTTCAATCCCACAATGCAACTGTCCGTCTGGGAGAAGCCTGTAGATTTAAAAGACCGTGGAGATCTTAAGAGGATTATGGAAGATCCCCCACATAAACGCAAGAAAGACTCATCAAGTATGACCCTTGCACTGAAAAATACTTTATCATCACCATGTCAGCCCAGCGCTTAGCATTTGCTGCACTGTCAGCTTGTCATTTAATAGATGCTATTATTGGCCATGTTTGAATATTTATGAATACCCTATATTAATGGCAACCCATTGTCTTAGTATAAGACAATAATGCAAATACATGAATCTTTCCAACAGTTGACTAAGTATTCTTCCAGATTAGCTAATCAGAATTTATCATGTGTGACTGGCTTTGTAAATATTGAATTGCTAGAGATCTTGTCAGGAAGTTATTATCCGCCTGACTTGATTTCCCTGAAGGTTGTTCATCTTTATTGATTTAGCCCTTTTGAAGTCACAGGCAGATTACACATTGATGACCTTAAGCAGTTAGACCGCATAGTTCAAACAATCCATTTTGGCTGAATTAGCTGTATGTTAACTTTATGCTTCTCTCTGAGAGAAATATAGCAAATGTCAAGTGCTGCTCTGAGGGCCTGGTTACCGTAATTATCTACGGAGCACAAGATGTAATGTGAAAATGTGAAAACAGGACCTTTTTACCAGTTAGTGTAAAAAATGCTGTAGCCTAAGAATGTGCTAAAACCCTACCAAGAGCATCAGCGACTGAAGAGCCACAAGTAGTACTCCACTTGTGCATTTCTGCTCATCCACAAAAAGGTAGGTTTGAGGTACTCTGACCATTCATACACTAAGAATCTTTTGACCCTCCACTGAGTCAAAAATTGATGACAGACTTGCTCTACTATGAAATACACCTACGACCATGACATTGACCCAATATCTCAGATTTAATGAAAGACTGATGATAAAGAACTGACTATATGCATGGGAAACGTTCTTGCAAGCTCTTGGAGAGTATGTCACGTCATTGGTGCTTTTGTTTAACATCAGATCCATGTCCAGCTATACACCAGCTTTCTTTAGCTGTATGTTGATTAATGTTTTAAAAAATGTTTTCATATGAAAAAACCCACTGGAAATGAAACATGAATTGTGCTTGGGAGAATAGATTTTTGCTCAGGCTTTGTGCTTGGAACACGGAAGAAAAATAAATAATTCTAATCATTTGGGACCTCCTATTTCATAAAATATTGGAGTGAAATGATGGAGGAAATTAGCTGTAAGAATGGCCTGTTATATATGTGCCTGCTTGGTTAGATATACTGTAACTGCAATCATATTTGTGACCTCATTTAAATGACATTACATAGCAGTAATAATGTACAACCAACAGTATAGTTACTTGTAATAATCCCCTGCCATGTTTTTTTTTTTAATTAGAAGATGGCTCAAGTTCCCCGTCAGCTGATGATGATGACAATGATGAAGATGAGCACAACTCAAAGACCAAAAGGAACAAGTAAGCTGTGTGTGTGTGGTGTGTGTGTGTGTGTTTTCTTGCCAAATGTGCAATGGGTTCCCATTTAGGGAACTTGGACTTGAAATTATTTGCCAGTCAAAATTCTGTAAACCAGGCTGGCAGATTGATCTTGTTGGTCTTGGTTTAGAGTGTTTGGCCTTTATTGTGCTCAAAAGTGAGAAACTGCTGTGTTATTGCATGTCTAACATCATTTCCTAGTCAAAGACGGTCTTGTTCACATGTATTGTCTCACTCCATGACATCTTTGTGTTGGAGTGTTCACCATCTGTGGGCTCAGCTTGATGTAAGATGCACAATATTTTTGTTTTGAAGATGTATAGAGAGTTTTCTGTGAAGCTGTGATTAATGTTTTAAAAGCCAGCCCTTTGAAGTGTGTTGCTTGTGTGATTGAAAATTCATCTAAATTTAGTACTTGACTAGGAGAAAAACCTGTGATGTGGTACTGTATATAATTATGAAGAACGTAGCTGGCATGTCCCTTGGAGTTTGGAGGAGGAGTTTAAACTTGGAGCTGGTTTAGTTGCAAAGCAGTCATTTTAAAGCACTCTGTGTATACTATTTACAGCATGCTGTCTCCCATGGAGTATTTAAAATGGTAGGTCCTGAGATTAGAAAGTGCTATAGAAGATAGCAAGCTTGTGTGTGTGTGTGTGTGTGTGTGTGTGTTTGTGTGTGTGTGTGTGTGTGTGTACTGGAGTCATATCCAGAATGGACAAAAGCATCTTTAAAGAGTCATCTCTCTTTCTGTTGCTTTCTAAAGGGTAGAAGAACCTGAGGACAGTGGATTGAATGGCATGGCCAAGGAACCAGGGACACTAAATGAAACTTCATCCAATCATTTGGTTCTGCCTTTGGAACTCCGCATCGCTCACTTCAGGGACATGCTGCTGGAGAGAGGGGTACGGACCTAGATCTGAGAACCGAAGTCATGTATAATGTTGCTCTACCTTGAAAGAGAGAAAAAACACACATCCTTAGAGCCTTGTGTGTTTCTTGCATGTGAAAGATGAAGATGTTCTTGAGTGTCTGTGGTGCGGACTGATACATATTTCAGAGTGGGAAGAGGGAGGCATGATGTATGATGCATTTGTTATGACTCATGTCTGTCCTCTTGTGTAGGTGTCAGCGTTCTCTACCTGGGAGAAAGAGCTGCATAAGATTGTATTTGATCCAAGATACCTCCTTTTGAGCTCAGAGAACGCAAACAGGTACTGGGGCTAGAGCTGTGGCTGTCTAAAACCTGCCACAACAAATGAACCATTAGATTATTTCCTGGAGTTCCACTGATGTTTATTTCTCTCATTTAAAGAAGGAAATGTTTTGTGTTTGTCTCCTCGTTGCGACTAATAGATTTTCGATCAGTTTGTGAAAGCCCGAATAAAGGAGGAATACAAAGAGAGGAAGAGCAAACTGCAACAGGCAAAAGAGGAATACCGCAAACTCCTTGAAGAGTCAAAGATTACCTCCAGGTAAAGGATGGACCATCGTGACAAATTATGAGAGAGACAAGGCTCACCGTACACTTGCGGCTGACCTTGTGTACTAAGGAACTGGTTTCATTACCCTGGGTACACCAAATGTAAAATCTTTCTGTTCTCTGCCCTCAGAAAGAATTATTAAATAACACACAGTATGTGTTTAATGATGATTTTTTACAGTGCAAGATAATGTTGGCTGCATGTCTTTTTTTAATATAAAGACTAGCATTCCTTTTCAGACTTGCTGTTGCTCTTGAGATAAATAATAGATGTATCAAATAATAGAAGCAACAGAATGTGTTTTGCCTCAGTTGGGACTGACTTTCTGTTTTTTTGAGGTTTGAACTTTGGAAGGTAATAGAACTTCACAGTACATTGATCATAAGCGCTGAGTTGTTGCATCAGTAAAGTATGACGCTGTGTCTACTGTAAATGCCACATCGTTGCAGCAGTTTAACCTACAATAGGAGGCTGCATTGGGGGAATTGTAGCGTAAGATAACGTGGCATTAGCGTTAGCATGGATTTCTCTTTGATCCTGCCCCTTGTGTGTTCTGCAGAGCCTAAGTTTCTGCAGAGCCCAAAAGCAAAATAGCTCTCTCACCAGTCCATTTCAATGGCGCTCTCTTCTGTGGTCATTCACGAACACAAAAGCAATCAGTGTCAAAGCAAAAGTCTGCCTGGTGTAGAGCAGCTGTACAATCCTGAGCACAAACTTGGTTGATTTTTTTGAGGGGGTTGACGGTGGGGGGGCAGATAAGGTTCAGATGACTCCCTCACATCAGCCACGTCTGCATTGATGCTCTTTTATTTCTATTCAGTAAAAAAAACTCTCTTCACCTCCCAGGTCAACCTTCAAAGAGTTCTCAGAGAAGTACGGCAGAGACCAGCGTTTCAAACAGGTGCTCAAGAAGAAAGACCAGGAGCACTTCTTCAACCAGTTTGTCAATGCACTGAAAAAGCGAGACAAGGAGAACCGCATGAGACTGAGGAAGATGAGATGAGAAGAGTGGCTAAGCTCCACCAGGCTTGCAGCTGAGTCATGCAGGTTACTGTGAAGGGAGAGATGACTGCTTTAGGGACACGGGCAACACAACACATCCATGGCTGACATCACTCCTACCAGACGAGCATGTGGGGAAGGCTAACGTTGTGAAGCTAATGCTGTGCTCTAGCTGTATGCCATGGGACCTGTGTCTGGTGTGTTTGGCCTGACAGTGAAAGCAAACAAACTCTCAGTGACCAGATATGTTTCATATTGAAGCTCGAATGAAAGTCAGTGTTTCTCTTGTTCTCTTGGATGTTTGGCCATTCCTTGGTTCATAATGCATTTGTATAAGGCCCATACATGGATTTGTGTGTGCACCCCTAACTGTGTACTTGACGTAAGTGTACTCCCGCACTGTCGCCATGTCAAGGTGTATGGAGCCTGGTGCAGAAACCCAAAGGAAGTGTTATAGTTTCAGTGTAGGACTTGGCTTTGGAACAGGAAGCCCACAAGAGTTGTTTGAAATGTATTGATGTGCATTGATGAGTTTTCCAAATGTTGTCTGAAAAAAACTGCATTGTTGCTAATGTCATATTGTAAACAGAAATGTATTTTGGGATTATTGAATAAAGTCATGTAAATGCATATGTGTCTTTCAAATCAGTGTATGTCACAATGAATTAATGGTGTACATTAAAGATGTAAATGTTGTAAAGGAAGACTGTTTTATTGTTTTAAAATATTGACTTGATAATTTGATGGTAAGATAAACTGTCTTGTTTCTTTTTCCTTTTTATTTTTAAATTAAATTGAAGCCTTTTGTGTACTGTTGTGTTGCTTCATTAAATGAACATTATCATTGTCAATTTTGATACAGTTTTCTCGAAGTTTAGTTTAACCTATGTTAAAACAATATTTTTTAGTAAATGATTAGTTAACACTTTGTTCTCGTAATATACATTGGAGTTGGAACTGGATTGTGGAGCTCCCCCTCTGATGTTTTGTTGCTCAGATATCAATATCAAGTTTTCTTGAAAGCTGTCACATGGTACTTAACAATGAACTTGAATTGTATTTCCTGGAAATTTATTTGATCTTTTGAACTAAAAAATTCAACACCTGAACACATCTGCCAAAAACAGACACTCCAGTTTTCACATATTATTCAAATTTGTTTTGGGGGCAAAACTGAACACAAATCTGTTCATTTATCATGATCCACACGAGGTTATCATTTATTAACTGGCATTCAATACCATTAACTCACCACAACTCAGACCCTATTACATCTAATTCTCCTGCAGGAGAAACTAGAAGTCAGAATTGTTTAATTGTTTATACACCAATCAGAACTCTGGGATATATCTGTAAAGTGCGATTAGGACATTTGGAGTAGATGGGTAAATTGTAATGTAAAGAGACTGTTGTGAGGAACAGGTGTTGCAGCAGTGTTTTGATCTGATCTCAGTGTGTGAGACCTGTGCATGTTTTGTCTGAAGACAAAGTTTTTTTTTTTTGTTCAGCAAGATTGAGTGAGCAGAGAAGTTTTAAGTTTTGGTAGTTGAATGCCTAGTTATAGGTTTGTGTTCAGAGCTTTCAGAGGTGAGGGCATAATTTGGATATTTCAATGGTATCGGGTAGGCAACATTTATGGCATTTTCCACATGTAGCAGCCATCTTCTGGGGATGGACTTCAAAACCTTTAACTCTGTAAAGTTCACACTTCAGGATTTTAACGACAAATCATTTTCATTATGACTCTTTGTCGAGTCAGCTGCCAAACTTTAGACAGCGTGGTCAGGGAGCAGACATTTAATCTCTGAAGTCTGGCACTAATCCCGGCTGATGCCCTTTATGCTTTTCAAATAGCTGGTTACCAGCGCATGGCTTAAAATCTTAAATGCACTGTCTGCTTTCTTTAGATCATGTCCGTCTCAAAAGGCCATACTGCAACCGGGGCATTAAAATATCGTAAACTATCCAAAGGCCATATTATAGACATCCAATAAAACTTAAGTAATAATGAATAAACAAAAAGGATTTGAAGTATAATTGTTTCAGTGACCACAGCAGCTGTGGAACATATTTTGCCCTCATGAAAATGACAAGGGCTTTTGACCTCCAAACCCACGGTTTGAACACTGTAAGAAGCATTCAACTTTTGAGTCTTATGTTAAGGTTCACCTTTCTCCCAATATGGTTTCCCTGTGCTGGTGGCTGGCATCCACTGCAACATTTACATAATCATTTTCTCAAGTCCAGCAGGAATCTAGTGTACATCCCCCGCACCATATTGAAATTTACAGCGCTGTTCCACTTATTTGTTCTGAGTCAACTATCATTTTGTTCTTCAGTGCCCTGTTGCGTCGCAGAGCCCGGTGCTGAGTAATCCATTACCTGGTGTTCCTCTAAGGCTGATATGCAATATAATACTGACACAAATGTGATTTTCAGCAGTGAACATACATCACCCAACTTCTTGGCAGAGTTTTTCTTCTCTTTTTTTTTTATTTCCAAGTTTAATTCTGCTTTGAAGTGTTTGGTGGAACTTTCATCGTTACTGTAATTGTGGCACATAGTCTTCGCTCCCCTCGGGCTGTGTCAGGTGTGCATGAACAGCAATTGGGAAAACTTGCGACAGGACTAGAGTGCACAGGAGCTGAAGGTGTGATTTTCTCAGTCTCTTTACACCAGGGGTGGCTGCTGAAACTTTCATATCTTTCAATACTCTGGTGTAGCACTGTTGGTGTTACAGAGCTTTAAGGAAGAGCCTATGATTCCATTTCTGTAGCCTCACTATGCCACTGGGCCTTGTGCCCAGGGATTGTTTTACAAAAATTCCCAATGAAACTTTCAATTATCCATACAGGTCGAAATCAAATCAAGTTCATTTGTTATTTATTGCTGAGGGAAGCCTAGTTGAGGGAAGCCTAGCAAAAGGCATGAAAAGCCCATTGGGGGCTTATCAGGTGGAGGCAGGCTAACTGGAGGTGTGCTGTAGAATCAGCACTGTCACATGTGCATACACACAGTCAGGCAATAACCTAGCAGTTGCACAGCAGGCAACAGCAGCAATACTGAATAATACACTGAATATCCAGCCACAGGCTTTCACCACCAGGTGACTAGCAACAAGCACAAATAACCAAAACTCAGTACCCGATTACATGCAAACCCAAATCCTCCATTTGCACAGGATGGTTTTGTGTTAATATACTCACAATTTTACAATTTCTTTACTTTGTAAGGCCATCATTGTGGGTGCATTGTGGATGGTCTTGTCATGGGGGTTATGTTGATATTGTAACTAACACTCCACAGCCCAGGGGAAAAAAAACTCTTCAGATTTGCACAGCTCACAAGTCACCCAGACTGCCATAAAAAATGAGTGAGTTGCCAAAAAGAGAGCTATTTGCATCCCTGTTTATTCAAATGAAAATGTGTCTGATGTCAGTTTCCCTTTTCTGTCAAGGGGCAGAAAACTTGGTTTTGTGATCACACTCTATCTGTTCATAAGTGTCCTTCACCGCCAGAAGAGGAATTACAAATCACAACACAACACAGTGACAGTCAGGAGAGCATGGAGGGGCCAGAGGTCACTGGTTACATAGGCAAGGCACTTCAGTTACACTTCAGACGTGATTCTGAATGGTTTTACACATCCAGGCTGAACTTTGGAACCAAACAATCAGTAATTCAAATCTTGTCCCCATGAAAAAAACATCTGTCATCATCTGTCATCATGTCTAAGGTCAAGCACGATGACATTTCATTCCTCTTATGGGTTAATTGAGCATTCTGCTCTAGATCAGAGGATTCCTCATGTCTGATGTGAAGACCTAAAGATCTCATGGCCATTTAAGAAAGGAGATGAATCACCCTGCAACTACAACTACATCAGTATAGTCTGCTTTAAAACTAAAATCATAAGGATGCCTGTGCATATAAAATGTTACTCTTAAATGCATGCTTTTCAAATGTCAGAAAGGATGTCAAAGCAGCTTAAAAGCAGCCACTGCATTCAAGGTGAAAGAATCAGCCCTTGTAGATAGGATATGTTTAATCTATATCTCACGACCGTACCCTTTACATACAAACGTATAGGCCTAAGAATATACACACAGCTTTAACAGGTGAAAGAGCTACCAGGAGAAAGTAAAGAGACAATTACAGTAATGGTTACAATGTGTAGACAAGCATGAGGTCATACAAATACATCTTATATGAATCAGTAATATTTCCTCTGAAAGTAAACATGTGAGGACCAATGGATTTATGTTGCTTTTTGTTGCTTATGAGTGCACTCCTCCAGCTTTGACTGGATTAACAATGATGATTAAAATTGGAAGGCAATATATATATAAAAAGATTTTCATCTCTGTATTCTAATTGTGCTGCTGCTTCAAGAAACAGGAAAATTGTGACAATTTTGACATGTATATGTAAGGGCACATTGATCAAATATCAGATCATTTCTGATCAGACCACTGAGACGACTGAAGTTGTTATATATCTCACAAACAGGTGGAATGTGCTGATGACTACTCAGCTGAAATGCTACATTCATCAACTCTGTGATATGCATGAGTAGTGTTTGTATCTTGCTCTAGATGTACTGGAGTGATGGAGTGCCTGAACATGCATATTAGCAGAAAAATAGTCAAACATTAAAATTCAAACTGAAGTCAGCTGAGTGGCAAACCTGTTGAAACTCAGATCACTGTACTATCCCTCAACATCCCTTAATCCTGATGAGCCAGAAAACTATTAAAAAGTATTAAAATATTCTCAAATTGCATTTTTTGTAGCTCCATTTCCAGCAGTCTAAGGCCCTGTTTACAAGTACTGTATCTAGATATTTTTATAAACAGATATTTTTTTTATCCATTTAGTTTTTTTTTATTATTTTGTTTACACGTCCAGTGGAATGCAGCATTTTGAAAAATCTCCCCGTTGGAGATCGTTTTAAAAAATATCCGTTTGAAGTGGATATAACTCAGTTTAAATGTAAACAAGAGGCCCATACAGATACAAAAAAATATCAGTTTATAAAAACATCTAGATCCGTGTAAACAGGGCCTAAGGCTTAGCTTCAAACTACCTATCCACAGTTATGTCCATACTTGTTATTTGGCTCATAAACCATTCTATTATCAGTTCAGTAGTCCTGTATCCCTCTATTCTGTTCAGTTCAGTAGTCCTTTATCCCTCTATTCTATTCAGTTCAGTAGTTCTTTACCCTCCATTCAGTTTGTAAAACTAATCACAGCTAAAAAAAAAAAACATGCAGCTTGTGTTCACCTTTGCAATGAAAAGTTGACTGTTTGTTGAACAATTTGTATGACCACAGTCTTATGTCAATAAATATGTGTCTAACAGAACGCTAACTCAATGGAAGAACATCGTCCACTTGATTCTATTTGGCTTTTTCCATCATGTCATGAAGAATGCCGTGAAATGAAGGCTTGAGAGCACAAACTAGGGAATTATGGGGGTTTGCAGTGTGCATGGCTGTTCCCCATCCACCAAATGACTTTTCTGATAGCAAGCCCATTCTATTTCAATCACTCCTAATAGCAAGTGATACACAATTGGCCCTGTAAATCTAATCCATTTATCTCATTATGTGTTTCTATTACAGTACAGTGTGTTAGGAGACTTGACATTCATAGAGTGAAATGCCAAAGCACAATGCATTAGGACGACAGTTTACTGCCTTTTCTGCATGCAAGTGCATTCGGCTTCCTATTGAATGCCTGAAAAGCATGTCGATTTCCATGACTACATATGCTTATATGTGCAATGGTGCTGAGCACGTTCCTGATGGAGCCCAGTGTTTCCTGCAGCAGGAACTGGAGGAGCTGACTGGCCAATTCACCACCGAGGAGAAGTAAACAAGTCTTTTCCATCACTGCCACCGCTTGAGACCACAGTCATAAATAAATGCAGGAGATCCAGACTCAACTCCTTGGGCGGTTTATGGATGCAGCCTCAAATGAGCCTGGAGGTGAGAGACTCCCTTAACAACAGTCTAAGAACCGCTAGCCCTCACCTTCCTGTTAGTCTCCTGAAGATGAGTCATGTACCATACACACACTCTCACACACACACACACTGCACTGCACTGGTGGAGAGCAAGGCCTCTGCTATCATTCCCCAGCACATGTGCACACTGCTGGTGGTGGAGCAGGAGAAGGTTACTCTGACATACAGGGATTCACAAGATACCCCCCTGACAGGCTACATTAAAACTGTGATTCATGAGGTTTAAATAGGATGCCAGAGGAGGCATGAATATCTGCTCAGTGATATTAATGTGAAGACTAAACAAAGACAGTGAAGCCAGAGGGGAATTTAGTCTGGAGTGCTACTCTATCTGGCGGCCATGGCCGATGTTTATGTGAGTGCTTTTCAGCATCTTTCTGGGATGCAGATCGGGTGTTGTGTAGCAGTCTGCACTTACCAGCATGTTCATAGGTAGATGTATCTGTATAGTTGTGTTATTGTTTCACAGCCTTACTCCCACAAACCAATAAAACAACTTAGAGATTATATGTAGTTGTATTCTCTAGAACTCTTTCTTTATGACTGTGGAGTTCATGTAATCATGAGAAGCCCAATGTGGAGTTTTATGTTGGGATTGTCAAGTTCAATTCATTAAGCTTTTTTTTAGGCTGATGCATACTCAAAATGTCTATGCAACTTTAAATATTTTTAGAGAACAAAGCTCACTTTAAAAGTCAAGATAAGAAATGCCACTTTGATGATTCTGTTCAAGACCACCAAAAAGACTTGTTTGCAACTAAAATAAACTGCAGTCATATATCATTGACATTTGCTTGTCATAGTCAGAGATGCATAATAAAAGGACTTGGGAAAGTGTTGACTCTAAGCATCAGGAAGAAAACCTGTCAGCTAAATGCAAATTTCTAGATTCTTCTAAGGCTTTCAACACTAGTAGAAGTTTCTTGGAGCTTAAACAGAGTATTTGGGAAAGAAATATGTTCTTGTAGCAAAACGTAGCGCAAACCAAAGTAGCTTCGTTTGCACTCCCAACATTTTGTCCATCCACCATGCACACCCTCCAGTGAGTTAAAAGCTGAATGTGATATGAGTCAGGCCTGGACCGAAAGCAAGAGGTGCACACTCGGGGGAAAGTACAGGTGCCAATGAGGTGCCTCAAAACTTACAGGCAGGCAACTTGAATGTTTTAGGTTGTCAGGGCAGTGGAAACTAGTGGAAACTAACGAGTACTAGCTATTTTGTGTTATTACTTGTGCAAGAACATCGCTTTCCTTTCCAACTGAATAAAGGGGACACGGAGGTAAGGAGAAATGTGCAAGGACATTTTTAGATGAGGCAGATTTCTCAGTGTTTTGTTCACATTTATGTGCATAACACTTTGAAAAAGTCCCTAAAATGTCCAAGGCCCTCACACTGAATATGGGGCATTATATAACTTAAGGAACCAAATTCATCTCCACATGTGAAAAGAGTATGACAATCATTTGTTTAATTGTTCTTAAGAAAGTCACACTGTTCTTATAATTCATAGTCCCCTCCTCACTTGTCCCAGAAAGTAAGTGCAAAGACTTGGAGAGTCGGCTCTGCTCAGCCATCTCTGTGAGCAGATGCAGCTCATTCAAAGTCAAAATCCAAACAATTCTTCTCCCTTTCTTTCCCCTTCCTTCCATTCTAGAATGTGAGGATGGAAGATGAGGGCGGGAGGCTTGGACTGCCACATAGATGTCCATAGTGGGCCATCCATTTAGGTCCCCTTCTGCACACCATTCATGTCCATGTACCTCATGGACAGATCTCGCAGTAATTGTTTATCAGTGATTCATGATTGCTCAACTGGCGGTAAGCAAAATGCAATAACTATTTTTTACAATTAGCAAGCCTAAGGTACAGTAAAAAAAAGATTAGCAGGGAAGTTTAGACCTTGTGTTCTTCTTAACCATTGAAATGGAGAGTGCTTCTGGGTGAACTTGCTAAAATTACATCCCATGCATAGCTATCAATTTGTCATATTCAGCACAATAAATTAACATGAAATATATAATTGTTCTCTCTGGCTAGTAGTCCCTATGCTCTAAATGTGACAGATTTTATTAGGGGCCTTGAGAATTCTTTCTTTATAAATTTACTGCCCCGACAATACAGCAATCAGTAATAGGAACTGCTCATGTTCCATTCAGTTCCACCAACACTCACATTTACTGTTACGTTAGCATTCTCTAGATAATAGCAAATGAATCTACAATTACAGGCCCCTATGACAAATTATGGCATGTGCTTGGTCAGGTTTTGTGATCGTGCATGACATATTTCGTGCAGACCTTCGTCAAGATATTGGCACTCAAAATCCAATTGCATATAATCATAGTGCGCTTTGCTTCACGTTTATGGCTGTCGATACGTCTCTGTAACAACATACTAACACAAAATCGTTATCTTGGCAAAATGTTAACGAGTATTTAACAAAACTGGTTTTGACACTAGCTTCGGCATAACAGCGCCTATGACGAAATGTCACAAATTTAGTACACATGAGAAAAAAGCAGTTTAGAGATGCATGCCATGTTTGACCAAATTGAGCAATTAAAGCCAAGATATGTACTTTTAAAAATTTTAAGCTACGTGTTCAATGTTCATTGACGTGTACTTCGAAACAATTTATCTCAAGATAATCCTTTAATAACTTTTGTCAGCATTGTCTGTAGATGACGTATACCAAATTGGTGAGATTCACATTAACGCCTATGACGATACGTTCAGATTCATTTTGGCAATGTTAAAATTCAAGTAAACCGTTTCGTTGGAAGTGGGCGTCGACCGTGTTTTCAATGCGTGAGGGTCAGTAGTTTTCACAATAAAAAAAAAATTGCTGTAAACATTAGCATTCTCTAGATAATAGGCAAAATGACATTTCTGCAATTACAGCGCCTATGGTCAAATTCATGGCTTGTGCTGTTTTAAAGTCTTTAGGTGATCGTGCATGACATATTTGCGCATTCAGCTTCTCGGTCCAAGATATTGCCACTTAAAAAAAAAAAGAAAAACGCGCAGCAACACCAATATGACGCTTTCGCTAGCTTCGCTACGCTCAAATAAACAGGCGGTATATCCAATGGTGCATATTTCTCATTAGCGGTTCCTGAATAATCCGATCTTGAAATCAGTTCATATTTCTGTAGTGTAGTGTAATAAAAATGCCTTCCTACCCATGGGGTGAAAATATAAATTTATTATGTATATACATTTTATTCGAAATATAATATTTACCTTACTTTTAAGATACTTCAAATGTACTAAAATCATAGTGAAAGTAAACCAAGTGTGGCTTAGGATATGTTGTTATATAGTAGAAATGACAGTACATATAGATATGATGCTGTTATATCAGTGGACACCAATTGTCATAAGACAACATATGGCATGGCTAGCAAGACTTATGGCCAGGCTCAACTATGCTGTTTTCATCTCCTTCTTTCTCTGCCTCTCGTGGATACAAGTTGGGCGCTGCAATAATACTTTATTTAACTTTCCCATTTCATTTCCATTTAAATATCCCCAGTGATTTACAAGTGAACAAATTAATGATTTATCCCTGCAATCCACTTCAAATCCAAAAATGATCAAAATAAAAATGGTTGAAGTTGAATAAACAAACAGCGTGTGTAATGTGATTAACTTTACAGTCGCTTGTTGAAGTTAAAATTTTTCTTTTCATTCAGTAAGCAATAACCAATAAAACTGAAGCAATAACACATATATAGTTGCACCCCAGAGAGACAACAACAATCTTCTGTCAATATCTTGAAGTGCTTCTACACATGCGCAAAGAGAAAGACTGTTTTCCTGTAATGTTCATCGATAAAAGAGATGCTTATTCTGAATGAAGAGATGAAACATGGTCCTAGTTTTTCATATCATGGCATGGCTACCTCACCATATACTCAGTATTGATACTGACTTGCACTTGAGATCAGTTTGGGTTGTGAGAGGAACAGTTAGGATTTGATTTATCTGGTAACAGAACAGCAGCATGAATCAACAAGCTTCATTTCTCCTCTCTGTTGTCCTCTGCAGCACTCTGAGCTTTGAACGTAAGCAACAACAGAAAATGAATTTGATAATACAAGGGATATGCTGTAATTGTAATTCTACATATTAGTGGTCTGTCAAATTCATGGTGTGTTCGGGGATGAAAGAGTTGAATAATGCATTATGAAACTCATGAATGCTGCATTTGTGGACAGTTTTGTTACAGTTGGACAGTAACAAAAGCCTTACCCTTACTGACCTTTACCATATGAGTAAACCTGTTTTTATTACCCTGTCAAAGCAAAATAGGGCTGTCAAAATAAAGTGTGAGGCAAATATCAACCTGTCAGTGACAATAAACGCACTGTACTGACAGCAAAATCAGGCTGATTTAATTTCTGTAAACTTACACTGAAACAGTAACTGTACCAACCAGGTTTTCACTGTGAGTCCAATCTGTCATCATATAACTGCCAGTCACAAACCGCATTTTGCCTTCCATTAGAAAACATACCCGACAGGTTAAGAGTAGAAATGGTCTTGACCTTAGATGGGTGTAGAACGCAATGATGAACAATTAAAGACATCATATCAGAGGAAAGTTCTAGCAAAAGGCAATTGTTCCTTTGACAGATTTACAGACAGACAGCAGCAAATACTTGTGTGTTGGAAGCTAAATGACACTCGCTGTGCCCACTGACAGTACAAAGACCTGAATGTCCCACAAATTGGCCTTCTCTATGTGACAGTGATTTACCACAGGCGAGATACCACCCATCAACTTCAAACATGTTGCTTGGGCAACAGCAAACCATAAAAGAGCTCAGATTGCTTCTCATCAAAGGGAGATTTATCATGATTTGCTCTGCCTCTAGGAATGCTATTTGATGGGGAAAACACATTCTTTTTGGACTTCCACACCTGATATATAATCCCCTTTATGGAAAGTACTGCTATTTGAAAGGTCTAAAAAATCTAAGTTAGTGTGTTAGCTCTGTGCTGTCCTGCATTGGTCATCTAAAAGGCTATTAAGGTGCCTGTATTCACTCCTAAATGGAGTGGAAACGTTCTGAGCGATGATGACGAAACAGGGAGAAATCTGAAGCCTAATTAACACATTATCTCTTATTGCAACCCCTTGGTGATTTGTGTCCTGTCCTGAAAGACTTGTTTTTCCATAAGGACAACAGCAGGCTGCCGTATTGAGCTTATCATTAGAAAGCCTGAGTTGAATCACATCAAATGATTTCACTAATCATTCTGACATGCCGCAGACACATATTAAGATGATAATTTATGTCCAGTCCTCTCACAGCGCAGACAAATGTGGAGGGTTCAAAAAAATGCAGATAGAAAAATGGTTTCTTTTTTATCGTTATTATTTTGCTTAGGCTTCTCCCACTGTGCAAGTGGTAATGTATGTACAACTAAAACAATTTTCTAATCAAACAAAGAATAGATAATTAAAGTAGAACTGAAGCAGAATTTAAGCATCAATATTTCATAGGTTTTCCTGAAACAATCTGTAGAGTCCTGTTTATATTCCAGCCAGAAAATAAGGCTTGATGCTCGTGAAGCAGATTTTTCCTCACAGAACCACAGAAGCACAGAACCACAGAAGCACAGAAGCACAGAACCACAGAAGCACAGAACCACAGAACCACAGAAGCACAGAACCGTGGTTCATGAAATATTTAACAGTCATCCATGAAGAGTATTCATTAGTGAGTTTTCTAGTATTGCCAGGAGGAATGTTTGGCACTGAAATGAGCACTGCTGATCAAGCCCTATTCCAAGTGAATGTTGTGCAATGCATTATTCACAAACCATCTCCTTTACACACACCACTCAGCTTAGTCAAGTGGGGAAGACCTCTTCCTATATGACAATAGAAAAAGCCTGCTTTGTTCAAACAATTTGAAATGTATGCCAAAGAGCTGTGCTGGAATAGACCTCTGACCTGGACATTCTTATAGCAGCAGGCTAAGCGTGAGAGGGAGAACACGGATTCTGATGTCAACAGCTGTAAAAGCCCTTCATGCATGAGAAAGCTCAGTCATGGATATGAGGAGGAAGTGTTTCTTGGCACAGGAATAATCCCCCAACCCATCCCATCCCGGCAGAAGAACTGGAGAAAATGAAATCCAATGCGCTCCTTAGTGCCATGTAATCCTAGCAATCATCTACTCAGAGGCTATCTGGCTACACACGATAGGCTGGGAGGTTTAGCCAAAGTACTCAGAGCTTGAGAAGGGCAACTGTATAGGATTGTGTGTTCATATGGAAACTTGATTGTAAATACTTTTCAAAACAGGAAGTTCAGTAAATGTGTGAGCTTATTGTGTGCACTCACACATATGAAAAATAAATAAATAAATAACTAAAATCTAATCAGGGTCCCCATTGTGGATGGGCACGGAACTGCTATCAGTTCTGTGAGTGCATTCATAAATGACAGGAATTCTCTGATAAAAGTGATTGCTACTTTGCAATCAAAATAAATGTTTAATTCATTGACAGAGCTGGTGATTACAATAAGTGAGCACTGACAAGGCTACAACCAGACAGCAGATTTATCCTTGAATGGATTAATGCAGGCCTGTTTTACGGCATACCAGGGCCAGGATATGTGCTATGGCACTTTAAGTCACTGCGTGGCCATGTGTCGTTGCCTGGTATTGGATTTTTAATGGTTTCCTTTTATCAGTAGTTTACACTTGAGGGAACTGGAAAGGTCACTGATCTGATGTATTTTATCAGCAGCGGCATGTTTACACCAATTGCTCTCTTCAGCACTGAGAGGGTAAACAGTGTCCCATACACCTGTTCTTCTCCCTCTCCTCCTGTCAATGGCAGACAGCCTTCCCTCAGTCACCAGAGGATGAGCGCCTGAATGTTGCCTGCCACAAAACCATAATGGCTGCGGGGTGCTCTGTGATACTGTATAGAGAGATGCAGACCACATCAAATGCCAGGAATTGCCCATGTGCAAGCAGTGATTTGGTGTGTTTGCTTGAGAATAGAGCATGTTTGTGTTGGGCTGGCGTTTGGCACATCTTAATCATTTTCTGTGCTGTCATTGTACGCCTGGATAACGTCTAAAGCAACATGAATCTGCCTGAGACATGTAAGAAAAATTCCTAAGCTACAAAAATTGACTGAGACTGTGTACGGGATGTACCCTGTGAAGCGTGTCTGCCAAGATGTACTTTAGATCATCACAAGTGCAACAACAACAGAACACATAAACAATTCATCGCTCTCCATTTTGAGTTCCTATTCTTCACAGTACCCCCAAATGCAATAACCCAACTATTAGAACCCAATTATTAGGACTGAGCTGGTTTAACTGATACATTTACTACTGTCAAATGAATTGGCATTGTTTCCTTCTGCCAAAATATGGCATCAGAGGGAAGCTAACCAGTTACCACAAAGGAGATTAAACACTAAACAAAAACATTCATATCATCATCTAAACACCTTATCTGCATTATCATTATCTTAGACAACAAAGTCTCTATTTCTTTCTATTCGCAACCATCAGGAAACAACTTGAGATGTCAATCACAAAGAAATGATATGTGATTATTTTTATAATGCTAAAAACAACTAAAATAAGGAAATGAAAATTGTCTAGTGGCAACTGGTCTTTGGTCCACAATGAAAACGATGTGGGAAAAAAACATCCTACAAAGGAAGACAGAGCAAGGGAGGCAAGAAAAGGTACAAAGACCACAGAGTAAGAGAAAAAAGTAACATATTGGAATTGCCGATGGGGCAGTGGTGGCCTACCAGCAGGAAACTTCATATCAGTTTTGTTTTTCTGTGCTCTGTTCATTTAGCGTTAGCCAGCGGTTCGCAAATTTGGTCTGTGTTGTTGTACAAATCATTCTTGTGCCTTCTGACAGCACTCGACTAAATGTGAGGAATGAGCCTGAAGTGGGCAGAATGCAATGTGGGGTGTTGTGGGGGGTTTAGAAGGACAAGGCTATGTGTGTTGGGGGGACAGCTGTGCTGAGACAAAGGGTAAGGGTGTTGTGGGGTGGTATGAGCAATATTGGTGTGATGGCAATGAGAGAAAATGGATGTGAGTTTATGATGTGTAATCTGAACCTGTCTCTCATAGACACTAAAAGCGAGTCATGATTGGACCAACCAGCAGATCAACCAAAACATATATTCAGATAAACAAAAAACAAAATCTAGATGGACGGTGTTGAGAGGAATGGTCTCATCATTTTCTTGTGCTCTCTAACATGTCAAAAGAGAAGGCTAACTGTTTTTCTGGCAAAAACAGGGCTGAACCATATAAGGCATTATCCACCACCAACCTACTCATGTTATACTGTATTGTTTAAATGTTCTTGTTGTGAGATTACATAGACACACCTTATACTGACTACTGCCATCACGAGGGGTTAGTCAGATAACATTGGTAAACAAGTTTTTAAAAATGGTAAAACTGTAAACTGTGACAATTGATGTCAGTAATGCCCATGTGCTAAATATTTTTTTGGTCAAAGAATAAGGGATAATGTTATTGCCTGTCTGTAAATCACCTTTCTTACTGCCATGGGGAATCCCACACCTAACTAAAGGCTAGGTCTCAAAACCCCAAAGAAAACACAGTTTCAGATGTTCCCTTTACTGTTGCCATTTATATTTCATGGCTAGCCTGTCATGATATCATATAATAATAATAACCATTGGCATAGCATGCTTTATCAACAGTTAGATATATAGAAAGATAGAGAGGATCATTTAATCTGTGTCCAATGTTATCATAACCTTATCATTAAACACAAAGATAGAACCTAAAGGTTTTCCATTGATAAATACACAATTCTGGTTTAGGCTATGGACTCTAGTGCATAGCGTGAATGAAACATTGTTTAAACATGTTTTAACTCACTTTTACAGCCTTTAAAAAAACTGCTCTGTATTCCCAAGTGCCCAGTGCAATATCTAGGAATTACTGTGATGTTATGATGGAAGTCTCTATTCCACTGTTGCACCTAATCACAATCTTTAAGTTATGTCCCTCCCTGCATGTATAGAAATATTACAAAAACAGCAGTCAGAAGATACATGCAGTAACACAGATTTATATAAGCAACATTTCTTGTGCAGCGCGGCTCTAAGCATGGCTTCCATTCACTTGGCTGAGCACCAGCCTCTCAACAGAGGCAAGCCGACAAGTGAGCTGAGGCTCTGGGCTGCTGGCCCAGTACATCTGTACATTCTGGGAAGCTGGTACTCCAGTAGCACACTATTCTAGCTAGGATAAACAAGCTTTGTTCTGCTTAAGTAGGACTGCTGGAGCTAAAAATATTTAAATAAACAAACAAACATATTCACAGTAAAACACGTAACGGCACAAACACTGATCCACATTTTTTCTTTGTGTAACCTTTTTGTGTAAGAAAAATGATGTTTGTGTTTAACTACATAAAAGCCATATGTTACATAGAGTTTGATGCAGTTTATTAATGAGAGTAATTACATGTCACTATCCCTATGAGACGTGCAACGCAACCCTATGGTGAGTGCTTTCAGACCTAATTAAAACATTAACTGAGCTATGAATTCCAGTCTTTCATTTATCTCTACCATGCCATCTGTAGACACTCCTCTTTAACCAAGGAACAGCAACTCTTCAGCACAAGCCGCATTCTTCCATAAACGTGTAATTTCCCCAACTGTTTTGGAGAGAAGCAAAAGTTCTATTGCCACAAAGATAAATTAAAGGCTCTGAACTTAATGTTCCCTAAAATGAAGACGCTTCATAGAGCTGACTGAGTGCATTATTCTCGCTGACAGTGCTGCCGTCATTTGCCAGACTGAGCCAAGCCTCTCAGTGGCTCCTCTTGCATCCTAAGAGGCCTTTTTCAATAAATCTGATGACTATGCTTCACAAAGTAAGGAAAAAGAGCTTATTGCAATGCAAGCTTGCTTATCAGCTTAATGAAGAAATGTTACAAAGGAAATGTTATAGAGCCTTTTTAATGGCATTCAGGCAATTAAACAGGTACAAAGACAACAGTACATGGACATTTAAATGAAAAACATTTATTGAGGCCGGCTAAATATTGCATGAAATTGAAGATGGTATATTTAAGCAATATTGCTTGTGAGAGAGGGGTTGGTAAAATAACTCTGTGACTGTGAGTGTAATTCAGCAGTAAAGCCATTCCCTATCATGATACAGTCCACGAGTATGTCCACTGAGTGATTATACTAGTGGCCAATAGCCTGAATGGGTTTGTGGCAAGATGTTCCCACTCCAAGAATAATTATTGTACAGCTTGGGGGTAAGGGGGTGGTTAATACTGAGCGCCACTGCTGTACTTTCATTTCAGGTCATCTAAATTTGTTTACAAATTAAAGGATGTAAATCAGTCATAATCATATATAAACAAGATGTCACACAAAAACTATTGAGCCTGGGCCTGTGACAAAGAAGCTGCAAGGCTGGTGTTCGGTAACAACTCAATGATTGCAAGGTAGTTTACCATTAAAATGACTCAAAACTGTTTATAAAAGTTTAAAAAATAACTTTGGCTTTATAATCATTCAACTGTTGTGTAAGCTACACATAAAATGTTAATAATTCAGGTGCTCGCCGAGGCAGTTAGTTTTGCTTCTGTACCAAAGGTAGCAATGTAGCAGAGGTAGTCTTCTCTGCACTTCATTTCTGTACCAAAGTAGCAGAGGTAGTCTTCTCTGCACTTAATTTCTGTACCAAATGTAGCAGAGGTAGTCTTCTCTGCACTTCTCTATGACTGCTATTCCAACAGTGACAAACAAACCGCCACATGGCCCCCTAGTCTGATTCTGATTCTACCAGACAGCTTTCTCTTATAGCTTCTTGTTTTCATGGAAAGACAACCCAAATACATCTAACAACTCTGATGATAACATAAAGATAAAAGGCACCATTTGATTCTTGCATTCTTGGATTCTCTCTAGTGTACGGCCTCCTACAGTTCTGCTGGAACTCCTCATGAACACTTCCACAGCTGGCTGCTGCCTTTTATCATTCAGTCAAACTGTGCACTGTAGTTTCAGAAAGTCGATGGGACATGTTTAAATTATGGAGTACAATGACTTCATACCAGTTGTTGATGTCAACCCAAACATTTGGTCTTCATCTAACATTATTGCCCCAACTCACAAAGAATGGTAATGTGCTAAAAGTAGCCTTGTGGAAAGTAACTTCTTTGTTTGATGTGCCTATACTTTCACACGCTAAAGCCTTTTACTTTCCTCCTGCCAGATGGTGAAAATTACCCCACTTGGATGCCATCTTTGATTGGCTAATGATATTGCAAGCTCAGTAATGAGCCATGCCCAACTGTGGCATGGGAGTTACATTCATTAACTGTGGGCCATACTTGGCTCTCTTAAGAGCGTATTATGGGAATAAAGACATTTTACTCACTATTAGTCATAAGACTACAGAAGCTGCTCTCTTTTAGTGTAACGAAATGGCCAAAATGGCACAGTTACTAGTTTCAGATAATCTAAAGGTATAAAGAACCTTTAAGTCCCACCACATAAAGGATTTACCAGTATTATGTGGTGGGCTTTAGACATTTTACCCATTAAGCTCTGAACATTTTACCTGCCCTCAGTCATATGACTACTGAACATGCTCTCATTTGGTGTAACAAAATGGTCAAAATGGTAAACCTAGTAAAGTAAGGTAAAAAACAAATCCCAGCACATAATAGTTCAATCCTTTATCTTAGCATTTTCAAAATTAGCTTAACAACAACTCCTCCCACACAGCACTCTGATGTATCCATTAGCCTATGACAGCAGCTGTTCCCATGAGTAGCTCTGGCTGTGTGTGTGTGTGTGTGTGTGTGTGTGTTTGTGAGTCTGTGTGTGGCTAAGAGGAACAGTTACTTTCAATAATAAGGCTCACGAAGCACGCCATGTTGTGGAACATTTCGTGAATAGATTATTTCGATTATTTAACAGAGTATTTAGAGTCTTCATAAAGAACCATGTTTCAGTCTCTGGTAAACCATGACATAAATCTTTACAGCTGGGCATGGGAAAGCAGACAGTGAAACATGCTAGTCACAAAGAAACAAACAAGCTCACAGTTTTATTGATTCAAACACAATTTGTGCGAATAAAGCGCGCGTGCGTGTGTGTGTGTGTGTGTGTGTGTGTGTGTGTGTGTGTGTGTGTGTGTGTGTGTGAGTGTGTGTGTGTATGTGTGTATGTGTGTGAGAGAGAGAGAGAGAGAAAGACTGGTTAGCCTGCAAATGCAATGATATTGCTGTGTTGCTTGCAGAGAGAAGACAAAACAACACTAAGATTGACCCTGATGCCAGGGAACCAGGATCCAGCATGTCTGGCCGATAACAGCTTTGGTGCCACTCTGGCTGACAATGGCTGGTGATTAAATCAGTGCTAATGCTGTTAGCCTTGCATATTTAAACACACACCAAGAGCCAAGCCATCCAGAATTGACATTACATATGCACTATGTATAACAGTCTTACACAGAGGACATACTTTTTCATAGACATATATTTCTCACCCACCCCCCTTTAAAACACAAAAGTACAAGGCCAGCCCACTAAATGAACAATATGGCAAGGTCAGACTGTTAAAATATTCACAAAAACTCTAATTGGCTCTCAAATTCACATTTCCCATTTCTCAGTGCCTCATTTGGATAGAGATTGCCTCCCCTTCTAAAGGAGTGCCACTTTTAATGACTAATTAATCAAATCTTGGCTCTTTTACTGCTACCAAGGAAAACTAATCTGCAGCCTTTAGGGATCTGATGTAAAGCCTTCATAGCAGGCAAAGGACTAATCAATCATTAACAGGTGATTCATGCAAGGACAAAGCTGACCATGCGTGTGGGTCCTGAGGGATCCATTAGGAACAAAAACAAAGTGTGTTATAATTTATTCATGATTCTGGAGGTGGAGAGGCATATTCTATACAGTTTCTTTTATAGAGCGAGTGACAGAGTGTAGTGTTTCTCTTGTTTTGTTCAAATCTGAAAATGGAATCAGCAGGACACAAGGCCTAAAACACTTGTTTGCTTGGCATGCTTTCTTAGAATCCTGCAGAGGTTTGAGGCTGAGACACAAACGAAACCACAAAAGCGATCGTGCAGGACTTAAAGGGATCATGAGAAAACATCAAAATATTGATATTCTTACAACGGAATCATGACATGACTTTAGCCGAGCCACAAGGGAGGCAAGCAGCCACACACACAAACTTCCTTCATCCCCTCAATGCAATTACCATGCCCATATTGCAAACCACCAGGAGGTTTCAGCAGGACATGGGAGATGTGGAATTTAACACCTGCTCTGTGGTGCATGCCTGCTGTCACAGGAAGTCTCTTTTGCTGTGCGTTTACATGCATTTCAGTGTAATTACTGACTCTTAAAAACACAATATGTAGACCTCACAGAGGAGTTTGAGCTCATGTTTTGGCTTTGGCTTTCAATTTTTTGATTGAGGCTGATCAATATTCTGTTCTTTTGCAGAGGTTAAAAAACTCTAGGGTCTTCATTTGTACGCATGAATAGATCTAGGTTTGGGTACGGTAATTTGAAAGGAAACAGTGTGCAGTACCTGTATAAGCATTTGTTAATATTTCACTTGGGGATGCAAAAGAAATGCATCCCAAAACCAGTAGTGCAGCACATGAATATGGTTTTATAGCTGGTATCAGAATAGAATAGCTTTGATCAGGTAGTAAACATCACATGTGTCACCTTACTCAGGTGATGTGTTCATCACATGTGTCACCTTACTCAGGTGATGTGTTCTGATTAACATAATCAACAAACTCAAGTCACAGATTTCTTTAGTATGAAAATGCTGGCTGAGGAGCACAGAACCGGGCAAGGAAGAAGCTTTAACACAGCTAGCAACTGGATATTTTACTTATTTACTGTGAGTTTGTAGACAGTCCCATTGTTACTGTCCCAACAAACTTTGGAGTTCAGCTATCGGGTCCTGGCAATGACATTGTCTAGAAACTGCTTTTTTTGTTTGTCAGCTTGGATGTAAACTTCTGCTCGAAAAGATGAGCTTGGTTCACCTGTCTCTAGTTCCATGGCCCATTAAAGCAGCATAAAGTAAACATTTCCATTCTCATCACTTTTAATGCAATGGATACGCATCTAGAGCTATGGAAAGAGACAACCCAAATTGTCTAAAACTGACAAAAAGCATCATGTTCCCACCTACAGACCACAGTTCCCTCCCCAGGTGTTCCAGGTGTGCATTGGCTATGTCAGACTCTCCAGTCTCCTAATTCTAAGTGAGTGTGACATGAAAATGAGTTTGAGGCTGACATTTTCAATTAAAGTGATTGGATAATCTAGCAGGCCTGGATCATGAGTAAGAGACTTATTTGCTACCTCAAATCTTGAGTTATGTCAAGTATCTTCAGTGAGTTATGTCAGTATGTTGATGTGTAATTAACATGTAATAAACTTGACAGTAATACACAATGCATGGCTCAATCAATGTTTCAAGGTTACTTAAACTGGGATAAAATTGTATCAGCAGGTATTTGTTGTTACAGTACTGGTATCACAACCTTGACTGAACAAATCAGGTCTGTTTTCATGACATTACCTGAAAATATTTAACAGGCTTTTACCCTAGTTGATCTTGCTGCTCACCAGCAGTTAAACCAAGAGCTGCATCTTAAATGGAAGAGTCCTCTTAGGCACCATCGACATCACTCACCCACACACTATGGTTGACAGAACATAACAAGCAATTTTTCGTTTAAATGGTCAACAAAACAACAATTTCTCTTCAAATGCTCACTTAAAGGAAGAAACTCAGAATAGGCATTCAGGAACAGTATAGCATTAGCAGTGTTCTAACACGAGAGATAAAACTGTGTACCGGTACTTAGTAATTACCGACAAGTCCACAGATCAATCTTCTGTATTTTAAGGCAAATTTGTAACTGTAATCGACCTCTGAGACTGCTATAGCAGGACACTGATGTTATTGTTATTCCTTTGGAGTTTCTTTCAGAAGTGAATGTGCGGTTACGGGTTTGTGAAGAGAATCTCCATCCTTTGATGTTGGTAACTCTTTTATCCCTTGGTTCACTGGACAGTGATCAGGGATTTTACATTATTTATGTTATTTGGCTTGTGTATAAGCGAATTAAATTGATAGTGTGTCTGGTTTTAAAAATAGAATTGGTCAGGAGGGATAATCCCACCTTGGTAGTGTATTTGTCTAATCTTTCCCAAACCCAGTTGGAGTTTTAAAATTTCTTGTTTCTCATTCCTGTTTTTTGTCCTGCCCCCTGTTTTTGGAGACAAAACAAAACAAAACAAAACAAAACAGTCTCTTACTAAATTAATGTAAATAATGGATGGGTGAAGTTATAAATTAAATTATGGGCAGTAAATCTATTATACTCTACTGATATTATGATGAGCTTGATGTAGACAGCAGCCAAATTCAAAATATTAATTTTAAATTCAAACATACTTACTTCTTCAGTATTGCGGTCCTGTGTCTGCCTTGTTCACATTTGAATCAACAAAGACATATTAACATTCAGTTAACGCCACAGTTGGGGGTTAAATCTTCTGTTTAATTTTTAGGAAATTTGGGAATACGGTTGCATTTGTTCACTTGGCTGAGCCTTGGCACTTGAAGATTGATAGTGTGCATGAATGGACAGATATTTTTCATTATAACACAGAAATTGCTCTCCTGCCTACATCCAGAGGAGGCAGAATACACATCAGTTTGTTTAGTCATATTGCTACTGAATAATTACTGGGGTATACACGGCTTCAGATGGTTGAGAAACATTTGCCATCTGGTTCACAGTACAATGAAGATGAAGGGGGGTGTACCCTTGAAGCATGAGGTAAAAATGTGTCATGCCTCAACTTGCATAAACCATAAGACAAACACAGCTGCAACATGTAAATAAGATTCTGAGCAGCTCTGCCAAATTCTTCAATCCTGTCATGTGCCAGACAAGGAAATAGAATGCTGTTTTAGGCATGCATGTGCTCCTGTGCTGTCTTAAAATGTATTTGAAAGGAAATGACAGCATATATACTATACTATTAGTGACTGGAATAAAGATTTCTGAATTCTGAATTCTGAAAATACTGCTATGGTTAATTACTAACCTATTCTTATGTTCAGTTAAATCATATCTTTGAACAATCTCATGAAAATCTAGGATAAGTTGCCATAGTTTAATTTAACAAGTGCTAATGACTTGTCTGTAACAAAGGAGCAAAAGAGAAAACATAGTGGGGGTGAGATTTTAGGCAGTATTCTTCCTGCAAGGCTCAGACCAAACTGTACAAAAATAATTAAGTTCTTTTCAGCAAGACTGGTCTCAGAATGCTTGACGGATTTCAATATAAGGCCCTGCAGGAGAAATATGGAAATTAAACCGGAGAGAAGCCATCTTGGAAGGGACGTAGAATTCAAATCAGGAAGAGCTGTGTATCAGCAGAGCAACAGGACCTAGCAGAAAAACACATGCATATATAAAAAGCCCATTCAAAAAAAAAACATTTTTAAAAGTAAAAAAAAAAAGAGGCTCAAAGTAATGAGGCAAACGGTAACTAGCTATCCCTGATGGAGAGTTACTGTGTCTGACAGAAAATGACTTCCCCTCCGGTCCATCAAGGCAAGTGTTTACATGGGAGGAGGGCTACTGTGTTGCTCATTGCAGTGAGTGCCAGTCAATGCCAGCTGGGGACGGATATGGCATCTGACAGGCCAGACACTTGACACATCTGCTCATTCCATTGCCCACTGAGGCTGTTCCTGTTTGATGTGGATCAGACAGACAAAGGAGACATAACCACACACAAGGAGGCAAACACACACACCAATGTGCTCTTTGAGTAGCCTCAGATTTAGTGTGCAATGAGACTTTGAGTTTGGAGCAGTCTTGACATGGCCCCAGCCTGTGTTGACAGTGACATACTGTTTAGGGAAAACATAAATCCTACAAAATCTTGATTTGCCCCTGGATTAAAAGCAGAGACGTCAACACAAAATACAACATCTCATGTGCATCCCAACAGAATTCCCTTATGTGTTTCAATCACAGTGCCTAAATTGATGTTATCCTGCTAGTTGTTACAAAACAAAAAATGCACGTAATAAAATTCAACCTGCATATTAGTAATTACCAGCAATCATGCAGTGATATTACTAGCAGTCCCTCCCATTTAAGCGCAAGTTATGCCTGACAACATTACAGTTTTCCATGAAGCTGCTTATCATCATTCAAAGTTTCTTATAATTAACTGAATCTGTTTCATGCTCGTTATTCTACTGTGCAGTCTCTGAGGTTTTCGTTCCTCTAAAATCAAAACTTTCTGACATCACTACTTATCTGTGTTTGAAATCCTAGCTGAAGGAGGCTCTGCACTATCAGAGTCATTGGCCCATAAAATTAAACACTTCCTGCCTATCTTCCAAACCCTCATTCTTTTTACACATAAAAAATGACCAGCATCACAAAAATGTGAATGTATTTCAGTTTAGAATACATATACATTTACAGTATATAGGCTATAGGCTACCACACTGCAGGGCTGTGTGCTGGCCTGACCTGCTCTGCACTGGCCTATGCTGTTGATCCCTACAGTTATTTCAGACGGATGCTTTTAGGCTTTTAGGCTCTCATGCATTGTTTTGCTGTCTTGGATTTCAGTGACCCTTGTATCTTGAAAACAACAAAACAAAAAGACAATAAATGTTGAATTTATTTGTTTTCCCTTCTCGTTTCTATCTGGGCTTTTCACCACCACTGGTCTTTGACTACTGATTCTGTGTCAATAACAAAAACACAGAGATAACTGGAGGACATGGAGCAACTTTTTGAGCAATGTTTCCCCAATGATCACATGACCAGCTCCATAGTTCTGATTGGATCCTAGTGACAGGTTTCCCAGCAATGATTAAATAATTTTAGATAAAAGTTTGTTGTTTCTCAGTATCACTGGCAACATGGCCAAACAACATTTCTCAGAAACACTGCTCAGCAGCATCTCTATAGAGCAAAATGTTGCTCTATATATCACCTTTGGACCCAAATATAACAGGCTCAGATTGTCTCAATACATCACTATGAGATAACAAGCAAGATGGAGCAGAAGCTGTGACTGTAAATGTATCAGCAGCAATTGTGCTCTCACTTTTTTTTCTGGTCTATATGCAGTATATATTATGTTTTCTTCATTTTACTTACAGTACTCCTTTGCATATGAAAAAATGAATGTTATTCGGTATCCATCATCATGTTAGGTCCGCTGTAACGTGCAAGAATAGACTCCCTGTGGTTTAGCCCTATATAACATGATGTTGAACTTTGACTGCCTGCTGTATGTTAAACTGGCCTCAATTTCAAGCTCATCATTCAGTTCTCAACCATCCTTTGGCGCATGTTTATCTGCAAAATAGAATTGTGGCTGAAGCTATGGCATCTAGGACAAACTCATATTGCATTTGCTACAAGAGATTGAAATATCTCCTGAACCCTGAGGAGATACAGCTTTCAATATCCCTTCTCGCCTGTCATTCCCAAGGGCAGACAGATGAAGTTTAGAGGCCTGCCAAAATCTGCCAACTTTTCAGGCCCCTTTCCGCTATGAAAAATGGATGTGGAAAGACAGAATGTATAAGTAATAAGAATAACCTACGGAGAAAAATTTCAACTTACATGCCTTTAGTTAGTTCCCTCTAAAGAAACAAATGTTCCTGTCAGAATATAACTGTGGTTGCTGTGTAAGTGCAGTGGTGGATTCTGTTTGTATCAAAGACAATGTAGTTTCACACACAATCATAATGTATCACTGGTCTTTGGCTTTGTGATCCTATTTCTGTGGTGTACAAAACTTTTGCAGTTATATTCTAGCTATAAGATACAAAGAAAGAATAATAACGCATATCCATGTATTTCGGGTGCAGGATCAAAAACAGCTAAAGTTTAAAGAAAAGTGAAGAAGTGAAGTGAAAGTGTGTCTGAGGAAGGGCCGTAAGGGCTTGAAACAATAAAAAAAAATGTAATGGGAACTAGAAGATGAAACCTATTTATTCCAAGTCCAAAGCTAAAACAGCTGACAAAAGCATGTGATGTGTGGCTTGCTACCCAATGGGCATTTTGGTATAGAGAGTTAACTCCTTTTCAGGTCGACACACCAAACCCTAGTGATGAGTGTGACATGCAGTAGGAATCTCTCTGACACAGCTTGATGCATGACGGAGGCACCTGCCCCACTGTTACCTCTGTCAGCTGCCCACTGCGAAAACAAGAGATATTATCTCTCCATTAGGAGCACAACACAAAGCCTTTGTCAAATCATTTCTGGCGTAACAAGATATATTAAGAAGGCCGGTGGTGGAGATGAAATGGCAGTAAGTGTAGTCCCAGGCCTGCCACTGGTGGAGGGATGAGTGCTGAGACCGGGGGAGTCACAGCACACTCCATCCTATTCTGCTCTTTATTTACTGAAGTTGCACTCTCTCAGCTGAGGATCAGTCAGATGTGGGGGGCCACCCCCCCTACACACACACACACACACACACACACACACACACACACATTGCCAGCAGAGAGTTGCTCACATAAGGCACCATATTGCTGAGCGTTGGGTCTGTGAAAATAGAGTTTCATAGTCATTTGCACACTGAGGCAGAGCCTTATGTGGTTCCACAGTAATGGTAATATGCAAAGGTGTTTTTTTTTTCTGAAGTCTGCGGTTTGGGAGCAATCACCCAGATTGAACCATTGTGGCCAGATATCTGCCAATTATACAAGGACTCTCTAGAATATTAAATGGATGCTTGGATAAAAGAAATGCCTCAAATCCTAATCAGAGGGGCACTACTAATGGAATTTGCTTATCCTCATAATATTTTTCCCTTCACTGATCGGAGATGCATATTCTCTTTTCATATATTCTTTTAAAACCAGAGAAAATTAACATCTTAATGTGTTTAATTTGTAATCTCTGAACCCTCAGTGCTGTATGCTTATTCATTGTGACAGAAAACACATTGATGGATGCAGTATGTTACATTTACACTCCCGATATGCTGCCATCCAGTGTTATTTGTGGAATGTGACTTTGACTTTGATTAAAAACAAAAACTTAAAGTGTGCATTTGTGTGTCCATCTGCCTGCCAGAGCAGTTGTAAATACTTTGAGGTGTTTCCCCACTAAAGCCTCTGCTATTCAGCCTTCTGGTGGCTTCAAGCCTGCCTGTGACAGAGTGAATGCTAAATAAAGCAGGCAGGTCAGACAGTCTATATTAAATTACCAAGAAAACACACAGGGAAAACCAAATGTCTTTGAGTAGAGGAAGTACACTGAGGCACAACAGCTTAAACAGACATGAAGATTTTTAGGGCAACGAGGATGGTATGTGAAATGCTGTGATAGGTCTTTGTGAGTTTTATGAATTTGATGCCTTGCCTGGTGAGGTGTGGGAGGATTAATAACTACTAATTTCCCTCCTTCTGCTGAGTTATCTGTCGTACAGAAAGTTTTACGCGCAAAATCCATACTATCTCTGCACAGTGCCCTGTGCCGCCTGGAAAAAACGTTATTAGAAAAGTCAATTCAAAGGATGAAATACAACTGCAGTCTTGTGTGGCTGGAGTGAATTAGCCACCTCATCACCTTATGCAAAAGTCAATGCTGGAGATTATTGTGCACCTAGTCATGACTGTCCTTGTGCTAAATGGCATATGGCTCCAGAAACCAACTGCATTTAAGATGGACTGAAGAAATACTGTATTATATGACCCGAGGAACCGTTCTGGCAGAATAGCCACGTGGCAGCATGCAATGCCACACTGCAACCTTGAAGGTGGAAGACAGACTTATGGAAGGAGACTCACTTTTCTATGGTGTCTTCAGCAGTGTCTCCAGTTTACTGATGGCCTGGAACAAAAACAATTTCATACTTGGCTCCTCAGGCTTGATGTGGGACTGACCAACTCACTTCGATCCTTAAGCACAGCCACGTTCACCTTGAGCTCTTGTCTGGTGTTCCAGTTTTTGTGAGGAACTGGGCTAAAGTGTAAAAATATTACACAATTCAAAATTGTTTTTCCCTGACCTGACAAGTCTTTGGTCTTGTGTAACTGGTCACACATTAACGCAGCTGTGAACATCACTAAGACTAATTGTGAATGTGCCAATTACAGAAGTAAGATCAAATAAACTTTCTAAACTAATTTAAAAGCTTCCGAAAGGCAGAGTCCAGAGGGACAGTGCAAATCTGAAAAAATGGTGAAACGTGCAAGAGCATGAAGATAGGGATGAGGCTTAGAAGAGATGGCTGTAGTTATCATTTATTTATTTAAAAATTAACTCAGTTTTATCAATGTAGCACCATGAACAAGACACATGGTCTCAAAGTACATTATGGAGCCAGAGACCTAAACCCATATCAAACACAAGGTGACAGTCCAACTGCCTTTTAGACAGAACAAAATCAGATATTGTCATTGGAACCTAACTACAATGGCATTGTTATCCTTTGAGTATTTGGGTATTTGAAGAATGGGATGCACATTTAAGGGTTTTCAATCTGTATCTCAGTGTACACTTTCCCCACAGCCCTATGTGTCTGCACTGGAAACATCCTGGCCTAGGGTCAGTTTCACATTAGACCAGCAGCAGTGGGTTTTACTGTGCATTCTACATGTGAAGCTCAGCTCTGCCAATCAGTGTGAAAGATGGGGTGTTGGGTCTTTGCCTTAATTATGGTGTGTAGCAGGGTGCACACCTTTGTGCTGACAGCAAATGAGCGATGTGGATAAATAAGCGAGAGTGAGTGTTCCTGCCCGTGAGGAGAAGGCTGGGGCTGGGCCGTCTGTGAAAACCATGCTGAGTAATGGAAGTGGCACACACTAGGAAGATAAAATATGAATCAGTACAGACTGAAAAATTATGCACAGCAACTCTTTACTGTGAGCTCTGGGGTCATGCTCAGTGATTTTAGGCTGACAAGTTCCAGGCCAACTTTTGATAAAAAAGGAATTTCAGTGAAAATCTTGACTTTCTATTTTTATCACACTTTTCATATATTTTTTCTCTGACATATTCTTTTCATTTCTTTATTTTGTATATATTTATTTACATACACACAATAAGTATAAATATGTCTCCAAAAGAACAAGTCCCAGCAAAAGGTGGATGATGTGCGTACTATATGTATGCCTCTGTGTGTAACAAAAACCTGAACTACATCAAATGTTATTAAAAAAAGAAAGTGTGCAAGAAAAAAAGAAAATTACATTTAAAACACATTTTAATACTTGTCAGGATACAGCTTATTTAGACATGATAAAAACATCTTACATGTACATGTACAGCATGATACTTGTTTCTATATTAATATCTCACTATGTTGTATGACCTTTACAAATCTAGAAGCCACAACCAATCGTCTTTTTAAATGTCAAATTGTTGTTTTGTGCATTATCAAATCTTTAATACCTATGTGCATGCTTTAATTAATATCTGTGTAATGCTTCAGCAACTGCTACAAGACAGAGCAGAAGATTTTCTGTGACAGCATTCATGGTGACAAAAATGCAAGATAGAAAATGGTGCTTTTTTAATATCTTTTGCTAACTTACAATCTTTTTTGATAAAATCTAAACATGTTTCGAAAAAAGATCCTGCAAAATGTCTACATGGTCCAATTGAAATATCAGTTTGTTTTATCCTTGGGTGTTGACAAAGGTTATCAGTGTGAAAAAGCAAACTATGATAAAGCGCTCTGATGCAATCCATTATTTTTTTCAATTTTGTGCCTGTTTCTCAGACAATTTCTGTGAATTAGCACATCTGCTCTCAAACAGGCCTGCAGCAAATTTTATTTTGTCTAATGTGATTTGTGCAGATGCCCAAATAAATAAGTCAGAAAGTAGTAATAAACTTGCCTCACAGTAATGGAGTCCACATGCACCAATCCTCTTGGTAATAAGGAATTTACAGACAAAGAGATATTGGCAGGGAATGCACAGAACACAACCTCAATTGTGTGCATGTCAGCACTTCAGCATTGACTGCAAAACATCCAAGTGGTACTATTGTGCCTCCCAGAGAAACAAACACAATGCTAATCATTCTGATTACACACCTGTTGCCTATGGACTCCCAACATTGTGATCTAGCGTCTGCACACTTCAATTTATGATAGGATCTTTATTTTTTTCCCAAGGCATAATGTTACGGCCAGCACTGTTTGTGTTTTCCTCACATCTGTTTTGACTGTTGACAAAATAACTCAAGATATCTTGGGACTCTTGGTAAATAACACTGTTGGTAAACAGTTCAGGAACAAACAAGCTTCAGTTAACTAGACTGTTTTCTGCTGACAGCTATGCATTTTAAAGCACATGGATTTACAAAAAAATAATTTCCCCTAGGTTGTCAAGGTAAAAATATCTCTTCTTGAGCGAGTCCTGATGATGCAAACTAGATTTTACTCAGAAAGTTAAAGAGACTCTGAGACCCATAGGGCCTATCACAAATAAATTCTGAATATTCTGCTTTGCTGAAGAAAAGATTCAACATCAAGAGACTATAAGATTGAAGGGAGGAAACATATGAAGAGTTTGGTTCCAAAACACTATAAATCCAGTTTTGAAAATATTAAAAAGCCCCAATAATAGCTAATATATACCTGAAAAACAAAATGTAAAAAAATGATTTCTTAAAACGAATTAAAATGGTTGTTAAAGCATTTTGAAACCAAACTCTTCATATTGTATTTTGTATTCAAATCATATTGCTCTAATTTGCCTAGGGCCAGGAGTTGCAGTAAAAAAGCATACATGTGAGAAATGCAAGTCCCTCCAGAGCATCAGCCCATTACATGAGAGATACAGCAGCAGCCCATTATATGAGAGATACAGCAGGAGCTTGATATAGGGTGAAATACCTTCAGTAGATGCTAATATGTCACGTGCTTAAGTGGAGGCTAAAGGCCTAATCAAGATTTACATTACACTTCAGAAATTCCAATATATTTTATGCTAATACACAGTATCCTCCATAGAATTCAGCAGCGTGTTGGGGAATTCCGTATTCATGTTTTGTTCATGCACTTAAAGGGCAAGTCTCTTGTCTTTTACGCATCAAATAGATGTTGTGTATCTTGTATGTTTTGTTGATATAATTGTTGTAGGCTTATTATCTTGTAAATGTCACACTGTACCCTGTAGCGAAATCATTTTTTGAAGAGACAATAGTCTTCCATTAAGCGCTTCTGCACCTTGATTGTCATTTCCTGCTGGTTGTCCTTTCTAGTGAACTCGTTACATGTCTTTATATGCACATACGTGACTGAAATAGGTTCAGTTCAGAGGGACAGAACCAGTAATGTAAAAAAAAAAAAGTCTTTGAGGAGCTGTTGTATTGATATGCTATAGGGGTATGTGAGTGACATCCAACCAGAGAGGTGCCTGGAAGAAATATTTCAGTGACCTGAGCAGTCATGCATTCCCTGCATTTGCAGGCAGGGGCATTTGGTAATCCTCCATAGCAACACTGAGGGGGAAAAGATCAAGGAATATGGTATTCAATACATTATTGACCTTTATTGCCAACTGTTTAATTTTCTACTCACAGCTACTTTGGATTGAAGTTTTTTCCTCATACAACTCTCTGTGGGTTGGAAACTTAGATGTTGTCTAGTGTCATGTCTGAGAATAAAGGTTGTTTTATATAGTTATGTTATATTATTAATATTCAACAACCGATACATTTTGGATGGCAAAAGTGAAAACATTTCAAGGCCTTCAAGAGTTGTGAGGGAGAAAAGGCCAACCTATTGTGCTGGTGAGTCCTACAGATGAATTACTCACTGTCCATTTAAGCTACTGAAAATACGATCTAAACTAATACATTGTATGTAAGTAAGGGATAATGAACGACATGGCATGTGTATAACAGTGAATACTGCACATTCAAGGTGGTGATAAGGCCTTTACACTTCAATAAGTGCGATATTCACTGATATACGCACACTGTGGAGTTCATTATCCCGCTTATATCACCTTTGCCATGTCTGTGCTATGTAGTTTTGCTAACAATTTACGTTTTGAAAGCTAACATAAGCTCACTTGCAGAACTACTTCTTTCTGCCGCACATTGACTAATTCAAAACTGGAGTAAACTGCCGTTACTAGTTCAAAATCGATGGTTGCTATGACCAAAAGCGGGTTGTTAGTTCATTCTGTCGTTGTCACATTGAATAAGGGATGTCGTAGGATACCATGGGATATCCTCACTCCTAGTGCTTCCTAGAATGCGTCTCATCTAATCAGAAATTGCTAAATAGTTCGACCAGACCTAACTATATAACTGAAAATAATGCATGTTCTAAATACTGCATCACAATAGGAAATTTGATCAAGCAGTGGTACAAATCATATTACTATACAGTAATATAGAGTGTATTTTAGTGTAATGATTACATTTCTGTAACAGAGACATACTTGATGCTTCTCAACCATTTTAACTTCTAGAGAATATAGTTAGCAGCAATTTTAACAATTACTGCAACATCTACAGTATCTATACATTCACACAGCATTCCTCAGATTTGGGGTTCGTTTCTTGTTTGGCATATGCATTAATCTCTACATTTAGCCTCTTTCTTACTGGTCATTATAGTGGGGCTGTGGAGATGGCAAAAGTACACACTTACACACACATACTCCAGTAGAAGTATAGATATATATGTAAAATAAGACTCTGGTAGAAGTGTAAGTACTGACTTAATTTCCTTACTCAAGTAATAGTGAAAAGTACAGGCTAACATTTCTGTTGTTTTTAAAAGCCAAAATAGTGACCCAGGTCAATTTGACCCAAGCAGTATGAAAGGGTGCAAAATTTTAACATAATTGAGAAGCTGTTTTTTTTTCAAGGTCCAGTCATTTTTGATCGTAACACTGCAGGGGTAACAAAATTGAATAAAGCACCCTAAAAGAAAGACAGAACTGGTATCATTAAATACAACATTCAACTGTCCAAACTATATTTTAAGTGAGAATGATCTATAACATGGAATGGTTTGATAAGATACAAAGGAGCTGTATTTTTTGTATTTAGATTTACAGAGATGTGGAGACTCTTTAAGCGACCATGACATTTGACCTCAAAGAGTGACAGATCTTTGGGGGTTGTACTTATGAAATGAGTTTTCTATGCTCCTAAACATGGAAATACATGGAAATACACAAATATTTTACATTTCTATCACATGTAGATCCTAAGGTACACCTGTTTTTAATTCCATGCATAGAAATATCATATCCTAGAAGTCAATGACCTCTAGCTGACCCCAGAGGTAAAACTGAGAATGCCACCACATCTTAAATTAAATCTTATGTTATCAAGAACAAACCCTGAAAATTTCATGCTTCTTTCATTTTGTGCACAATTGTTATGCTTAACAGCCTCACTAGAGCACGTTTGAGCACGTTTGAAACAGCCCTGAATAGGTGCAGTCCCAATTAGTACAAGACTACTCTGGGGACAATCAATATCTTCTGGGTGTCCAGCTTGCATTTCCACAGCCCAGGCTTTGGCACCTTTCACCAGACTGCATGAGCACAAACACAACTGTATAGTATCTGTATGCTCTTTGAGTGAAGCATGGCATCATCTTGTCAGATTGACAGCCCAGACTGGAAAAAAGGCCACGATCATGATGCAGTGTCAACACTGAACATCTTCTGAGAATACTGAGTGATGAGTCATCATTCCAAAATTGGTGTCTGTTAAGGTCCTGCAAGAGCCAAGATAGAATAATAAGCTAAATGAATAAAAAAACAAAAAAAAAACATGAAGCTAAATGAATAATAATTAAAAAAAAACAAATAGACATCTAAGTATTTCATTTAGCTGTCATTTTGTTTGACAGCTGCTATGTTGAACATTACGTCTCTGAACTCATTATGAGCTGTGGACACACTATGTCAAACTTTAGGGCATCCAAGCACTCATCACAAATCTCTTAGATAATGTAGCTGTAATCTGCTCTGTAGCCTGTGTCTACATTACTGAAATACTGGTAATTGTGGACATGATTTTTAAACTGGATGCATTTGATCTATGCCTGTCACATACCTCTGTTGTAAGTTAACAAAACTAGTTTGTTGTGTTTCCCATATTGTCAATTTCCCTCGACATATAGCTCATTTTTTTTTTTGGACTGTATGTGAACCTCAGGGAATGATTTAATCTTTTCCTGTTTTATAGTAGTGTTGTATGTTGATGTCCTGTTTGTTACTGTATGTAATGTGTGGACCCCAGGAAGAGTAGCTGATGGGATCATCAGCTAATGGGGATCCTAATAAAATATCAAATATCAAATTAGTGTTTTCTAAGGTACAACAGAATTCTACCTGCACTATATGCAGTAGCACAAAAAACACTATGAAACGACAGCTAGCTTACACCAACATAAATACATCTTCTCAACACGGCATCTTTAGTTGGTATTAGGTATGATTTTCGACATGGTTCATTCATAATGTGAAAGTGCAGGCATTATACTATTAAACTATGTTGAAATAAGAAATTTGGCCATTTTAGCACACACATTTTATATGTCAAAATAGCTCAGGAGGGTCCTTTGCGAAAAGCGACTGCTTTTGCCGTGGGGGGTCACAATGAAATCAGATGCAAAACTCTAGACAAAAGTCTATTTGCGATTAATTTACAGAAATATATTTATATAAATTTAATAAACTTTATTATTAGTCCACCTCCAGCTGGATTGTCTAACTGAACATATTCAATATGCTTTTTGGTGAATATTTATTTCTATATCTATGTTCAGTAACTCAGATACAGAATGTGCTGATATATTTTATAGTAAAAGTACATGCAAGTCATGAAAAAATATAAATTGACTGAAATTGCACAATTTTGAAGTCATACAAATGTGACATCAGCAATTTGCACAGATGGAAGGTCTTTATGTGGAAACACAATAAAGCCTACACAGTGCATTAATAAGTAGGGCCCATAGGCACATATACTCCCTTATTGTGCACTAATGCCGGAGTCAGGGCAATATATTTCAAATATAATGTCAAATATCCCTGAATTATGACTTCTAATAACCTGAGGAGAGTGGAGCAAAGCATCTCCATCTGATAGAAAATGACAGCCTTCTATTTAACCTCTGCCCACTTAATGATTTATTAAGGCTAAGACATGACTGTGAATTTTGTCTAATATATTTTACATGACAATTCTGACAACTTGAGTGGAGGTTGATATTGAGGACAAAGTATAAGTTATAGGCCTTTTATGCGTTGACAGGCTCTCACTCTTTCTCACCTTCATTCAAAATCTGTCTGTCTTGCTTATTGTAATAAAGCAACTTCATTAAAGAGACAGACAAAATTAGCTCTTTTGTTTCAGTAAAATATTTGCTGGCAGAACACTCTGAAAAGAGTCCAAATAGTCAAACAGTCAATAGGTCATGAACCATGCTCATCACAACATACAAACCTGACAATACTACAGTATATTTCTTATAATGACACCAGTGTAAAACAATCTTGTATATAATATCATCTAGTTTTTTATTACAGAATATCAGCAATTCCATCAAATCTATTTAATCACCTGGCTTTGATAACTACTCAAACGAAACCATTTACACCAGAGAACTTTGAGAGAGTTTGATCTTGTTGCAACTGTATACCTGACACTGTCAAATTGGATCTGGCAAATGTAAATGGATCTCATTTTGCGATGAACTCTGCTATTCAAATACAATCTTATATGTAAAAACATGCATGTGATCTTTCTCACGCAGTAATTGTCTTGTGTCACAATATGCAAAAAATTAATTTAAGGATTGCATCTTGAAACCGTATATTGCTTTCTACCCAATCACATCTTGTTCTAATAACAGTGCTCTGATTTTCAGTATATTAATTTTCATTAGACATCAAAAGAAAACCCATCTAAATTGCTATGATGATGTGGCTCATTGGAGGTAATGGGAAATCCTTGCCACTTAGAAGAAACAAATCAAATCTTACTGAGACCATTAGCCCAGATGAGAACAATACATCTGGACAAACTCCACATGAGGACTGGAGAGGCAGGTGGGGGATGTGATATTTGCATTGGGAAAGAAAAAACATGTTCATTTTGCAAAGGCAAATGATGGGACAGTCAAAAGGTAATTGTATTGGGCTTTCATTGTGCAGAAGAGTATTGTACTTACCAGACAGAATGTATGGAAAGCATAGGCATGGAGAAATGATTACCCCTGAAGTGATCTTGGCGGATATATTGGTGTTGTGGTGGGTCTTATGCAATATTGGTCCTGCGGAGTTAAACTAATGAGACTCTCACACCAAGGGGTGACTCATGCTGTGTCTTCATTAATAACTCTATCTATAGGAGTCCAATCAGTCCTTCACTGATTTCAATCACATCATTTTACATGAATGACCTTTTACTACAATAATCAGCCATGACCATGGCTAAGTGAAATCTCTGAACTAGGCTACCAGTCAGCCTTCTCAGAACATAAACAACATGCTACAAAAATGCCTGTTCCTGGCTTCCCTGAGAGGTCAGTTTGGCAATGAAGTCTTCTTAGCTTGCCAGTCTGAGACTTTCAGGGCCATTTTCTCCTTGGTTGATGCTCTTTATCTGCTCCACTCACTCCCCCTCCCTCATTCTCCACTACTCCTTGCCTTCCTAGTTGGAGGCCGTCAAGCAGCTCTTATCTGGGCACACAGGAGCTCCACTTCATAGGGAACTACCGGGAAGTAGTTCTTCTCAAGGCAGCATTTCCTCTCTGCATCTCACTGCTTGACAGCCACTCCTGTAGTTCCTCCCCTCCATGTAGATCTCAATTCCCCAGCTGCCACGTGTCTCTTCCACCAGATTTTCATGTTTAAATAACTCTGTTTGTCTCCATGCATATTTACCTCAACATCTCTATGCAAATGAAAAGATGCTTAAGCTGAGGACTACTCCCTCCATCCCCCTCAGAGAGAGCTCAGGTAGTCCAGGCGGCAAAGGTGTTTTGATCAGATCAGTCATCTCTCGAGGAACCTTATTCCGATCTCATGTATCCAAGCAAACTCCCCAATGGATCCACTGTCAATCACTAAATATCTCCTTGGACCAACAAAAGACTGTGTGCATAATGTACACTACTTACTAAGTACTCTCCTGGATTGTGTCTCCATAGCTATAATGAGGTTTTCTCAGAGACAAACATCAAAAAGATGCATGGCATAATGAGACAGGAAGTATTGCATGGTAACATGATGACACACAATATAATGTTCTATGGCAGTTATCCTCAGAATGGTGGGTGAGAGAAGACTCTTTCTACTGCGCTTTCTACTGCATAAATGTAAATGCAAATGTAAGAATGTATTCATAAATGTATATCTCTTTTGTGCCACATTCAGGTGATTTTTTTTTTTTTAAAGGAAGAGGTCTTAATGATAATAATTGTCTCTAAAGGTTAGTCTTCATGAGTGACCAAATTTCTTTCTGCATTTTTGAGTTGCCGTATTTTTTTTCAGCTCAACACAATCAAAACATTATTATTTAAACAGGACAGATATGTTAACACTCACATCCTCAAAATGTTTTATTTTAACCACTAAAATTGTCACTGTGCTGTTCAGTGTCTTCACAGTATGGGCAGATTCACCGCCCTGAACACATGCATGTCTCTTCGTTTCCATGTTATTTCTTATGATCTGTGGCCACAAAGCACACACAGCCTACCCCTCAAGATCAAATTATTTAGTGATTAGAGAAATCATATGCACGTCTTCCAGAATAACCCAGGTCGCAGGCTCATTTTCTGCTCTGGGAGTCGATTAGTCACTTCTGCAGGGGTGGTACATGAAAACAAAAGGTCTCAGCGGCCCTGGGCTCATGTTTTATTCCATATCACCTCATTGTGAGATTGATCATGCCTCCTTCTCTTTAGCTGCAGTGCTGTCCATGATTAATGGGCTTCAACACATTTTTCACAGCAGTTTGTGCATTAGTGTGTGAAGATGATCAACTGGTGGGAATGTCATGAACCTCCTCTGTCTTTCTTTATCTCTATTGCACTGCCTCAGCAGTTGGTGGGTATGTTAGGAGGATGTAAGTGAGGAATGTAACAGCCATAATATGTGTATAGCATAACAACGTTTAGATGTATTTTGGTTCAACAGACCCTATATGTAACAAATATTCAGCTTATACATCTAAATGGCCTTACTTCTGCAACAGACCACTGTAGTTCTTCACTTCTGGAAAACAGAAACAAAGGTCCCAATAAAATAAAATAATGTAGCCATTACTAAATAGCTTGTTTATTGATTGATTGTTCATATGTAGTTTATTTGTATAATAACCTACATTTCAGTTATTAAAATGATGACAAAATGATAAATAAAATGATGAATGGCAATATGATCTGACACCTTAATGATAAAAGAAGTAAATCACACACAGCTGGAATTATGTGGCCTAATAAAAGTTACTTATTTTGTGTGCATGTGTCAGATGTATGCATTTTTAGCATCAGACAATATCAGTATGTTTTTTTAATTATCTGGAAGTCCAGTGTCATAAAGGATTTAAGCCATTCACACTCTTTGAATTTGAACACCACAGTGTGGTAAACACCATCACTGGGGTCAAAAGTAGCATAGTGTTGCAGAATTGTTCATGTAGACAGTCACACTTCTTTACATTTTTCTGACTGGCCCATTTTTAGTAGTTGTTTCGCAGTTTGAGATTGTTTCTGTTTCTGTTTCTTTGTACTTGGCACTTTTATCCAAAGTGACATACAATACAAAAATACTATATTCAAACAAACAGATAGATAGATAGATAAATAGATAGATAAATACTTTTATTATCCCATAGGAAATTCTGGATTTCTCAAGCCTCCACAGCATGGCATACATATGACATACATAAATTATAAAAATACAGAGAATAAATCATATTATGTGTTGGTTTTAGGGCACTAATTTCTTTAGTGTGGAAGTAGTGTGGATGCAATGTTAACCCTAGTGCAAAGGTGTCAGCGCAAGTACATTTACAGTGCTGATTCTGTTCCAGGCAGAGTATAAGTGTAAGTAGGCTACACATTACACAACACAGCAATATATAAAAAAGTGAGGTCTGTGCAATGGGCTAATATAGCCCAGTAAGAGGCCAGCAATAGTCCAGTCCAGGCTTGGCTTGGGTAAGGTAATTAAAAGAAAAGTGAAAAGTAGACCAGGTGAGGTCCAGGTATAGGACATGGGGTCACTGTGTGGTGTAGAATCAAGTAGCCCAGTCTATCTCAGCCTGTCAGTTGAGCATATCAGGGGCAAGAGTCTGCCACTGAACATACTCCTCTGTCTGAAGAGTGTGTTGTGCAGGGGGTGATGGTCATTGTTCAGTGTTCAACTGTAGATGATTTGTCACACACCATCACACAGTCCTCCACATGGCTCCTGTACTCCCGCTCCTGTCCATCTCTAATACACTGAACAATTGTAGTGTCATCAGAAAATCTCTGCATGTAACATGTCTGAGAGTTGTATCTGAAGTCAGAGGTGTACAGAGTGAACAGTACAGAGGCTAGACTAGAACAGTTCCCTGTGGCGCACGAGTACTGCTTACAACAGCCTTAGATGTGAGGTCCCCCAGTCTAAAAAACTGGGGTCTTTGTGTGAGGTAGTCTGTGATCCAGGTTACCAGGCGTAGGTCCACTCTCATCTGCAGTTGTTTGTCTCTGAGGAGGAGGGGCTGGATGGTGTTAAAGGAGCTGGAGAAGTCAAAGAACATGATTCTCACAGCACTGCCTCCTTTGTCCAGGTGAGAGTGCACTCTATGTAGCCGACAGAGAATGGCATCCTCCCCTCCCACCTTCTCCTGGTAGGCAAACTGTAGAGTATTTCATCTTTTAAAAATCTTTAAGCTGTCAGAGGAACATATGTCTGTGTCTAACTCATGCCACCATTTAGGTACTACAAAAGATACAAAAGATAGTCTCGACTGATCTCCTGCCATTAAAAAATTGGTGTAAAATGTTGCTTCAAATTAGTTAAGTAAATGTAACTAGTCTCTTTCAAGTTATAACTAGTTATGTTTACTTAAGTTGTTTGAGGCAACAAGTTTTCACCATTTTTTCAAGTAAGCTCGACTTTTCCTTCTTTACAGTGTAGAATAACTTGAAAGATATTATGTTTACTCAGAGACTAGTTATGTTTACTTCAGTTTCCATCAATTTTTCAAGTGAGCTTTTCTTTTTTTTCTTTACAATGTTTCTAGCTGACACAACAAGCACTCACTGGATGCGGGAAGTGGTTTTGAAGGAATATACTGTAAGGCTGGATCATATCATTGAAATAAGATGGTGCAAAGGCCAGTGTAAGATCTGAAATTAATTCTGGCTGCAATAAGAAGCCAATGCAGAGAAACTAAAAGTGGCCAGACGTAGTATAAAGTGGTCTTATAATACAGCGGCGTTAGTTAATAGTATCCCAAGTAGGAACATCACTACCTTTGGAAGACACTATAGGTGTGAATACGCTAAAATAACATGGTCATAATGGAGAAATCCAATGTGAATCAATCCATGGTGTTTAAGGCCACCCAGGGCTGTTGGTAGAAAAAAGAACAAGAAAATTTGATACAACATAGACCAAAAAGTCATTTAGCTGCTAACACTAACTGGAAAGGGCACAGAAACTCAATTTCAGTTTCCTTTTCCTATGCCCCATCCAGTTAATGTTAGCTGTCAGTTTTCTGTCTACTCTATGTGACATCAAATTAAATTGTTCTTTTACCTGCGGACAGCACTCTGTGACCTCAAACAACAGGGCTAAACAACACCCCTGATTTCCCCTTTTAAATTAGTTAGATTATTTCTTATTAGTTCTAGAGTATTCATCAGAGCCTGTTATCTGACTCATTCTCTCTCCCTGTCCTTTTTGAAACCCTCCGTCCCCCACAGCTCTGTGTAAAGAGAACAATTGAGCAATCTAACTGAGATGAATAGATGTGAATTTCAATGCATTTAAGTGAATCAGAATATCAGGTTATTACGTTAGTTGGAGCTAAGAAGAGTAGCTACATAGGCACCCCTGAAACTGAAACATTTAAGAGAAGTGGGAGATGACAGCTAGTTATCCAGACCAAGCTCAATTTCAGATTGAGGTAACTGGTCACAAATGAAGATCGACGTCTGGTCCCCTTCTGTAAAATAAAGCGATACTGATGGGCACTCAGCTCATTTAAAATATTGCTGTAGTAAGGCTGTATGTCATAAACAACTCATTTTCATAAGCAACTGCAGTGGCTCCTCAGCGTTTCCCAAGACACATCTTTTCCCAGCCCTTAGTTAAGTTTAAACTCCCAAGCACTGCAAGGCAGGCTAACAGGCTCCAGATTACACATCCCAGTGACCACAGACCTGTCCTCCTCCTCCCAACCTTCATTGCCACCGCTCAGCAGAGAAGCCAGCAAACTGTCACTGGCAGGATTACCATCCCTGCTCCCTGCTGCGCAAGATGGAGAGAATCGAGGTCATAGTAGCTGGCTGTCTGCCCAGTGACCCCCTCGCCTTGCCTGCCTCTCTCCCCAGGGCTCTCGTCTGGGGGCTATTTGTCTCCCTTGGTTCGCTGCTCCTGCATTGATCCTGGACCCCACTAATGGTGGTGGATTTCAATTCCGCTCCCTGATGTCAATGATGGCCAACGTGCCATTAGCACTGGCATCAGAGGCCTAAGGGTAAAACACCGGGCCTGCTTCTTCATCATGTAAGGCGCTCTTTCTCACACACATATGTGCATGCATGCACACACACACACACACACACACACACACACACACACACACACACAGTTGTGGAAAGTGAATGTTTTTTTATTTCTAGGAGTTTAGCTAGAGATGGCAGTGTTTACTCTCGTTAGCAGTTTACTCGCATTAGTTGGATGATTTGAAATACACATTTATGGTCTACTGAGAAACAACATTGAAGGGCACTATAGTTCAGATACGAGAGGCATTCTAGCATTGATGTTGATGGAATTAGAAAAGAAGCCAAACTACAACAAGTTACATCACATTTCATTTTTTGGTAGTTACATTTAATCACAATCTAAATATTAAATTTTAGAAATATACAGTAATAGCAGGCAACAGCTTTCCAATAACACCTTTTGAATAAATAAACTCTCTTTGAATGAGCATTAGTCAAAGTGATGGTGACAAGAGAAACCTTTTAGCCAAAGGAAACCTTGAGCAGGACCCAAATCACAAGGGGAACCAACTTGAAGCCAAGTGCTTCGGTAGTGATGAGAGCATCAGAAGTAGACAGATGAATTCATACATCAGTCAGGATAAATACATACAGAATTGATAGCGGATGCTGGCACAATTTAACAAACACCTTGCATACACAGTATAGTCATGTAATTACTGTTAGCAAAGAAACCATGAATGGCATGTCTATGTGTGCAAATAAGCTAATCACAGTTATGAGGCTTCATTTTCATAAATGAAATGATGAAGATCTCAGTAAGATCGCAATAAGATCCAAACCTATATGCAAAAATTCAAAACAGGTTTAGACACAGTTTTAGCTGGTCAGTTGACTTGACAAAAAGTAGCATCAGTAACTAAGAGACCAAGTGAAAGGCACTGACAGAGTTCACCTGACCTTTATTTATGTAACTATCAGTAATATAATGCTTATTATGTGGAGGTCTAAATGACAGTTCAAGGCCAGAGACGTTCTCATTAATTCTGTATAGGTCATGCTCTTCGCCTTGTTCTTCTTATAATTGCTGCTCCTCTCTCCCTCTCTCTCACACTGGGAGAGGCAGCACATCTCAAACTGCTTTACATTTGGGGTCACACCATGGCTTTGTGCTCTTGTCACCAGCTGCCTTGATAATGAGGTATTTACCCTCCAGGGGCAGCTTTCCCACTCCCACTGGAGGCTGCTAAATACCATACCACAGGTGGGCAAGACTACAGGTACAGACCTTCTGTCAAGGAACATGTTTCAATAGCGTCTTAAAATGGATTCAGTGATTGATAGTTCATTGTTTAATTGTCCTGATATTTCACTATTTCCTGGGTGTGAATACTTGACACAGGTCTGTAGGGACATCATGAAATGTATGGCATTTGGCCAAAAGTCAAAGATAACGACAGACATCTCTGACATTTAGAGTAGGCAGCAAATGGATTAATGCAGCACCTGCTAAAAGTAATCAGCCACATCTTCTATTATAGTTGTTATGCACAACTTCAGCATCTTATCAACAGTTACAATACAATTTTTGTGTAGCTGGTCATGGTCATCTTGAAATATTTCATACACCAAAGACCATGACTGAGTTTTGCTCAGCGAGTACATCTAGCCATGAGCCATAGGGCCTCAGCAGGTTTGGTCGGACCAATCACATTGCTCTGTCCTTAAAGAGAGTCGCCTTGGATGTACCCTAGCGGTAGCTTATCATCTTATCAGCCTGCAGAGGAAGTTTGAAAGACAACCACTGATTCCGCCCCTTGGATTGAGCCCGGTCTATTGGTCATGGCCACACTATACATTTTGACGTTATAGTCTGGTTTGTCAGGCTACAACCCCTTTGCCTAATGCATCAGCCACTTTCACATTGTTTCACTTTGTGCAAAGCTCCATGGTGGGCAGAGACTTTCTGCTTCAATCGCTACTGTTCGGTCACAATGTATGTCACATGCTGGAATGTATAGATTGAATTCAATGTTATCACTCTCAGCCCTCCCTCTGCTAGCTGATTGGCCCATCCCAGCTCAGAGACGATGCAAACCGAAGCTTACGCCTGGCTCCCTAACCGCAGTGGTGGAGCAATGACAATATGAATAGTAATATGAATGTAATTGTTGATAAGATCCTGAAGTTGTGAAGTTGCTTGACAAGACATTTGTGGTGTATGTAGCCACAGAGCCAGATACAGCATGAGGCCTAAACTAACAGGAAGTAGTCCACTCATAGTGAGTAAATATTTCAAGATTCTTCTCACCAACCTATCCAGGAGAGGCTATACCGATTTAAAATTCAATAATATTTATACAGTGCCTTCTAAAATAGTATCGTCTCATGGCATTTACAGCAAGGAGCACCAAAGAGCAACGGGGCCAAGGAAAAACTGCCTTGTGGTAGCTAGTATGGGAAGAAACCTTGGGCAGATCCGCAGCGCAAGGGGCCAACCCAACCACCAGGGGTCATGTAGGAAAAGTACAACAGTACTTATCATGATAGACTACAATTTGTACATGAACTGCTGACCTGCTGAACCTAATTTTTTATTCACCTGATGTACAGTAGGATTCACACAGGGCCTTACAACAGTATGCAAATAGCTTATATGTACATGAGGTGCATGTAGCTCTACTGGGTAAATAGATCATAGCCATATAGCAGCAAAGCCACTGTGGGAGCCCACCAATTCCCCAGGCTGTTCTCGCAGAATAATTGGGAGACAAGGAGGTCCATCTCATTGGATGTATCTTTGTGTTTTAGTGTTTACACACCATAATAAAGATGATTGCAGAGCCCAGGAAAGTACCAGGAGAGTCATTATTTTTTTCCTAGTTTTTCTATTTCAGTGATAGCTGTCAGAGTGAGATAGACAGAAGGCTTGAACCTAAACAGTCTTATTAAAGTTTAAGTTGGAAGCCAGAAACCAAGGATGTTGTGTTGTTAGTAGTGGAATAACCTCACTCTATTCTTGAGATACTAATGTACGAGCTGACATAGTGTCACAAGAAAGAAGATTGTTTTGCTATTTTCCTGTTTTAAACCACCCCCAATTATTTGAAAATCCCAAATGAAAAAATACCCATGTCACCAAAGCTTTTAGGATGCAATTCTGGGCCTTCAGCTCCCATTTGATGTTGAAAATGGCAAGCATCAAGGCAAGCACAGGATTATGATTTTCCTCAAAGTCACCCACATGTCAGCTCTATTGATTCCGCTGGCTGCCAGAGTCAATGACCATGTGATTATCATCAAGCACGTCAACCGCTCACATAGTGCAGTCGGCTCAGATGCCAGCACAGTGGCAGCCACAATAATGACTCATCTCCCATTGAGATCAGCGAATACCAAGGGTCTCCATCTGCCACCCAAATCATAAACAGCAAGGGGCACTGTTGTATTTTTCACCTCACAACAGCTATCGATGAACCCATTGCATTCTCAAAATGCTAATGCTAATTTGAAGCATGCACACCATAAAAGTCTCTGGAAATATCAGATGGAGGAAGCAACCAACTGAATCATTTTGCCTATTAATGCAATAAAAGCAACCAGGTTTTTTGTCAATTTTTGACCAGTATGACTAATTTCTTGGTTAGGTTCGCACCACAGGCTCATTACACAGCCATACCCTTATCTTACAGAACGAATGACCCCATTTGAAACACATTATTGGGGAAAAAAAAACAATTATGAATATTTTTGTGTGTTAGTGACAGCTGCAGGGATTGCTATCTCATCAGGATGATCAAAGTGCATAGAGCAAAAGCTTTTCATGATGCATGCTCATTAAAGTTGAGCCAAAAATGTGTTTATCAAACCACTCAACAAAAGGGAAGATGCTAATGAATACTCTTTTATCAATACTTCACCTTTAGTTGATGTGACGAATTATCCCCTATTTATTTTGTCCCAATTCTGCAATGTGAAAAAACATTTTGTGTCATTGTCGCGAGCAAAAATCAATAACAGAGTCAATAGAAATTACAACATGCCATCAGTTTAAAAAATATGTATTAGTTTCATAAGTGTTTCATAGATTCACTGATAAGACTCAATTAAAACACAGAATTGCAATCAATAATATGGAATTTGTTGTATACTGAGCTGTAATTGTTAACCTAATCAAAAACTAAAATGTTATCAATTGATGTGTCTATAAATCCACACCTTGTATCTTCTCACAGCAGTGTGCTTTTAATCTTATCAAAAAAAATTCCACCCTCAACGTTGGCACTGCCTGTCGTCAGATGTTTCTGATGGTAGCAAAAGAAAGGGAAGACTTTCAAGAAGGTGCATCACTGAAATCTCCAGCTGCCTGCTTTCCCTTTACTCTGAATGTTCGTCTGTGCAACTCTGGAAGATAGCTGGAAGGTTCAGTTTTCTCACACAGGTTCAGTATGACTTCACCTTGGCTCCAGCAAAAAGGGAAAAGAAGAGCGCTCATGTCAATCCATGTCTCCACATGACAGCTATGCTCCTCAAAGGACCTCCTGATGCATCACTAAGGCAACACATGGTTAACTATACTTATCACCCCTCTCCACCACTTGCCACAGGAGACAGCTCACCATTTTGAAAGGATGATGGGAGAATGGTAACTGTCTCGCTAAGTCTACATTTCCACGTTTTACATGAGAGAAAGAACTATTATTAGAATACATTTGAGTTGGGACGCAGCACATATGGGCACAGTTTTTCATTACAGCTATTCATATGTTCAGTAAGTTTTACAACAAATGCTAAAACAACTCCATTTTCTTTACAGTGGGGAAAAACTGAGTTTGCTGCATGGCGTAGCCTCCAGGGAAGTTCCTCATCTCACTGTGTACACAGTTCAATTGCAGACTGACTCTGCCTGCACTAAGGGGAAACATACACTCCAGACTGCTGTCTAGTGGGTTTGATTAACGTTAGCTGCCTGGCTCTGCCGCCGAGCAGAGGTGCCCCTGGTCGATGTCACTTGACTGCTGTCCATCTCAGCTATCTAGCCAATGACAATGAAGTGGAGGCAGATGCCAAAGCAAATAGGCCATTGTAGTTCACAAGAGTTCACCTCATGACAACTGACAGTTGACTTCTTCAGACAAGGATTTAATTTATCTTCCTGAGAAAAAGCAATAAAGCAACCCCTCCTCTCTCTTGTTTCAGACAAAAAGCCTCCTTTAAATAATGGTCATAGTGTCTGTGGGTTCTGAGCTGTAAAACTGTATATGAGAGTAATCTGCAGGTCTTTAGTTCTATTTTTTGGCATAATTGTGAGCTGTACCCTATTTGCATAATAGCCTGGTCTATGCATAAGCAATTGGTTGGAATGAGGTGGCTGTGCAGCCACTGGTTGGAGTGGGGTGGCTGTGTATGATGTGTGTCTGTAATGATGCTGCACTGAACATGCGGTAATCAATTAGTGGAGAGGCTGGGCTCTTGTTCGGCTCAAAAGCTGTGGCACTTGCAATGACCGGGTAAGCAGCATTGAGTGAGCTTGGTCAGATTTCGCAAACCATGCTTGCTTGTTTTTTCTCTCTCTGTCTTCATTTGTTCTCCCCTGGGTAGCAGCCTGAGGATGCCCTGTTTGTGGTGCTCCAGAATCCTATGTGCTGATTCTGTGTTGGGAGTTAGATTGCGGTGCAAATGAGAGGGGAGTGTGAGGACTAGGCCCTGGTACGTAACCGCTGGTCTACCAGCTTCAGTTCTTAAAACTGTTTAACGCAACATTATCCACTCCAACAGGTTTCGTGGTGGCAGAACTGAGGGAGAACACAAGATGGCACCTTTGGGCACCTATAAAGCGCAGGCGAATGTTCACCTCATAATCACCTAGAGAATAGTACAGAGAGAGCCCTTTGAGCACATTCGCATAATCCACGCCAAACCGGTGAGCCCAATCTCAACATTGCAGTTATGCAGCTAACAGGGTGGAGCCACACGCACGCTCATAACACCCAGATTACAAAGGTGGGTGAGGTGTCCCCTCTCATCCTCCTGGTGTTGGCAGCGGAAAGGATTGAGTGAGTATGCCAAACCGTGCCTCTCGGACAGTAGATCCCTGCAAGTGGGTAGTGTCAAAGGTTCCCCTTGTAGCAGGGGAATCAGGACTGAGAACCATGTCTGTGTAGGCTAGTGGGGCGCTACCAAGATCATGGAGTGCTTCTCTATACACACTCTGTCCTGTCCACCACCGTCTGAAGGAGGGCAAATGGGGGGGGGGAAACAGCATGTGAGACCACGAATGTGCAAACGCATCCGTGCACATAGGGGAGTTGTCGTTTGATATCAAGAACCACAGCGGACAGTGGAAGACGCGAAGACGTCCACTTGAACTGTCCCCAACCTGTTGACACGGCTCCCTGTGTGGTGACCCTGTAACCAAGTAGTGGTGCACCTCATCAGGCAGGTCGGGGAAGACCGGGAGGGGATTTGGAGTTAGGCAACAGATTCTCTGAGATATGGGTCCCCAGGAATTTGAAGCTGGAGACACATTCAACAGCCATGTCGTTGATATGGATGGGGTCATGAGTGTCTCCCTTCTCCCTCCTGAAGTCCACAATGAGCGCCTTGGTTTTGCTGGCGTGCAGGAGCACGATATTGTCAGCGCACTATGCAGCTAAGCACTTTACCTCTGCCCTGTAGTCCGACTCATCATTGCCACTGATGAGTCCAATCATTGTGGTGTCATCTGTAAACTTTATGATGGAATTGGATCCATACATAGGCCTACAGTCATGGGTGAACAGGAAGTAGAGGAACAGGCTCAGCATACAGCCCTGAGGTGCACCAGTGTTGAGTGTGATGGAGATGGAGCTGTTGCGACCTGACCTAACATGCTGGGGTCTGTGGGTCAGAAAGTCCATGATCCAGTTGCAGAGGGAGGTATTGATTCCGAGATCCTCAAGTTTTGTGAGTGCTGAGCTCCTGTTGCTTCGGTAAGCAAATCAAATTGAAGTGGATCAAGTGTGGGGGGCAGACATTTCTTGAGGTGTGCCAGGACCTCAAAGCACTTCATCACAATGGGTGTTAGGGCCACAGGGGAATAGTGATTCAGGCACTTTGGAGAGGAGTATTTCGGCACTGGCACTATAGAGGTGGTTTTGAAGCATGCTGGTACTGCTGCTTGGCCGAGATACAGGTTGTATGTAAAGACTCCAGTAAGCTGCTCGGCACAACCTCTGAGCACACATCCAGAGATTCTGTCAGGGCCAGCAGCCTTACGTGCTGATCACCGAAGCACTTGAACTTTCAAGCGGCGAAGTCGCTAGAAGGGTTCACACAGTCAGAAAGTCGCTGAAAGGTGAAAGGGGAAGTCAGCACGCATTTGCCTGCGCTTTATAGCCTTGGGGCTGCGCCTAGTGCATGTGCACTCAAGCCTGATGACAGGCACTGTTATAGAGGGTTCAGCAAAATAGTATACCCAAAGGCGATATCCTAAAAGGTGCCGTCGAAGTACTTCAACTGAAAGAGAACTAATGTACTTTCATCCGTGAGTGTAAGCCTCTCATCCCAGGATAATTTTACCTGTATATTCAATCAAGCAACTCTGATCAGTACTCTTTCCTCTACGCTCTTAGGTTAGGTCCTAGTTGTCAGTTGCAGTTGCCTTCTAATCAGCCAATACTTGCGCTGCTGTTCTGTCTCTGCTATTGTCTTCTTGCTTCTTTACGGCTGCATGTTCTGACTACTATCTGTAGCCTGTCTCTAGCATCTCAGATGGTAACGCAGAGGCTTGCGTGTTTGCATGTGGGTGCGTGTGAGTATGGGTGTAAGTGTACGCTTGTCTTGTTTGTTTGTTGGCTTGTTTGTTCTTTTCTTTTATTTGTCTATTCTTGCTAAAGCCTAATTTGCTGCATGCATGTTTATTGTGGTCACTTCTTTTGTTTGTTGCCCCAGTGACTCGTGCTGCATGCATGGGCTTGAATGCTCCTGTCTGATTTTGTTTGGTTTTGCTTTGTTTTATTATTGGGACATTAACAAAACTTTTGGGGTTTGCATGATGTGATTTTGATTTTGTTTCGTTTGCATGCAGTTTGTGTGCAGTTACATTGCCTGTAATTATTCAGGTGGTGTGAGACGTCTGGTCCTAAGGGGCCTGAATTGGATACTGGCCCAAATGGTGGTTGTTTGTGTTCTGTGCTTGTGTGTTTTCTTTTTGTTTGTTTTAGGAGTTGGGGGTTCTTCTGTAGGGAGGTGTGTCACTTTTTTCCATGTGTGTTTCACCGTGCGTTATTCCTGTGTAGTGTTCACCTGTGTGGTTGCAGTGTTGTTATAGCCCATGTGTGGCCTCCCTGGTCATCTCCAGATAGCCCGCCTCCCTCTGGTAAGCCCCCCATCTCCTGTGTGATTCTTTATGTAGTTTGTGTTTGCCTTGGCTGGGGAAATATAAGTGAAATTGTTCACTCATAAATAGCAATCTGTCAATAAAATATGTATTTATAAACTGCATCTTTCTCCCAATGCAGGGTGTTGTTCTTTTGTTGACTTTTGACAATAAATGTATGGTTGTATGGAATTCTGTCTCTGCCTCATATTTGCAACAAACTTGTGGGTCTTACTAATCTGAACTAATTTAAGATTATGTTGAGTTAGTATGTATGGAGATCAGATCTCTTTTGGTCCTTAGGGGGCATGACTCCTCAAGGTGGCAAGGTGGCATTACTCATAGACAAAGAATTATCCTATTTACCCTTGCCCAACTACACATAGCCTATGATGAAACACATCTTCATGGACATCATGAAGATTTTCCCATTGTTTCCCATATTTTTTGTTTCGCATCCTAATTTTTGTTTTGCATGAATGAACAATGCTAATCACTCCTGCAAAGGAGTGAAGCAAAATGTGTGTGCACATCAGGCACTCCCTTCCCTAGCATTATATAGCCATAAAATAGCTTTTCAGTAATGCACAATTGATTTGCAGCCAGGTTTGGCCCGGTGGATGGCAGAATCATTTTAATATCATCTTAAAATCTTAAACATCTTAATGCTCTTTGTACCAGACCACACCTTATTATTATTTTTGCTGATACACCTGTGAGGGTGCAAGTTCATCTGATAGTTGGACAACCTACAACAAATGATGCACTAGTATGAAAATAGCCAAAGGTGGTGCTGCACGCAAAAGCACAGTGCGCAGTGTGCACAATAGGGCCCTCAGATAGCAATGTGCAACCGGGTGCTCAATTTCTCTCAGTTGGTTGGCCACTTACAGAGGACTTCATCTCACAGAAAGAAATAAGATTTCAACTAATTTGGATCTAATCCCCAACACCAGACCCCTGGATGAATTTCAATCTTAAGGGTAAAGTATTTAAATTGGACTTAATTGAGCATGGACAACTACATTTAAATGGGCTATTTAAGACTTTTAAGAAGAAGAATGAGACCATGACCAGATTTATGATTTACTGAATTATGATTTGAAATATGATTCTTAAAAAACTGTTTCTTATCTTACACTCTTTTACTTGTTTTTCACAAAACAACTCCGAGCTTACATAACATTGAATTTTGTCTTTTTCTCCTATTGGGGTTGTAGGAAAAAGTGAGTGAACCTGTGTGCAGGGACTCTGATCTGATATCACCAAGTAATTATTGTCCCTGGATCAATGACTAAGTTTTTTGTCCAGGATTCATATCATAACTAACCAATAACTGGCACTTCTTGGTTGTGCTGTCAATCAAATGTGCAGTGAAGATAAAACTTATCCATTTCAAAGTTGCAATCAATTGCTATTTCAGCTTCTTATGTTCATGCCAAACTCAGTTCAGAAATAAGGGTGTTACAGTTCATTCTCTACAGAAATCTGAATTACCACATACACTCCCTTTCCTTTACCAATACAGAGGACGTGTTGAAAGATTTTTTTTGGTCTGAAGCCGTTTAGTCTGAGGTCGTTTCACCTGACACTGTTCTCCTTATACCTGATGATTTTCATCTGAGACCTGACCCTGCAATCCCAGGAAGTTGACAGAGGTTTTCCTGATACCTGACACCTTTTCATCCTCTGACAATGTCCTAATACACTGTAATACCCTAAGCCTCAAGGTCAGGAGAAAGTGGAGAGGAGTCTTGAGCGCAATCCTTAAATCATAACACCAAGAATTCTGAGGATGCTCAACACAGAATGAACAGTTGTATGAATTCATATTTTGGGAATTAAGGCAAAAATGAAAGAGCACTGTCACAACTATTTTTCTCCTCTTCACAGAGGAAACAATTCATCCTACTTTGCAAAATTGACAGGGTCCTGTGTTGGGGACACATGAAATCAGAAAATGTCCTGCAGTCTTCAGTCAGTCACTGACAGCTATGCTCTTCATTATACTTGAATAAGGTGATTTGGAGGAAGACCAGAAACAACACCAATGTAACCATATAAGAGAAGTTGTATACAACCACAAGTCTTAATATAGATTTTATTCTATGTTTTAGCATGATGCAACCCTACTAAGTTTAGCATTACTACACCTGAAACTGGGGTGGTGGTGGTGTAGTGGTTAAAGAACCTGGCTAGCATGCCAGTAGCCTAGTAAGTTGTGGGTTCAAATCCTGGCTGCCACCATTGTGCCCTTGAGCAAGGCACTTAACCCTAAGTTACTCTAGGGAAGACTGGCAATTGATAGTTGACAAAATATAAGACACTTTGAATAAAAGCATCTACTAAACACATACATGTTAAAGTAAAAATACAAAGATGTCTCTCGCTGCTCGCCAATCTGTATCTGAATATCTGTCGGAAATAACCATGGCAGTGTTTTACGAGACCAAATGGCGGCACTATCCCAAAATATGACATACTTTGTAACTCTTCATTGTCAACAGAGTAGCACCTCTTTCACACCTGTACCCGAGTCTTTTTAAGAGGTAATACGTGGTACAGGACATATGGAGCTTTCCACAAACTTTGTCTAAGCCACATTTGAGACGGTCATTGATCTTATTCAGGCAGGCTGACAGCAATATCCTGTTCAGACAGAGACAGCTTTTTCTGGGTGACAGGAATCTCTCAAACAATTAAAGGGTTTCAACCACAATGTAACAGTCTACAAGAACAAGTAAAAAGTTGCAAAAGAACTAAGGTTATGATGGTCAGGCTATCAAAGCAAGCACATCACTGAGTCACATCACTAAGAAAGTCTTCATTGCCGTTAAGTTCAGCAGTTTAAAAGCAGTAAGATACTACATCAAAGCTCAATTTGGAGTTTGGAGAAGTGGCACAAGATTAATCCGAGATGTGTGTAGATTTGTGAAGGTTAAAAATGCCTCGCAGCATAAAAAGGATAGGCTGTTTGAGGTCAGCATGAGCCCAAGTTTTCCCTGTTTGGGACTGCAGAGTGCAGTTATTGTCCAGACTGAACCTGTCTGGATTACTATTCTAGAGTGGACCAGAGGCTAGACTGACAAACATTCATTAGACCTTTTTATCTGGGGAAATACTATGGTGTGTAAACCTTTTTCAAATGCAACTGCATTGTCTATTATATAATTGTGCATTTAAAGTAATGTTAGACTCACTGAAGAAAGGGAAATGAAACTATTTAGAGACTCACAAGTGATCAATACATCATTTTATAATTGAATATAACATTAAGTTAGACTTGTAGTCTGTCATGGTTACTACTGATTGCAATTTTTCTGCGTGACCCCTGGCAGCTGGGTTAGCCCCTTGAGTTGTGGATCTGCCCAAGGTTTCTTCCTAGAAATCACTGAACATAAGGGAGTTTTTCCTTGCCCCTGTTGCTCTTGGGCGCTTCTTCTGTGAAGCGCCACGAGACAATACTATTGTAAAAGGTGCTGTATAAATAAAACTGAATTGAATTGAATTGAATTAAAATCTTTAGGTCCATCTGATAGGTGAAGGTATGACTAACCAAAGAAGTAAACATTGTGTCAAAGATACTTTAGACCCAACTGTCTCTGATTGTGTGATACAGCTGGCATGCTTGGCTTGCTTCACACTATATATAAAATAATTTATTTAAAATGTAATATTTTTTTTTAAACATAACAAAATGTGCACTTACCTCATCTGCATAACATTTACACTATATCCATTGAGCATCTAGTCAGATAAATTATGCAAATCTTAAATACAATGCTGATGAGGGACTATATAATGTGCATTCTTCTTCTTCTTCTTCTTCTTCTTCTTCTTCTTCTTCTTCTTCTTCTTCTTCTTATTGTTGTTGTTATCATTATTATTGACTTCCAGATATAAGGACTGTGCAAATGTGTAAAATCCTACTGGATGAAATTGATCTATTTGTTCTGTTTATTCTGTTTTATTCACTGGTATGACTGAGTACACTGAAAAAAATGCTCAAAATTTGAAATCGTGATAATTTTACTGAGTTTCTCACGTGACAGTAGTGTTATGGTTTGTGATGCTTTTCTCATACTCATTTGTCATGATTTGGGAAATATGAGAAGCGTTGCCCATGTTAGCATGTAAACAGATGAGATGCCTGACAGGATGGAACCCTGGAGTAGATCCATTACAACATAGCTCAGGCTTTCCCAGTGTGCCTTGCACCTTTTCATATGGTGTTTCTGGTCAGTTCAACCCTCCATTTATCTCTCCTGACACTCAATCTATACCTATAAATCATTTTAAGGGTTTGTGCTTGCTCTGCCCAACAGTTCCTAACAGTACCTAAACTGTTTTGAACTATTAAAGACAGAACAGAGGCTGCTTGGAGAAAATATATTGCAGCAAACTTTTTCATGCTTTGGCTGTAAATAAGGAACGTTGGCCTTCTTTTCCTGTTTTCCCTTTCACTGTTGAGCTGTGAAAACTACAATATGCTTTTTAGAAAAAGGACAATAAGGCTCTGTATGATGAAGTCTTATTCATCTTATAACTGCAACACCATGCACACAGTGAAAGTACTGCATCACCATGAGATACTGGAGAACCACAATTTGGTGGTAATCTAGTCAAACAAGACCTTATGTATTGAAAATATTTCTATCCTTTGTTCTGTGTTGTTGCTTGTTTTTCATAGATATAGGACAGGCTTCAGTATTGATAGATATGAATTGCTGGCCACATAGTTTCTGCAACTGAGAGCGTGCACCTGCATAGGTGTAGGTATCATTAGGGCTACTATGGCCCTCTAACATACAGATAGCAGATAAACTGATCAGGTCTTGGTGAAAATACGCAAAATGACTCATCTGTTTTCAGACTTTTGGACTTCAGCTGGGCAGCTGTTGTGGGCTACCTTTTTGTTTTTTGTCTAATTGGCACTGGAGAAAACCTAAACACTGTCAACCACACTTGCATTATTTCAAAAGAAAAAAGCAGTGAACTTCTAAACTAAAATTCCGTGCTTGATTTGGTAACATGTTAAAGGCATGCTTTGAGCAGACAGGCCTATAGCATCTGATGATAGAAAGTTCATATTTTCTCAAACTGACAAGAGGATTAGTTCAATTATTATGCATATCATTATGAATATTTTTTAAGTAACTTGCAGTGTAGGCTCTTGGATATGAAAGTGAAATTATTCTCTCCCACTCATCCCCTCTTCCAAATGGCCTGTGGTCACTAACTCCACCATGATTGATGTGACACACAAATGAGCGGTAGGTGACCAATTTGTACATATAATGTTTGGAAGTTCTCATGCTGGCCCTAACAAGATACTGCCCTAGGTGGCGGCCCTTATCGCTCATATCACTAACTGCTACTGACTAATGTGCGGCTATTTTAATGTGTGGTGTTTTTTATTTTGACAATCACCAGGGTTTGATTCCACAACCCCATTTTGTGAGTAAGTGTGACTTCAGTTTGCTTAAGTTTAATTTAATTTGCCCATGATTATATCATATAAGTCAAATTTCACCTTTCTATATCAGAACCTTTCCCTTCCTCACACACACTTTTAAAAAACTTCTGGTCACCCAGTAAGTCAGGAGCATCATCCCTTAATCATGTTCTTCAGTCTGACACACTTATCCCTATTGTCTGTATTGTGAAGAAAGGCAGACTCTTGCTAGCAAAATTAATTTTTCACCAGCAGGGTGTAGTTTTGAAATGTGTCAGAATGAATAAACCAGAGGATGTGCTGGACAGGCGTCTGCGAGAGCAGCAGAGAGCCTCCCACGTGCTTATTGACTGTCCTGTCCTCATGATCTTTGCCTCCTCCACCAGAGTGAAAGTGCCTACAAGCTGAGGTCTCATCTGTGGGGCCTTGACCAGAGCATTCAGACAAACTCACTCACCCTCAGTGTCAGCTTAGAAACAACATTCCAGCAACTCCTCCACTCCTCCTGCTCTACCACTCAGTGAGCCCTCTCTATGAGAATCTGTGGATACAAAAAAAGAAAGAAGCAATTCAGTGAAACAACACATCTCTAAACAAATAATTCATGTGCAAAAATGAATATGATGTAGTTTCAGTATTGAAGAGCAAGAAGAGTGATTTAGGTTGTGTGTGCAATTAGTAGAGAAATAGAAGTTAATGAATCTGAGTTGAAAGCTCAAACCTGGACAAGGCTGTAACACACAGCTCTCTCAAAAACAACCCAGCCCTTTTCAAGTTAAATGGGAAAACAACTGATGTAGTCCCAGCCCCTAGGAGGCTCATTATGAAGAACACATCAGTGCGTCTGTGTCAGTAAACACTGCACTAACTCACTCTTAAAGCCCCATTTCAACTTCATCAGTCATACTGTGCATAGAGAGTTGCAAGACAAAACATTTTGATGCAACGGTCATGCCAGCTATGCCCAAAATGGTTCAAATATTCATGATTTTTTTATATAACGGTTTATATTATGTAGGATGACCTCCACTGATTGTGATGGCAGAGAAAGAAATTGTTTGTTGAGAAAGAAATGTTCTTCAAACTGTGATTAGTTATAGAATATAACTATTTTCATGATATCAGATAAAACACAGAAACTGATTTACATTTACATTACATTTATGTATTTAGCAGACGCTTTTATCCAAAGCGACTTACAAAAGATGGGATAAAAGATGATTCCAGTCAGAATTTGGCTTGCAATGTCACTCCCCATGAACAACATAATCACTGTCACTGATTACTTACTGATTACTTACACTATTAGTCATATACAACAATCAAAACATTAGTGTTTTAAAAAAGAAGCCTCATACAAACGGAGACAAAAAAAGGCCATAAAACTACTCAAACACTAAATCTGTGACCCTGAAGTTCCTTCAAGTTTCTGTTACTGCTGTTTCTTGTACTTCTTCATCTTTAACACGCCTAGGAGAGAATACATCAAGCAATCACAAGGTGAGGTCTGCATGATAAGTGGACTCGACTGGTCTGTGCGAATCCACAGGAACTCACAGACCTTGAATTTCCCCCCAGAAAATGTCTCTGCAGGTAGACTTTGGGACTTGTCATATGATAAGTAAAACATGTTTTATATAGGTAGTGTGTAGATTTCAACAATTTGGTACATTATGTTGGTAAAAAGGTCACATTAGTTCTTAAATCTGGTCATTGCTTAAATACCCAATAATTGTTTATGCTAAAAATGTATTACTTTTATACAGCACTTGCACATTGCAGCATTAGTCTCTAAAATTGCACAAAAACTTTTGGTAACACTTTAGATTAGGCTACACATACTCACCATTAATTAGCAGCTTATTACCATGCATATTGGTAACATACTGTCCTGTTTAGCGATTATAAAGTCCTAATTACTGCTTATTCATAGTAAGTAAGCTAGTTGTTGTATATGAATTATGATCTGCTTTGCTCAGTAAGGGGCTGGTGATAAGGTGATAATACAACAGGAACAGTTATTCTCAGGAACAGTTATTGTCAATCAAAAAGATATAATTAGGACTTATATGGACATAAGGCACTTGTAGTTTTGAGTTTAGTTCCTATGACTACACCATCTTTTCTAAGTACTACTGAAGGAGAATAACTGTTTCCTTATAAGCCCCATACTAACCAAAGCATATTAAGATCACAAATTCGGTACCCTAATCTAAAGTGTTACTAGAACTTTTGCAGCCTACATGTCCTATGTTTTTCACACATGATCTTACATTTCAGCACTATGAACAGTAGGGATGTTCTTGTGCTGCAGGGGCAGTCTCATTGCATACCCACTGTTTCAACAGTGCCCTTACTTTCTCTCAGTAACTTTTCTCAGGATGTTGGTAATGGCTACTCACTGGGCCTGTGTTCTTTCTGTGACTTGACATGGAGTTGACAGCACTTTCTGTTCATTTCAGGAGAGCCTTGTTTGGTTCACTTGAGCAGAAAATTGTGACATGGATCAATCACTGTTTCAGAGGCTTAAGGCAAGGAAAGGGCCAGCATTGCTGTAGTATTCCGGGTGCTTAGCCCTGCAGCTCAATCGCTTTAGGGAGAGTCTTACAAGAGTGGTCATACAAAAATCAAGGGGTCAGTAACAATCATGCCTAACCCTTTTACGCCATGGGTAATATGTTGGCTTGGTTTTATTTCCATAGTATTAACAACCAAAAAATGCTGCCACTTAGCTGAATGGACCAATGAGTTCAATGTAAGTGCAATGTCTACACCCATTATTGTGCTGTCACTGCAAATAATTGCCAACTATGATTCATGAGTGGCCAGATAGTTTCAGAAAGTGAATGAGCCAGATACCCAGGCTGAGGAAACAGGAAATTATAAGAAAAACTTTCACAGCAAGACATTAGCTGTACCATGGCAAAACAAACCAGTTTGTATGTTACCAAGCTTTTAGTAGCACAAAGTGGGCAGTTAGTAGTGACTGCTGTGTTCCTCTCTAATTCCTTATAAATTCTTCTAGTAGTCTACTTCTAGTGTTCATTTGGCTTCAGAAGTATACTACTAGCATACAGTACACACAAACAGCCACTAAACTCTGTTGCTGCTAAACCTTTAGGGATACTTTTTCCCTATTTTTAACACACAAAATCAAGGAATCATTTTTCATTTTATCAGAACGTGTTGACCCAAGGAAGCAATTGATTTTCAACCTTTGGCAGTGCAGTGGACCTCCAGAATGCAAGCATGGAGGAGAAGCTCTTGTTTTTTAAGGGAGCCCTCCATTTCTTGAGCCATGCAGTTGTAGATAATTGATAAAGAGAGAGAAGAGGCTAAGAGAAAGAAGAAGCTGCCACTGTTACTGTTATCCCATTGAGAGCTTTTTCTAGGCTAAGATGCTAAAACAATAATTGGATCGTCCACTTCCATATTACCACAAATGATCTGTTTTTAATCATTGTTTGTTATTTGATGCTGTTAGGAAGACTGTTTATAAATCTTTTCAGTATAGACTTGTAGGAGTAGTCTAGATATGCCAAAGGGCAGTTAAAGGTGAATGCCTTAACTGTGTTCCACTGTAATGCCTCACACTCTGACCTGACCATGTCATGAGTCTCCAGGATTGGTCCACCTTGTAAGTGAAGTGAAGGACACGCGTAATTATTCTCTCATGAGTCCTCCAAATCAATATCAGTCAGCTCTCAAAAGGTGAAACTCACTGGCATTGATTCAGGCCTACTGCTTGACACTGGTGTTGCAGTTTAACCACAGAATTATAGACAGTGCAATGGACCTCTGTTATAAATTACTGTTTGTATTTGAATGTAATGTTAAAAAAGGACTGAAACATGAATTCGGTGGCATTTGGTGGGCAACTCTGAACCCACACAAAGAGGATCTACATGGAAAAACAATGAATGCTTGACATCCATTCTACATGTATTTCTGTGGACATGGCATACTGTCAATTGTAGAGGCAAATAAAACATTTATTTCATTCAGATCTGGAGTTGCTGAAATGTTGCATCTCATTTACAAGGTCTATAAATGCCTCACACTTAGCTGTCTCTAACTTTGGAAGTTAGATTATTTAGATAGTTAAGGATGCCTATTAATACATCAACAACAGCTTGAGTTTTTCACGGTGGGCTTTGCTAAGAATAAGCATGTGAACATCTGGAGCTGTATCCTCCATCTCGCTCTACACTTCTGAAAGTCTGTCACCCTTAACACCGGTGATCCTCATGCTCTCTAGACTGACATTCCCATTTTTCATCACCATCTCCATTTATCTCGCCTTGTCCTCTTTGCCCTTTTGGCCTCTGAGATGGGACATAGTATCACCATCCACTTAAATCGAAAATCACATTCATCACGATTACAGATCACACCGGCTCTTATCACCCCTACAGTTGGGGTCCAGTGATGCTAGCAGGGACATATGTCACAGGGCATTTTCCCAGCATCTTGCTCCTGAAGCCTTCCACTGGTGCTGACCTCTCCATCCGGCTGATTATGGAATCATCCAGCCTGTCCTCTGATAAAATATTGAGCTTCTGGAGCTGACTGGTTGTACTTCCACAAAGGACTGGGCTGATCTATCCTTTGAGGCCACATAGAGCATCTAGAGTTTGAAAAAAGGTTGTTTTTCTCCAATCCACTTAGTGTTTTAAAGACTGAATTAATAGAGTCATAAAATTGTAGTCATGAGCTCTATTTTCATTAAGAAATACTGTGTTTTATAGTTGAGTGATCCTCAGCTTTGATGCATGTTCTAGTTTAGAGAGATTAGCAAATACTATATGAAAAGCATACAAGAACTCACTGGCATAAACTGTGACAAATAAGATAAATGTGGTGTTAGGGGTTTGTCATACATGTGATGCTTAGCATGACAAATACTGGGCTGAATCTGCTATGCATGTTGTGAAGATACATTAATACCCCATATTCACATGTAATTTAGTCATCTGAAAAATATTACAATTAGTCTGTGACATACTGACCTTTGTCTCAGCAGGCATAGAGATCCTCTGGATTAACAATTATATCCTTCAGACAAAGATGAATGCTCAACATGAAAGTGAGGCTTGGCACAAATAGTATTATTGAAAACTTTTTGTTTTGCTGTTCAAAGAAATACATTTTAGATTGATTTCATGCACCTTTAGTTGATTTTTGTGCAATGTCACATTTTTCCCTATTGGTTGTTTTAAAGACAGAGTGTTTGCTTTGCTTCTGTTGTTCCACTATTCTAATCTAGCGTTTGGCGATGCAGGGACACCATTGCTTCTAATGACCCATAACAATCTCTCAAATGGAGATGTCACATTTACTGCCCATTGTTGCTGAAATCTCTTTACTGCAATAGCCAAAGCTGTCGCACTTAGTGAGCTGAATCGGCTGACTATTTCAGCGACTCCACACAAGCATAACACACTGCTTATGTGGGCAGAGGCAAAAATTCTGGATTCTGCTTTTCAGTTGCCTTTTATTACCTTGTAAACGTCAAAGATATCTACCATTCCACCCTGTCTTGAAAGGTTTTAAAAGGGCCTGGTTACTTATTCACTATGCAAGCACACAATACTCTGCATGATAATGGCCTAGATACTTTTAAACTCAAGACATCTATATGGAAATATGTGGAGCCGATGGAGCATACTTGATTATAGCCAAAGGAGAAAGACTGGCCATTAACTAGCAGTTTGTGACTATGAGTTACTGATATATGATCGGCAGTCGGCAGTCAACAGTCACACACAAATAGCCAACTTCAGAAGTAACCAACTCTCCCTCTTATTCACTTATACAAAAATCAATGTTTATGGTCATGTTTTGTCATCACACATATCCAAAGACATATATACCCCAAAATAGCCATCTCAGGCAGGTGCAAAGTTTGGGCTACAGAGAAAGTCCAAATCTAGAGGCAGTGTATCCTGGCAGTGGGACAACTTTTTATAAAGATGCTTACACATAGAACATAATATGCAAAGTAATAGGATGGATTGGGGACTGGTTTCTGTTGCATGGGAAGATTAAGAGTTTAGATTGGTGCTCTTCTAAATCAGCATGAGAGCAGTACGTAACTTGGCAGCATGAAAACCATACTGATACTCATGATATTCCCCATGTACCCCTTCCACAGCCTGGCAAGTTTTCCCAAAGAAATCAGACATTTTGGCAGCAGGCTCAGAAAGCCTTGGCCAGGCAGGCAAGGTGTCTTAATGGCTCAGGTTCAGCCTACTTTCTGGCCAATAATTAGTCTCCCCCACCAGCCAGCCCCACGGAGATGGATGAAGTTGACCCTGGGCCAGCCTGGGCAGTGTGCACAGCAGGAGCTAAGAGACTCGATGCATGAGAAGAGATTGTGTGGAAATGAGAGCACAGGCCTGTCGAGCTCAAGGTCAGCCGTCTTTTGCCCCCCATCCCAGAATACTTCAGCACCAGGCATATTTGCCCCATTGAGATCCCAGTGTTAAAGTGACTCAGGATGAAGGAAAGCATCTGAGCATGTGCAAAAGCTATGCCTCTTTGAGCCACAAGGGCAGTTGGTTCCTTTCTTGCCTCCTTCCTACTGCACCTCCCACCTGCTTTCCTGTGAGAGGAGATTCAAGCATGTCCTGCTAAAATAATTGAACCCACTCTCAGAACATGTCATGTCCACCAAAGCTCAAACTGAAGAAACAACTGAGACCAAAGCTATTGGAAGCATCAGTGTCAGTCCTAGTGCCATCGACTCAAAGGGGTCATGCTATTATTTTGAGGAAATACAAAGAAAATGTGGGGAACTGTGACTTGAGTTCTCTTGGAAGCGGTCTAGAGTTAAAGAAGCGAAGTGTAAACACACCAGGATTTCACTCCCGCATGCTCACACAGCAAGTTTGTGCCATGAATGCAAAAAGAGGAAGTTTTTAATATGCATGAAAAATTAATGCGCTTCTAACTGGTAAGACATCAAACACGCTTTTCTCCTCTGCCTTTGCTTTATTCTATATACTAATGAAACCATGTGCACTGCCTCTATTTACATGTCCCCCTCTTCCACGTCTACCTCCTCTGCATGCGTGACATTGCTCTGGTCTGGAGGGAAGAAGACACTGGCAGAGAGATTGAATGAGGGGAGGTTGGTTACCAAGACAACTGTATATCCACCCCAAATGAAATTTTATGGAACACACTTGGCAGGCTTGAACCAACAGTTGGTTCATACTGGTGAAGTAAACACATTACTTCTGGAAATGTAAAATTGTGTAAATGTACTGTTGTTGAGCATCTTCCCCAGAGACTCACCAAGCCATCTAGGTAGCCCTGGGTGTGCTTGTATGCCATAGCAAATAGTACAGTCATGAAATATAGAAATACAACAAACTACACAACTTCAACAAAAACACAATTGTTGACTCATTGTCTAAACAAAAACTATGATCTTTAGGGTAGCAATGAAGGTAAAAGTAGAAGAGTTGGATCATACTGAGAAAATGAACTAGCCATTGTCATTTGTGTATACTTTTGTCAGAGCAGACTACTGGCTGTCTTAGCTTTCTTGGTGTTGTGGGCAAACTTGCTGAAGCCCTTGGCAACAGCCATCTTCGCCATGAACAAGAATGTTTTTGGACATTCTACCAGTGGACTGCTTTATATTACCACATGAGATGAAATATTAGTGCAGTTTCTCCTGTACATTCAGTGTTTTGACATCAGTGTATTCGATGCTAATTGGATTCTGGGTCGTGACAGGATATTGCTCTAAGCCCTTTTTGAGACGCTTGCTCATAGGAGAGAGCAAGTATTTCCACCATGCTGTGATGGGAAAGAAAAAAAAAATAAAACAGGAAAATCCTTAAACTGGGTTTCTGGTGATATGTGGGTTGCTGTCAAAGAAGTGTTACCATATGCTTCTAAACAGTGGAATCAGTCAGGCTAAATTTGCCTGGGAGCTGAATGGGAGAGAGTTTCAGCTGCACCCACGTGCCAATCTGCAAAATGAGCCAAAAATGAAAGAAAATAAATTAATTAAGCACGCAAGGCCCTTTGCTCAGGAAGCATCTGCAAAAAAAGTGACTGTGTCAGTGGGTTAACCCAGCCGTGTAATAGTTTTATCCATCTGACAGCCACCTCTGTGATCTCATGTCCCCCTCTTGCAGAGGCAACGTGCCTCATGATTTCACAGTATTGTGATATAAATTGCACAGCTTATCAGTCTACCTGACACACCAACCCTTTATTTTAACATGACACCTTTTGTGGACCAACAATTAAGCAGGCATGGATTAACAATTACTTACTTCAGTTTCATTGCCTCGTTGCAACTGAATTTATTTTATGCCTGTTTAGGTACAGCTGGTCTCAGTAATGTAATGTAATGTAATGTAATGTAATGTAATGTAACAATTTCCCATCTAGTTGGTGTGTGCTGTGTTCACTTCTCACGTAGCAGCCATGCTGGGCTGCATGCTCTGTAGCTGTGGAGGGGGAAGTGTCTGTGCTGTCAGAGTAATGAATGAGGAGTCTTTGTGGGAGTAGCTGATATCTGTTGAACAAGACTGGCTCATAACTGGCCCTGTCACTGGATGCCGCTCTGGCACCATTTGATTGATCCAGGTTGGGAACCAGGGAGGGACAGTATGCTAAAAATTCCAGGGTTTGTAGTCGGCCCAATTATGCAAGCATTCCATTCATTCAGACTGCTTATGGGGGTTCGGCTGCTGAGATAATGGAGCATTTTGGCTGTTTTTGAACTGCCTTCAAGTCACCGCCGAAATATTTAAAGTACATAAAAGGAGGTAAGTGGAGTGCTTAACTGTACACCTTCGTATTTGTGTGTGTGTGTGTTTTTTTACTCAGTTCAAATACAGTTGACTGTCTCACTCGCATGGCAATCAGTGTCTCCCCAGAGAGGCTGGCATTATCTCCAACAGAAGGCCCAGTGACAGTGCATCACATCAGTGCATCTTCTCCCTGCTTGCCCCTTTTTGCTGATTGCGAGGAGGAGCTTTTGATTCATGGATCTGTCAACTGCACAGACCACACAACCCCCCCCATTACTGTGTTTTATTGCAGCGCTACACCCCCTCGTCCCAGTTTTAATGGCTGCCAAATGTGTTTACGGAAGACCTCTTTGAAGCTCTAATCACATGACCCACTCGTGAATCAATTTGTCATTTTGCCTTCTCCTCAGCCTCTCAGCAGAGTCTTAAGAAGTAATGTGTCAGCTATCATAAAGTTATAAGGTACCTCTCTCTACTACATAGTGAGCCACATGAAACACACTGGAGAGTACAAGTTTAACTGCAGACTGACAAACCCACAATGCCACTACACATCCTTGCTATGGATCAATTTCGCAGCAATAGAGTTGCTAACAAGCACCCCATCATCACTGGGCTCCCAAGCAACAGGAGGAAGCAGCAGGGTGCATGTATACACTGTTGCTCAAGCAACGTAATGCATCTTCTGAGCAATTTATTAACACATAAATAACGCAATTACACCTCATCATTAAGATACTAGTGAGCAAGAAGCTAGCTCCAGATGAGACTCAATTAAAAGAAAGCGATGCATTCAAATGTTTCTTTTCAATGAAATATATGCAATATAGAGAGGAACAATATCACTGGTAACTTGAAGGCAGCGATTTGAAATGCATCTGTTTGATGTCTTGAAGCACTTATGCCACATTTAACCACTTTGCTATGTTTACTCTTAAAAATGTGTTTTCATCTTCTCTTCTGCATCATTTCATTTCATTAGAGTGCTGGCTTTTAAAAGGAGCCTTCATGATGCCCTTTACCTATAATGGAATGAATAACCCAAGCAGCATAAACAACATCAATTAGATGCCATGACTCTCAGCACCTCTCTGAACTGCTAGATGTGGATGTCACGTGGAAGTGAGTTTGGAGAGGTTCACAGGACCCCTGACACATTGACATCAGAGAGTCTGTGCCTAATGAGTTCCACTAATCAACCTCCTCACCCCCCCCACACAGAGTAACCCCACCCCCCCACCCCCTGAGGGGAAAACAAAGTGAAATAAAACTGACACTTCAAGGGCCCGCTCGCTTTTTTCCCATTCTCCACACGTCATGCCCGCGCACGCTTCTGCGGCACAATAGCCCAAGCACTGTGAGGCCAGAACTCAATCAAAATGATGTGTGGCTTTCACCGCCAGGCAGGCTTTCTCTTGCTCTCTCCTTCTCCCCTCCTTTTCTCTCCCTCCCTTTCTCTCTCTCTCTCTCTCCCTCTCGCACTGCCTTTCCTGGCTACACATTGTGCTGCGGCTCTGAATTCTGACAACAGGAGCCCCTTTGAAGTCGTGTGCTGCGGCCCTCTCCACTCGGTGCCGTAGCGGGGGTGAGAACGTGGACAGAGATTTTCACCTAGCAGAGGCTCAGGCCCCCTCACGGGGGGGGAGTAGAGCAGCCGGCCGCAGATAAAGTGCTGCATGAGGGGGCTCTCCTCACCCCACGCTTCTGTCTAACTCGACCTCCTTGTTTTGACATAGTGTGACAGATTTTTTTTTTTCCGAGAAAAAGCTTTCAGTCTGCCAGCCAACAGTTCTTTCTCATCTATTTGCAGGAACACACAACACACTGAAAACACACAGCAGTTTGTGTGCTTCTAATTTGTATTCCGTTTAACTACATGTTGTCGGCTATTCTGAAAATCAAAGTTGTATGATAAAGGAGTAGTCCTGCCCAAGGCAAAGAGTTATGTCCTTGGGCAGTGCTGCATTTTTGCTCCCAGTAATAAAAAAAGTCAAGCAAATACAGTGTTTTATACTTGAGGGGAAGGTGGCAGGAGAACAGTGCGGCTAACTGATCTGGTATGCAAGCTGGAGCACAACCGCTGATTGTGATGGTGGTCACATGCATTGCTGTTTTAATGAACCTTCAAAAACAGTGGCGTTTGTGATTCTCAATATTATCCCTATTAACATAACAATGTCATTTAACATGTATTTAGACCGAGTCCATTGAAGAAAAATGCTTTATGGCTGGAATTCGCTGGCCTGTGCCATGCTTGGCATCTCATGCTAGAATTCCATTTAAAGTCTTGTATGACAGTGCCTAACAGTGCCTGAGTTTACACTATTTGAAACCTAATGGAAAATATGTCACTTTGAGTTACTGGCATCCTCATATGTGTTATTAGAACTTGCAGTAACTGTCAAAGTAATAAAACATTCTATTTTTTATGATGGATGCATTGAAGTATGGATCTGTTGGTGAAAGGACAAGTCATATGGTCTTTTTGAAAACGCATCTCATTGAAATGTATGGAATTTCATGCTTGTGCTGTTCGCTAAATTAAAATCACTGGGAGTAAAATTGTCTGCTTTTAAACAAGAGGGGAATGAGACAGTAAAACAACAGTTTGGTATCAAGTTTCATCTAATTATGTGGAGGATGTCACAGGAAACAAATAATAATAAGGTATAAATTGTCTGAGAGAGAAGAGAGGAAAACCATGATGTTCGACTTCTGCTGAAGGAAGGGCATATGGCTTTTCTGTGACGCTCCTTTGGGACTTGCATATTTGATGTTTATAGCCTCCTCTATGAAATATTACATCACAAGTACAACATAGGTCTAGAATCCCTATTTGTGCGTCTCTAGTATGCCTGCATATTATTTAATGGCTTCTGTTAAGAAAGAACATTACTTTGCTTTTAGAAGAGTGACATCAAGGACAGGTCGTTGCAGAAGAAAACCTACGTGTGTTCTGAGCTGGAGTGGACGAGAACAACTTGCGTCAGATTCGTTCTTTGAGACCTTCATTCAGATGAGAAGGAACTCAAAGTGAGACTTGCAGACTTTTGTCCATTATTCCACCTGAACAAGTCTGAGAATAGGGACTACTCAGGAGTATGTTGTGTGTTAAAGATTAAACAAAGAGGTCTGCACAACAGCTATCCTTTTATCACATAGCTTACTTGAGGGCAACTGATTGAGCATGTTAATACAAAACAGCTACAAAGTGTTTTATTCATCTCTCATTGTTGTGATGCTTTTATGACAGATCATTTGTTTTGATGGAAGTGAATTAAATAGAGGTTTGTTTTGGTCATTTATTAGAATCAGTACAGAGCCCTTTCATTGGCTTTATGTTACTTTGGCCAAACTGATCTAAGTACAGAGTGCCCTCACCAGGAAGACTCAACAATTACAATCCTTACTGAAAGTCAGCCTGTGGTGCCATCTGCTGTGTGCTTCCTGCATCTGTACAAAAGAACAAGGAACCTAACTGAGACTGACATGAAGAGCTACCTCAGTGGTTTATAAAGGGCCTCACTTTGTTCCTCTTGTTGCAGGTTTTTTCCCGTTTTTTGTTTGAATGCATACCTGCTGTGAAAGCTAAAATATCAAGTAATTCCCAGAAAGCCAAATCAATTCTTACCCATCCACCTGGAAAATAAAATGAATTGGCATTGAACTGCTGCTGAAAATGAAAAGGCGCTGCTATTCACAAGGCACAGGATGCAAACTAAAATCCATGACAAATGTCAAGTGGATGAGTAGTCTAGCGGCAAAGGATAAAATGTTATTTTCACTGACTGAAGTCAGAAGTATGGGAGTTCACACTGTGTACACCAGGTAAACAGATTACACACAACAACATCAAAATGCCATGCTTACCTACACATACTGTCAGGACATTCATATATCCACTGGCTTGTAACAGTGCATATTTTGTCCAGGTCATCGGATGTAGGTTATGGAGGTATTTACCACTGGTGCACACAAAAAAAACATCAGGCTGGCACACTGCCCTAAACAGAGGGAATAAATAATGGAAGACATTGATTAACAACCTCTCTTCTGGTTCCACAACAACAGAACACTTCATTTCTCCTTCTTGTTGTGTTCTCATCAGAGCTTTGCCACACCTGAGACATGTACCAAAGGGGAAGAAGAACAACTTTGAAATACGAACCACACACACACACACACACACACACACACCTCAACACAGACAGACCAGAATGTCTATAGCTCATAAAAGAAAAAAACATAACTTACAGTATGTCACAATACTTTTGGTTACACACAATTAAACAAACAAACAAACAAATAGATAAAGGTGTCAAATTATTTGCCAGTAAACAAGGAATGAATAGCCTATACTAATGGATAACACATTCTCTCAGCATACAAGCCACATTAATCTACAGATGTAGGCCTTCTATCAGGCCTACATCCTCCTGGATAAATATGTAAGCCTATAGAAAGCCATCACTCCTCAAAGAGAGGCCCTGCAAAATGACAGTTGAATACTTCGACCATCACAGGGCTTTTAACCGATCTCTTTTACCTCCTCAAAATCCTGGGCCAGACCTTGTCTGTGAGCACTGTGATACTTCATCTTCCCACAATTTAATGAGACACAAAACGCTCAGAGCAAAGACAGAGCAAGGTTAAAGGAAGCTGCGCCTCCCCTCTCACCGCAGAGATGAAGCCATTGGCGCTCAAAACAAGTCTCTTGTCCCTCAGATTTACGAGGCCCGTGCGAAGAAGTATTCAAATCCAACAAGGTTACAGTGCGAGCATTTGCAATGCATGCTAATAAACTCAAGCCCCTCAAGTCAAAAGGGTGCAGGAGGAGAAAGCGGCAACGACCTCCATGCCAAATCAGAGAATGAAGAAGATACAGTACTGGGGGAGTCTGAATAGATACCACAGTGCAGGCTCCAGGGGACGCATAATAACAAGTTACATTTGCAGTGTTAAGAACGTCTGTGAAATGCAGCCTAATGCAAATCGTTTGCTAAAGGAAAACATTGCTTGGGTAAGTCTGAGTGTTTTTTCAGCTTTGTTTTACCAACATTCTCATTATGAGAAAATCCTGATTTATATGTAGCCTATCTTCTTTAAGAAGTAAGTGGGCGGCTTCCGTCCATTACTAATAAACTCCAAGTCGTAGCATTGAGCTTCTCGCCATCTAAACTGAGAAAGGATATGACCCTGCTGTTATTGTTAATTAGCGAAAACAGTCTCAGGCAATGACACAGCACTGCATATTTGATTATCTGCGTGCCTAATCACTCCATGGAAAATTAACAGGAGCAATATAGCCTGACTTGATCAGAGCGGTGAGCGATGACAACCCCATTGAACCAACGCGGCAAGCGAGATGATTCAGCCACTAATACAACCAAATCAGTCTAATCGGGAATGAAGTGTGAAGGGTGATCATGGCTTTCAGTCTTGCTTGTGCACACTGCATCTGCACAAAGTATAAATAGAATAACTTTCCCCTCTTTGAACAAAGCTAAATGAAGGCTTATGTTGGCCTACTTGCAATAAGGCTGTTTATGCACAAAATGGTAACGTTAATCTGCATGTCGGTTGGATTGTCAGCCCAAAATTGCCAGAATTGTGTTCTGCAACTAGAAAACTACAAAGTAGGCTACACTATATTTTCATTTCTTGCCCCTAGGTGACTTGAGCACGTATGGTAAAAGAGTAACTAAAACAAGTAAATTTGAGTGTGTAGATGGGTAAGATGAGTCTGACAGTAAGGCGATGGCAGGATCCTTTCAGGTAGGCTAACCCTAGGCGCACACTGGATTTGTTGGTGACATACCATCTTTTACTCTCGTCTGTGTTCTGCATTAGCTAGTCACCTGACTGCTGGCTGGGTGGACTCTATTGTATAAGCGAGGGTGAATATATTGGATTTGTTTACCTTTAATATTTGTGCCGTGACCTTTGGAGCCTGTGGTAGCCAACGGCTCAAACCCCATCTCAGTCGGCACAAACTGAGTTTAAATTTACCAGAGCGCAGCTCGAGGTATCGCTGACCGCAAGTGACTGCAGCGGGTGGTGAAAACCGCCCAACGCATAACAGGGACTCCACTCCCTGCTATTGAGGACGTCCAGAAGAAGAGATGTCTACGCCGGGCGCGCAGTATTCTCAGGGACTCCTCTCATCCAGCCCATAGACTCTTTCAGCTCCTCTCTCCAGAAGGCGCCACAGGAGCCTTCAGACTAAACCAGCAGGTTCAGGAACAGCTTCTTCCCCACAGCTGTCACCCTACTGAACCTTCCTATTCACGCTACACCATGGCATAATCTATTCAAAGCGCTTCTCTTCACTACTGTATATACACCCATTGCACTTTGCCCATCTTCTACTACACATCTGTATATACATACACATATATATATCTATCTACACACCTGAATATTTGTCCATATTACATGTTTATCTGTACATCTGTAGATTTTCCTATGTACAGTAGTATAAAACATTTCTATATTAACATACCTCACCTGCACATTGCTTTTGTAAATAATTCTAATTTATCTGCACATTGCTCTTTTGTGAATCAATACTAATTTACACCCATCTTTTACACTGCCCTATCTGTGAATAACTATTCCCATAACGTCTTTGTACATAATCTGCACATAACTATTCCCACCATAATTTTTTTCTACATAATCTGCACATATCCCCACTTTTACACTGCCCTTTCCTGTACATAACTGCTCTTAACATGTGTAATGACAGTAAAGTTGAATCTAATCTAATCTCAGTGGTTGTGCACACTTACATTAGAGATGTTTCCAATACCCTTGTATTGGTCGATCTACAAGTGCTGGAGAAGCCCTACTGTTGCTATTAGACTATACATCAGCAATGTGTTGTCCACACTAGGGAGAGGGAGAGAGAGAGAGACACAGAGACATTCTTCCAGCTTGACTTAAAAAGCAGAATCCACACAGTTATGTGCAACATGGACGTCTTTATTAAATTTGCAGCTTACTCTTCAAGACAACTTGGCGCTGTTTCCGCACAAAAACCTGTATTTTACACCTCCTTTGCCTCCAAAGGGAATATTGGCTGGGTAAGAGTTGACAGATCTAAGTGGAAATTATTGATACCCACTGGCCTAAATGAAAGAGGTACTTGAGCCACCCCACTGTGAAACATTGTTTGTTCCCAAACTCATGGACAGGTGCACTGGGCTTCCATCACTCTCCCTTCAGTACAGATGTCAGCTCACCGCTCTCTTTGAGTTCCTGCAACAAACAAATACATACCAAAATAAACCCGGATCCCATTCACGTCAGTGTATTTAGGAGGGAGGGAGGTTTGGTGGTACTAATGCCAAGAATTCAACACGTAATACCACATCTCCATCTACAGGCAACAACAGGTACTAACAAAAATTGTTGGGACTAATTGCGAGCCTTCAAATGTGAAACACGTGTGATAAATGTAAAACTAATACAGAGGTTCCACCATTTCCTCTTACCTTCACAATATCCAGCCCACCAATGAGTTCACCTTTCACGTATAGCTGGGGGTATGTTGGCCAGTTTGAATATGTTTTGAGTCCTTGTCTAACCTGTAAAGGGGCAGAAAACACCCTGAAATATACTGCATGTTGTACTGTAAGTTTATAGAAGATCGATTGTTACAAATTTATTTTATGTTTCTTTGAAAATGAACTTTGAAAATATACCCTAAAGAAGTAAATACATCTAACACAAAGTTGATTCTCTGCTACATCAATTGGAGCCTTGCATCTGGAACACTCTGAATTGTAAGCCTAATCAAAGAACATTCCAGTAGCAGATCTTTTAATATAACCTGCTGAAAGACAAAAATCGACAGCTTCTTACCTCCTCGTCCCCCAGGATATCAAATGTATCATAGTCCACCCTGTTCACAGAGGCAAAAATGAAAGAATCATGTGTATCATCTGCCAGACAAGCAACCTCCTGCCCATTTCATGTGTGCCCCAGCATGGTGTACAGCTGACCTACCCAGCGCTGTTCATTATCTCCAGTATCTGCCGACTGAAGCCGCATTTCGCCGCCTGTGAACATGAACACGAACACACACACACACACATACATTATAATAGAAACAACACTGCACGTCACACCCTGCCATCTTGTGCCTGAGTGAGTCAGCCAACCCAAACAAGAGGAGGAATGTCGTCTGTCTCATGCTAAATGAAAGGCACCACGCAGGGGGACCCCAGCAAAGACCTGCCGGAAGCGTGGGAAGCTTTTTATGATCAAATACAAAAAAGGGTCCATTTAGATAAAAAGCAAGAACTCACTCAGACTGAGGGAGACTAAAATGAAATAAAACATTAATCTGGGCAGCCCAATATGCCCAATACAGTCAGACAAACTCATTTAAGAGACTTACTGACTTCAAAGAGACATACTTATTACCTGTCAGCTAGTCAACACAAAGGCAAAGGAAAATGTGCAGGGGAGAAATGGGGAGTGTGTGTGTGTGTGTGTGTGTGTGTGGAGGGGGGTATACATGAGCTAGGGAGGATGAGGGAGAGGAGAGGAAAAGGATGGCAAGAAGAACACAAGAGGGAGAAAAGAGTGGAGAAGAGGGAGCTGATCTCGCGGGGCCAGCTTTAAACTACTCCACAGAAGTCCTTTCATGTGTGAGCAGGGGAAATCAATAGTCCTATGAGAGGGAGGTGAGGAGGCTCCATTAGAGGGGGAGAGAGAGACGAGAGAGAGAGAGCTCACACTTCTTCCTCTAACACAGGTACAGGGCTTCTCATTCCACACACACACACACACACACACACACACACACACAAACACACACACACACACACACACACAAAACCAGACCAACTCTTGCACACAAATCACTGCCAATCTTGTCGAGTTTTTAATATGATTTTGCCTCGGAATACAGGTTCCTCCCACTAGCTCTACGTCAATGCACTTTACTCCCCACTGTCAAATCTGTTTAAAACTCTGGCTTCCCCTACTCCTGTCTCCATTCATTGTCATTCCATGTGTCTGCCGTCAATCTCTGTCACTGAGCGGAGTGTCTGTTATTAAGTGTACAGTGTCCCTTCATGTCATCACTGGTATTTTATACATACAGCAACTATGTTTTCTTCTACAGTGTCCTTGGGCAACTTGAAAGGCGCTTTAGATAAAATGTAAGATTATTATTCCCTCCGCCAAGGAGACTATGTTTTCCCCGGCAAATAACTCAAAAAGTACTGCACGAATTCAGATGAAATCTGGAATTTGTATTGCGTCAGTGACCCCAGATTGACCTGGCGGAGGTCTGCACTCTCTCTGCTTTTCTAGCTGTTGGTATTATTGTTATTATTCCGTTGTACAGTCTGCATCAGTGGATGAGTATAGCTATGTAACACTTACCTCTTTATTGCCCTTCATGAACAGCATTACTGCATGTTTGTTGATCAGGGACTTTAACCTGTTGGTACAGAAAAGAGTTACAAAATATCTAAAAAGTGTGAGTGTGTGTGTGTGTGTGTGTGTGCGCGGTGTGTCTTTACCTATGTTCCAATGTCACAGCCTTAGGTAAGGTGTTGTCAAGTTCACCAGATTCAACCAGTTCCTACAATGAGACACAAAAATAAAAATAACTTAGAAACTGGGTCTCTGCAAGCTTGTTTCACAATCCCAGTCCTCCAACTAGCTCTCTTTATACGCAACATCTGACCTTAACTTGCCCCCTGCTCTTCACACACACTCACTCACACACACACACACACACACACACAGTGTAAGGGGAAAATTGCGTTACAGACACACAGCAGGGTGTCCTCTCTCTCCAGACAAGTCTGTGTAACAGCCAAAATGACTGAACTGTATCACGCCGACAAACTGAACGGGGATATAACAGCAGAAGAAAGGAGAGACAGAAAGAGCAAGAGGTAGATGAAAGCAGAAGAAGAGTGGTGGATAAATAAAACAGAGAGACAAATGAGGAGAGGCACATGAGTGCTGGGGAGGGACAGGGGGAGGGAGAGAGAGAGAGAGAGAGAGAGAGAGACGGATGGGGGCGTGCTGGTTTGCAGCTGAACTCTGGGAAGGCCCTGGGCTAATCCAGGCCTCCTCCCTCCCCGGCAGGGGGTCTGTGGTGAGCCTAAGTGTGAATTACCTCAGTGGGAATGTAACACAGCTAAGGAAGACTACCAATGATGAGGAGAACAAACATCATCATGCCAGAGGAGGGAGCACGTGTGCCAGTCTGTGTGTGGGTTTGTGTGTGTGTGTTTCAGCCAATACGGCACTACCTCCATCAAATGTACTAACTACATAAGTACTGTAAAAGATGCTCAAACAGATAGCAGAAATAGCACACAGAGACCACCACAGAATGGACAGGATTCCCATTCACTTTTCACACACACAATCTACTTCTCCATGAGCCTGAGCGAAATTTCCATGACTTCTCACTACCTACTATCAGGCCAAATTGTGCATTTGATGCCACAGGCTGTGTTGAATCATAAAATGTGTGCTACAGTATGATCTCTCCAATCATGACTTAACATTTCCAAATATACAGTATGTGTGATAAAAACTACGTAGAAGAGGAGGGGAACACTCATAGGGACAGAAAATCAATTAAAATTCCGTACATACAAATAAAAACATACAGCACTACAAACCATGTTGTAATCTCTCTCCTGCTTAGGCTCTTAGATGACAAAATCTAATTTTATGACTTCTCCAAAACGTTCAATTAATTACCAATTAATGTTCTAATTACAAATAATGTACTACATTCTATGACTTTTCCAGGCCTGGAAAATTGGCTCTTGAAATTCCATGACTTTTCTAGGTTTTCCATGACTGTGGGAACCCTGAAAGGAGCATGAGAGTTGAGCTAAACACCACAGTGAAATAGTGAAGCAAGGTAAAAATGCCTGCTGGTGAAGTTCCTCCATAAATAATTAGCAGTCCCATACAGGCTATGTATGCACCTCCAACACCTGACCTTTTTGGGATCAACTACACATTTTAAAGGTATGCTCTCATTACACTTGAAGAGTAAAGGTCTCACCTTAATGATGTCCAGCCCCCCGACCAGCTCACCATTCGTGTACACCTGGGGATAGGTAGGCCAGTTGGAGTAGGTCTTCAGGCCCTGTCTCACCTCTTCATCTGACAAGATGTCAAAGCTGCTATACTGGACGCTGTGGTCTTTAAAGATCTGGACAATCTGCCGGCTGAAGCCTGCCCAATAAACAAACAAACATGTAAACACATGACCACAAAACGCAGCTTTGTTAAATGTGAACGAAATGCACTGCATGTGATTATGAGAGAAGACAACATTTTGACCCCCAGAGATTAAAATAAATTTACATGAGCAGGACGGCATGAGATTCTGTCATGTCGTTGAAATAATCTTTACGTGTTTTCCAAATCATCTGTGGACAATAGCTTGTTGTGTCGCTGGAAGGGCTTGGGCTGGAGTTGCTCATCAAGTAAACAACAGCAACATTATTCAGATGGGAATTAAGAAGGAACTTCAAAAGACATGCAAACATTTATTTTCCTTAAGACATTCCGCAATATCGTGCAACGCTGATGAAACTCTCCTTTTGGGAGCCTTTTGCCATTCTTTAACTAATGGGTGATGTTAAACTGGCACAGACTGAAGCATGGGAGTTTAAATTGCTCAGCAGCACATCCCATTTATTTACAACACATTGCGCTTTCTCACTATTTTAATAAGGCCAGCCTTAAAATACAAGTAGGATGTGAACTCAGAACAGCAATTAGACACACACACACACACATAAGCACAAAACACAAAGTAAAAGGGAGATACACATGATGGACAGCAACCACAGAGACTGATCGAAAAAATCATTGGGAGCTTGAGTGCATGTGCACATGAGAAAAGAGAGATCGACAGCAGCAGACAGAGCAAGAGAGAAAGAGAGACAGAGAGAGAGAAAAGAGAAAGAGGTGTTGTGTGACCATGTAGGGCCTGCAGTGAAATAGCCATTCTGATAGTGCCCCTCTCCTCTCCCCACTCATCTGGGAATTCATTATAAAACAGCTAGAGGCTGCTAACTAATGGTTATTCAGTTGGCAGTATATTAACTTGTTTCTATTACAGCAGGCAAACATGCGGCCCAGCTGCCTGCTCTGGCTTTAGGCAACTTCTCCTAGACAAGCAGGATTGATTGGTGGAGGGGGGCGCTTTCCTGCTCGCCTCGCTCCGCTCTGCTCCTCTCCTGCAGGGGCCAGGGGCTCGGTGGGCCAGACTCCATGCTCCGGGACAGGCAACATTAAACTCTTACTGCCATGTTTCAAGGAAAGACGTCTTATTATGCAAACACGGCCAAAAGTGAATGTGTGGGCTCTGAGTTTGTGTTGGGGATATATGGCCCAGCCTCCCCACCCCAGCCCTCCTTTCCCGGGTAACCTTTTAATTCGAGGTGAAGAGCTGCAGTCTCTGTTGCAGGCTAAGGGTCCTGATCAGACATAAAGGCCAGTGTTGGAAAGATTAAGCAGTGCCATGGAGAGAGCTGGCTTCAGTGCCTGAGAGGAACTGCCTGTGCTAAGGGCTCATGGATTAGATACCAACATCACACAAAATGCCCAACTTAATGGTGTCTGTCAAAACACCACATTCTGAAATCAGACAAAATAATTAGTAATGAATAATCTTTAAAATTATTCTGAGATGGTGATCAGTATTAATTATTTAATGGAGTAAGTACACATATTTGACTTTAGACAGAAGTGATCTTTCAGCACAACTGGCTGTGTTTGTGCCACTGAGCTTGTTTAGATAAACCAGGTTAATGTGAACGCCTCCTCTGAAACATTTACAAACACAACAAAAGAGGCTTATGCTTTTATAGTTCTTTTATGGTCAGGTGTGTTTACACCAACGTTAGTGACTCAAGGCCAAAGTCTCAGCAGATGTTTATGTTCCTTCCCTCCCTGAGGCGCCCCTTCTCACCGCTACGCCCTGGAGGCGGAGAGCCAGAGCGGTCATTGCTAGTCTAATCAGCAGCCTGTGATGCTTGGATTGCGCTTACTGACTGCCGCACCCCCACCGTTAGCCAGGGGCTAGGGGCAGGGTTAGCCGCGGAGCGTGCGGCTGCAAGGACAGAACCATTAGCATCCCGCTGCACCGGAACCTCACACTGACCTGTGGGGCCACCCCAACTGCCTAGCCGCTACATGTCTCTTCGTAGTGCTGACAGACACACTCGCGTGAACGTGCCGTGCACACACACACACACACACACACACAACAACACACACACACACACACACACACACACACAAACAACACACAAAAACAACACAACACACACACAACACACACACACACACACACACACACACACACACACACACACAAACAGACCAGACATGGGGGACACTCACAAATGACATAACCAGACCTAAAAATGCACTGCTGACCAGAACAAACATAGACACACAGGCACAGAACCCACAGAGACTAACAGCCACAGCTCACACCTGTAAACAAACAAACAAACCAACACACACACAGTGAACTCATAAACAGACACACACATATACACACACACACCACACACACACACACACACACACACACACACACACAGGTAGAGTGTGGGTAATTGCTGTGAGTTTACCGCAGCGTGGCTCCTGTGGGGAGCCCTTCATGAAGAGCATGCAGGGCGCGGCGTTGATCAGCTTCTTCAGACGCTCGTTAAGGTCCTCTTTGGGGGAGTCCCCCGTCCCCACGGGCCCCGCTGTGCTCGACGCCAGCTTCTGCACCTTCTTACTCAGCTCGGGGGCATGCGCGCCATCTAGCCTGTCAATCATCTCGCCACTCTGAGGCCCACCAGCATGCGCGCACACACACACACACACACAAATAAACAGGAAAAAAACAGGAACAGAAATAAAGGAGCATCATTTATTTTTTAGAGTGTTGGCCTGTTGTTTTTTTGGGGGGACTGTTTTCCACCAAACAAGGTAAGACTGTGAGATAGCACATTGTGTGCACAAGTTGGAAAGGACATGACAGTGCATGTCTGTGTACAAAGGGATGGGGGGTACCTCTTGTTTGTGCTTGTTTGTTTGTGTGTGAGTGTGAGTGTGTTTAATATGTAGTGTTATTGATATTTTCAACAATAAATACTGTGAAGACCTCGCTCTGAGACAGAGGCCAACCTGATGCTCCCAAAGCTGCCACCCAGGTCAAGTTCTAGCAGTTATTCTAATCTGTGCAAGTGTAGGGAAAACATTCATGGCATAGATGAGTGGCTATAGGTTACACAAGCCCACTCCACAGGCTTGAGGGATGGGCAGCAGGCGGGAGACGCACCTTGAAAAAGAGGAAGGTCGGCACGGAGCTGATCTCATATTTCTCGGACACCTCAGGCACTGCCTCGGCTTCCAGCTGTGAGAGGGGGAACAGATGAGGAGAGAAACAGACACGGTCAAGTGAGATGGCTAAAGAGAGATAGAGAGAGAGAGAGCGAGCGAGAAGCAGGGAGAAACAGAGAGAGAAAGAGAGAGAGAGAGAAGGGAGAATCAGAGAGAGAAAGAGAGACAAAGTGAGAGCTATAAAAAGGGACAGACTTCTGAACTGGTTTGGGTGCCTGTGTGCCTGAAACTGACTCTATATCTAGCATCTAGTATATTCTCCCATCAACACATTAGTGTGGGAGAAAGCACCCTGCGAGGGAGGTAATGAGGTATTTGGACATCACTCATCTGAGGAGCACGACAGATCTGTGGGACAGATCTTATGGGAGACACAGGCAATGATGGATAGTCAGGCTGGTTTTGGCTTGCTTGGCTCAGAGACAAATTACCTGGTTGCAGAGTTTTCTAATTCTTCAATTTCCTTGGACATAAAAGAATCTAATTATACATGAAATATTAAATTGAAAATACTCAAGTAAAATGGAGAAGGCAACAGAAAATAATTCAGTAATGACAAGCTGTGAGGGATCATTTCAGAACACCCAGAGCATTAGCCTATGGCCTCTTGACTATCCACCTTGCAAACAGGGCAGTGTCAAATAGCACCAGCCGTTTTGATTTTATACTGGCTTCTGCTGACAGCCCCAGGGTGCACAGAAAGGGGGGTGGGGGTGTAGAGTGTAATGCATCAGTGACATGGCAAATTCTCAATCATATTTAGCTAGCAGATATTGAAATCCATAAATCACAGACCACACTTAGGTTGTGATTACAGTGTTTATTGCCATGCCTCTAGCCAGTCTAGTCAGATGATTTAAGCATCTGAAAAAGATCCATGAACCTCGACACTTCAAACGACACCAACCTCCACAGGCCTCACACAACAAAGATGTGAGAGTGAAGACACTAGGAGAGCAATTAATGCATGTCTAATACTTTGGTTTGTTCCTGCAGATATAAAGCCACTGAAATACCAACTAAATGGGGAAACATATTTGTGTTCAGAATAACACTCAAAATGTCCTGAAATTAACTCCGTAATACTGGCCAGACCACAGTATAGATACAACAATAATATATACTATACATTTAGAAAGCAATGAGACTACTGTTCATGTTCAAGTCCAAAAACAGGCATCTGATACACAATCAGCAAGAAAAATTAATTGCACCCATCATTGTTTTCCCAACAGTGAAGGGGTCAAAACCTAAGATAACGTAAATGAGACGTCAGACACCTTCATTGTGCGCATTATTGTTTTCCCAACAGTGAAGGGGTCAACACCTAAGATAACATAAATGAGACGTCAGACACCTTTATGCCATCTTCATTTCATAATTAGGGTCCATATTAGTTACTGCCTTTGTTTCATTTGACATTACAGGTAATCTGTGCAGTGCGTGGAACCTCAACCACCAACCATCTGGTTCAACTGGTCAAAAAAAAAAAAAAAAGGTTCTAGTTGTTGTCTTCCAAACACAATAGGTTTTACTTATTTAACCCTATAAGTGTTGGAGATCCTAGAGAAGTGGATACACATAACTGGGAGGTCTGCCATACATCTATATGGTGTTTCAAATTGTTCTCTAAGGTCTCAAAAGTCAAAGTTAGCTTTATTGACAAATTCTCCACATGTACCAGACATACAGAGGAATCGAAGGTACGTTTCTCGTTATCCCACGGTGAAGAAAATCGCACAACAGACATTTCCGAACACTAAAGTAAAAGGTGCACAACAGATAAGGACATTTCTCCTAACACTAAACAATAAACTGCTGGTTAGGAAGACTAGATCACAAGAGAAAAACACCAGAATTTCACAGGCAGCAAAAAATTCTGTACGATGCGTTGTGATGTATGATGTGGTGCAGAATTTTGTGCAAAACATAATAGTGCAAAAAGATTGTTGTAACAGTGCCAAAAAATGCTACATATACAAAAACAGCAGCAACTTCACAGTCCAGAGTTTTTTGGGAGGGCAGGAGGGGAAAGAGGAGTGGGTGGGAGAGAGGGGAAAGAGTTCAGTTTCCTGACAGCTGAACAAAGATGTTAAACAACTTTAGTTGGGCTGAAAACGGTCTGCTATATGCAACCTATTAAAGTAGCCCTGGAGTAAAGCGCCTTGTTTTTCCGCCTCTGGTAATGAGCTCTGCTCAGCATTGCAAGGCATGTTGTGCAAATATTACATATAATATATTATATTATAATAATTGCAATGGATGAAGAATGAAACATTTTGTGTTTGGTTCAGAGGAAACGGAGGAAGATATAGCCTAAAACTTTCGAAACCTGTTGTATTCGCCAAAGTTGACAAGTCATTCTTTTGTAAATGTACTGGACACAGCAATAATAATGGACAAAATTTCACTATGGTTCACTCCCTTACCTCTTGTTATTCAGTATAAACTAAAAACAAGACATTGCTATTCTGCCTGTTATCTTTATTTCACAGATATTCAGTGATCTAGCATAGTCAGGATTTCGTGGGACAGCCACTAATCAAATACATGAGAGCATGGATTGGGCGGTAATTCAGTGCCATCTGTCAAAAGCTCAGGGTCTGGGCAATCCTATGCAAAATTGACTTTTGAATTGACCTAGTTTCTCTGTTTATTTCTTTCCATTGGCCATCGCAGACAGCACAGATATTGTGTGGCAGGGTACCTTGAAGTCAAACTAAAAAATTCATTTCCATGACTTTCACTGACTTAAATGCAGAATTTCCACGACCTTCTCTAAAAAATTAATTGCACAATAACTGCCTGGATTATGAGACAAAAATACAAGGTATTTTAAACCAATCAATCTATAATTTCCATTTTCAAGCTCATATGTTTTCAGTGCAAAACTTATTTAACAGGTTAACCACAACAACTTCCCTGATATCCTTGACCTTTCCATGTGTAAAACAGACAGTTTTGAAATTCCATGATTTTCCAGAAATTCCATGACTAGTGGGAATTCCGACATGACAAATGTTAATTAATTAATTAATGAATTAATTTACATTTATGTATTTAGCAGACATTTTTATCCAAAGCTACTTACATTTATCAACTATCAATTACATCAGGACTAGTTACCCCTAGAGCAACTTAAGGTTAAGTGCCTTGTTTAAGGGCACAACAGTAGCAACCGGGATTCGAACCCTCAATCTCCAGGATATTAGCATGAGGGTTGGCTACTCAGCATCATAGTCAATGCTCAAAGTTTGGAAACACTTTAGAACAAATTGGAAGCTCTTGTTGAAAAGAACAAAATGTTTTGATCATTCAAAACCACAACTCTAAATACAGGTTCATTATGATTCAGCCTTCTAAACTCATAAATCAAACAAATGCAGTCAATTATCACCATTGTATTTATTACCTCTAACATTATCCAAATGATTGCTTTTTTATAAACATTTAACCTGGGAGACCAGGAGTCTGGCATCTCTTACTAGGCACACATTTGCTTCCTGGTGGGAAGATATTTTCTGTGACCTTAAAAACTGTTGGGCATACCTTCAACTACAGTATTCACGATCGCTTGCCCATGACATTACTTTCAGCCCTACCACCAAGGACATAGCTCTAACTCTGCTGATTTTTGTATGCCTATTGAGTAGCTTTAGTGGAAAAGTCTGTAATGCTGTACTTACAACCTCACAACTTACTGTACATGGGGCTTCTGAAAAACACAGCACACTCTTGTGAAATGCTCTGTGAATGCTTGTGTGGCAGTGCTGGTTGCGGTTCCTAAACTTCTCCTCCTAAGAACACCACAGAATGCTGTTGTGAAGATTACCTTTACAAATGTTGCCTGAGAGTGCTCCTTAGCCAACTCGGCCAGGACATCATTCATCTGGGTGCACTGGGGTGCCCATGGTGCAAAGAAGTGTACAACTGTTAGAGACCTAGGATGAGATCAAAGACAAATCAATATAAATTACACATTCAGGACAGAAATCATTCACAATTCAAAGTATCTCTCCTTCAATAAAATTACAATTAAAACCATCCTGATATGATATTCGGCATCTAGCAATAGATTTAATTTGGAGGAGGAAATTTTATCCGTTTCCATAAAAAAACGCTACATGTGTAGGCTAAACTTACATGGCGAAGACATTAAAATTGAGCATCATTTCTGTTTACAGCATTTATCACTTTCAATTGTGGCCTGTTGATGCCTTAGACGTGATGAGTTATTACGAAGTCCTTTCAAGATAACGTTAACATCCATAAAGTCTAACGTTACTTAGATTAAACAACAGATTTCGCTTTTTGGCAAATATTTTCAGGTTTTAAAACTGGATGAACACGAGTAAGGAATAAATAACACTTCCCATGATCATAACGCGAAGTAACATTAACCTTAACGTTAGTGCATGCCATTGTATCAATTTAAATGCTAGCTGTTAAAAATTGTGGCACGCAGATGACTATCCGTTTCCACCCAGGTTAAAACAGCTTTTCAGATACTCAAAGCTTCAGATATCTTCACCACCAGCTTACAACCCAACTCAACGACAGAAACGTTTCCTTTTCAACTTTGAGTAGCGTTAACGTCAATGTTAGCTAACGAAACAGTTAACACAGTTAACGTTAACATCAGCTAGCTGCAGCTGTATAAATTCAGTGGACGTCCAGTGGCGCATTTAATCCAGTGAATCAGTTTCCCGGTTTTATTTAATCGACCTGGAAATGGATTTTATGTACATACTTACTTTCCTGTCTTTTTGAGTAAATCTTCAAATTGCGGTGAGGCTGTCACGTCTAGTAAATTCGCCATGTTTTCAGGCATAAACAGAAGATTGTGAAACTCGTGATTTGGATCAAATGCCAGGCATTACTAGTCGCACATGAACACTGCGGTAGACGTGCAGAGTTTTCTCTACGGCGCTGTTCAAAATCTCACTGCAACTTTTCTTGCAATGCAACATAGTTCATACTTCCCCCTGTTTTGAGTAGTGGTAGACATAATTAGACGGCAGGTGGACGACAGCAAACTACTTTTCAGCATGATCCACATAAAATATTTTATGTGCCATTTGTTGCAAATAAGTCTTAAACATAAAACAGGTACACAAGCACCTGCACAGGTACTAGCACAGGGTGGATGCAGCTCTAGCTTGAATATTTAACACTGAGACGGTAGTGAAGGTGTTTTCATTTCATTTAGCAAAGAGATTCCCCTGTGATTTGGGCAAAATGATAATGCAACAAAATATGACATTCATCACAGATCAGAAATGGTGCATCATTCCCCAGGTGCAGATGAAACCCTGAAGTCAGTGGATACACAGACTGAAACAGATCCATGCAACTCTACAGTTAAACATTCTGATGCAATGTCTATAATGGAGAAACAGTAGGTCTGCAAGTAATGCATGGGTCAATTTCGATTTTTACTATTATTATTTTAAGGACAGTACAGACATTACACTACTGCACATGTCCTATATACCGTTCTTTTTTGCATTTGCTTTAACCTAACCAAAGATGGGAAAACTAAAATTCCTTGACTGCCTCAACCCTCTCTGGCAAGAGAACACATCTGTGCCAGACTATACAGATTTTAACAAAGGTTGGGAGATCAGTTAATTCAGTTACAGAGAATGGCACTGGCACTAAGTGGCACTAAGTGCATTGGTGCCAACATTTTCTCTCGCTGCTCATGTTGTATTCTGAATTATGTGTTTTTATTCCTGGAGCAAAGCGAAAACTGAAACAATAGCCATCCCATTTTCTATATGTAATAATGAGAGCGGAGTTGGATGTGGTTTTAAAGTTATGGCAAATAGTTTAGCACCTTGGCATTCCCTTACATACTAAATTACTTACATATTCAGTTGCACAAAACGTTTCTATTACAGAGGGGTTTCTTTTGAAAAAGTAGGCAAAGGAATATACTGTGCTTGTGCTTTTATTATGTGGACCCCTATTGGCTGGATAGCAGTGTTTATGGCGGTGATCACAGACCGATCATAAAATGTTCGGATGGTACGACCCACATCAGGAAGGACGTCCTCAGTGTTGAGATAACTTTGTAGCATTTTGATTGTTAGCACGTTGTTGTTGTTTTTCAGCTACACATTTAATTAGAATGTTATTGTCGTGTAAAGAAGAACAAATTGACTATGATAAACGTTAATGGTGCTGTTTTAGGAAACGAGACATTTGACTTCTGTGCAGAGTGAATTAACCTCGAGGTCAACATTAACGTTAGCCACGTTAACGTAACATTAGTCATCAGGACAACTCGTTTTGGACAGCTAGCATTTTGGCTAATCATGTCAATGGATTTTGTATCTACACTCCACAATAAACGACGCCTGGAAGACAAGCATGAAAACTGGGGATGTCAATCGGTAACTAACTTTGTGTGGACAGCAAGCGAGCTAACATTAATGTCAAAGTGCTCTTTGGCCTTGCTAGGAGAGCGATAGCTAAGTATGTAAAATGCAAGACAATCGGTGTTTACAACGTAGTGTTGGGTGGTAGAAAATGTTGAAATGCTTTTTAATGCCGTGTTTTTAAAGTCATTTGTGTTTTTCTAAAATAACAGTGAGTTATAGGTTGTAAACACCTTTAACGTTAGCTGGGTTAGCTCCTAGCATAGCAGGTTGAGAGTCAAAGTCACAACATTGACTTGTAACGCTAACGTAAGCGAACTACTATCTCATTATATATCTAAAAGGCAAAACGCTACACGAACAAAGTGTATCAGTTGGACTTAGTTTACTAAAGTAAATGATGATTTATCAGGAATTAGTCATTATGTATGAAAGTCATCTTTGTTTACGTTAACGACTTTGTTCAGAAAAGACTCTGCACTGCTGTGACTGGTTGTGGCAATATTGAATATGGCGCGGTCGGCGAAAGTCCCATGGATACATGGGAGCTCCCGCAGCATGTCTTGCCGAATGGGAACAGAAGACACGAAGTCGTTCCTGCCATGGTAAATGTGACAATACTAATCACCTTTTTAGTGCTGGTGATGTTTGTAATCCTGTCGTCAATGTGTAACAGGATCCCATCAGATGTGCCAGGTTTGATAAGGTCTGCTAAGTTAATGGGTCCTCTGGCAAAGTTCTGACATATTTTATGAAAGCCATAAACCAGAGTGAAGGGCATCATTCTAATTGTATTCTCTTAGATAGGGAACTAAGTAACACCAATACTGTAATCTGCTCTACCTACTGAGTAATTCAAGGTTCAAATGAAACTGCAGATCAATTACAGGTTTAATATGCTTGACTGACCACACACAGGTTTGAATTATAATAGCCTTGTTAAAGCTGACCAGTTTCTGTCTTCTGTCATTTGTACTCTTTGTGTGTAGAGTCCTCCCCAAGACAGAGCATCAAGGCAGTGCTGCCCAAGGTGTATGGCTGGAGAGTCTGTAAGTATTTACAGTGTTAATGTACTGTTCACTGTAAGTCACAAAAATGATTATGAATATAATTAACAGTACAGCTTAAATTTAGCTCAGATAACTTGTTGACTCGTAGGTCATTAGAAACATCTCACCCTTTTAGAAAGATCTGTATGCATCCATAGTGATAAAATGCACATTTAGATCTATCTACCTCGAGGCCAATGTATACTCCTGCTAATTTCACTTGTTGATACTTCACTTCTAATTGTTTACTCACAGTGTAGTATTTCACTGTTTGATATGCCTCAAAGAAGACTTTGCATATGAATCTCTGCTCACTGTAGAAGATAATGGACCTACTGTGTTGAATATAAAGGGCTTCTTTTTGGATACCTGGCTCTGTCATATCAGTGTTATCTTTTCTTGCTGTTTCCCATTCAGGGACACATTAACCACATCATGGGATGCTGATATAGACAATCTTCAAAAGAAATGCCTTCAGCAGACGTGAGAGGATGGTCAGCCAGTCCTGTTTTGTAGATGCCAGCTTGTCCCCCTGCCTGCACTATGCAAAATAATGCATCAAGAGAGTGCCTTGCACATTTTCTTAATCTACATTTTCTTTTTCTATAAGTACTGTACAACTCCACTCCAACACTGTTTACATTGCCAAGTACTTGTAATGGCTAAAGGGCTAGTCATTGTATACATGATTTCCATATTCTAGATGAATGAGTTAAATGTACTACTACAGTGTAGTTGATAAAAACCATCCGTCCTCAGAACACAGCCAGGACAGTTTTATATATGTGGATACACAAAGGGGACCTGTAACCCAGGATGTTGGTGTCAATATGTGCCAACAAATGCAAACACACTTGGAGAAAGTAGAGTTGGAATGATCAGTCATAAATTATCAGGAATAGACAGGCTGTTTGGAATGCAGACTGTTGCTGCTTTTGAATTATGATAGGGCTGGGCAGTTATAACCTCAAATCAGAATCACCATTAATTGAACACTCAGTTAAAATTGAAAAGGGATTACCTAGGTTTTTTATATATTTTTTTTTTTGTTGTTTTTTTTTGGCTTCATAGTTCATATAGGCTTTTACTGGATAAGGAACTTCCAGGGCCCATTAGCTTCCTCTTCTGTGCAGAACCCCTGATCAACTGATGAATGTGTGCACCCTGATCAACAGTGTTTTTCCTGTGTGATAGTTGCTTTGTTGATTTGGTGTTTTAAAGAAGAATTTATTGAAATAATTGACATAGGCAGGATTACATTGATTAATCACACTTAATGTCTCTTGATTATTTTTTGCCCAGCCATAGCCTATGATAGGGCAGTTTGGAAACATTTTAAAAAACATTGAGCAATTCTAAGTGGTTGGATTAATTAGGGATGTTTTTAACTTTTCAAAAAGAGAATTGATACAATAACTAAAAGTATTTCAAAGTGTTTAATTGAAATGCTTTATTTATGTAATTGTTACAAATGGTGTATCTCATAGATACTAAGCCTAATGATTTCAAGGTTCCAAATGACCCTTTTGTAATGTTCAAATTGGTTAAAAAAATCTTTTGTTTAATGTGTAAAATCAGGTTTGTAAAAAATATCTGAATTCAAAATGTAGTATCCATGAAACTTAATGTTTTTTTCCTTTTAGATTTTGTTCCATGTAATCTTTGTATAAATCTTGGAATTTAATAATAACTGAATGTTGTCACTAATGCAGTGGTGCTTCAGTGTGGTCATTCATATTTTGGTTGTGAGTCCATATTGCATCACCAAATCACAAAGCCCCATTTTCCGTCCTCTGCTCAATGCACACAAGATGGTGCTGTGCCTTATCTTTTGTCATCCCCAACTCGCAGAATGAATTGTCTATATGAGTCATACAGCAACACGTATTTTTTTCTTGTGCCAATTTCCAACCTACATAGTTGTATTATGGAAATTTATTCTTCAAAACACTGTGCTATCAACTTAGTTTTTTAGTACAAAAGCATGCATAGTGAAAACATTTTCGAGTCTTTTGTCCTTTCACTCACATTGTTTTTTTACACTTTTTTCCCCCTAAAAATGTGTACATAATGACACTGTTTACAAACTTATGTAAAGTAGTACATAAATATACACACATATATATATTTTAGTTGTCTTATATTCATACTAAAACCTTGGTGTTATTCATGTGGAGGTCTGTCATATATATGGGCCAGAGCCTTGGTATTCATAAGTCATTGTCTCTATGCTTGTAGGTTCTAAAGGAATTACTTCAGCTCAAAAGAAGCCATCAGGAAAGGCTGAAGTTTGTCGTAAGTCAGCCAAGATGGATTTAAGTGTATTACCAGCACAATCTCTGCTGTCCTCCCCCAGTGCAGCCTGGTGTACAAGGAGAAATGAGAGTATGTTCTCAGACAAAGCTTGACCTCGGGGACGTGGCTCTGAGGGCCTAGATTTTCAATAATGTAAGACAATAAAGCTTAGGCTCGTAACCTGCTGCAATATGCTACAAGTGTAAGGAGCTTAGCGTCTAATAAAGCAAGGGGAAAGAACTCATCTTCAGACTCATATTTGGAGATCAAGGCTGCCCCCAAACACTTCATAAAGACAGTAATGAGGTAGCCAGTTGTTATGGATGAGAGGATCTACAGCTTTTCTTGCTGGTCAAGCCTGACACCTGCCATCTGATGTTGAAGATATGAATGAGGGATAGAGCGATTTCCACTGGGTTTTTATGACAGGTGCACATCTGTTTGTTTTGAGGTTAACCCTTTGCCATACCGCCTCCTCTCCCCACCTTCACTGTTGCTGACCTGCTGCTAGTGTAGTCTCAAACTTGACATTTTCATAAGTGGCCCAAGTTGTTGGTTTTGTCCTTAGGGGCACTGGGGCTATTAGACTTTTATTGTAGAGAACAGCAGGTCATGGTGCACTGGCGGGGAAAAAAAGCCCACCTGCGTTTTGGTTGTTATTAACCTCAGTGATGAAACACAGATGTGGTGTCTGGACGTTTAAACAGCTCAGTGAATTCATATTACAGAAATGCAGAATTTAACATACACTAGCCTATACTTAATCAAGTATTGCCTTCGAAATAGCAAGCTTGCTAAATAAATAAATGAACAGAATCCACAAATGTTGGCAGTGAGTTTGAGGGCACCATCAGGAGATAAACGGTGGCAAGTTATTTCTCCGTGCTCTGCTTCCTAAACCTGGGTCCTTTCTCTTTCATGAATGTGTCCTTCACTGGATCACATATACTCTTACAGCATTTCCACCTACTTTGTTTATGGGGCTTTGATCCACAATATTCCAGTTAAAGTTACACCCATGTACTGCAAGGTGAACCTTTCGTTATTGTTCCCTATGGGAACTCAATACCCGTGGAGCCTGTGGCTTTTCACCGCAAAATCGAGTCCCTTTAGTAACAGAAATCTCTAAAGATGCTGAACAAAAGGTCAAACACAAAGACACATTTTTAATGCTCTCTTTAATGATACAGATTTGCTCCTGTTGCAGAATGTTGCTAATTTGGCTTGTGGTTTTAAGGGGAGTAAATAGATCAGTGATTTACTGTGTGCTGGTAATGTTAATAATATGGACGGTGTAAATGAGAATAAGGCGCCAAGGGAGTGCATGATAAATCAGGTGGAGGCACAAGCTAAAATCTTGACCTCTGCACTAAAAGCCTACCCAAGCAGTCTTTGTTATGACATTGTATTCTGGACAATCATAACACAAAAAGACTAATCTTGCAAGCACTATTTCTTCTTTCTTTGATGTATGCTTCAGCAGCCTTTGTGAACGTTGGGCTCATACAATGGGGTCGGGAGACTATGAACATTGTACATGTCTTTGTGTGTGTGTGGCTAGAAAGGAAATGGATGAATAATAGCTTGATAAAGGTGTCTGCCCTTTGTGTCAGAAGATATGCTGTCTGATGAATGTGGTCCAGCTAATGAGTATTCCATTATTTCTATGATTTTCCAGCAGACATAAGAGTCTTCCTCAGAGATCCTTGGAGAGATTTCTGGAACTTGGTGAGTCAGAAATTCACAGAATTATAAGAATTAGAATTAACGTGTTTACTACTTTGCTTCAGAAAGCAACAATCCATACACAGCTTATGATGCAATCAAAATATTTTATTTGAGTTGTGATAAATTGCTTTTTAGGTGAGTTAATTCAGCTGAAGCACTAAACATTCCACTGAAGTATACAGACCCTGATTAAAAAAAATCAATAGCTTATTTACAGAAAAGCACGTAGTTATGTTATATTTTTAATTTGTATTATTTATCAGGACTATATACTGTAGGGTGAACTGCAATTTGTTGCATTGGAACAAATTGATTTGCTATTGACATTGGTTCTGCAATCTTATTAAGCCTATTTAATTCAGGTATCAAATATTAAAATTAACAAGAGGGGGAATTGCTTTGAAATGAGCCCATATTAACATCAGTGTTTTTTTATTATTATTGTTATTGGAAGCAGTTGGCATAATCAGGAAACAAAAGACATGCAATAAACAAGACACACTATTTGCATATTTTTTTTATTTTTACATTACAATTTTCACACATTTTCAGGATTGCTTTTCATGCTTGATCAAATCAATGGCCAAGAGATGCTTAGAATATTTCTATTATCAGTCCTGAATGGAATTAGTCAGACAGAGCTGTAAAGTTTGAAGGTCACTTGTCAATAAAAGATACATAAACAAATAGCGAGCCTCTCTGAACTCTACCCCATATTGCACACTGGCAAGAAAACCAAGCACTGAGGTATTGGAGAATGGGCTCAAAGGTCATATTCAGCATTAGTGTTAAAAGAAAGCCTTTTCTCCAGCATTGGTCAACTGCTGCTATTAAGCTTAAATGTGTGCTGATGCTGAAAACGCTCAGTAAAACGATGCAAAAACATAGACATGCTTTTTCTAGCTTAACCCTATATGCTTCTACTGGTCTGTCTCATGGGAAAAGAGACCTGCGCAAGACCTCTTTCCTCAGGAAAACAATGGCAAAAAGGATTCTAGTATATTTTAAGGGTTATTTACTTAGCTGAAATCACCTTTGTGCCTTATGCCTCGTGTCTTGACAGCGCTCCCAGCGCTCTGTGTGCTCAAAGCAGTCCCTGAAGACACCTGCAACATACATGCTATGCAGAGTGCCATTCTTGTGTCGACCTGCCAGTCAGCAGTCAGATGAAGCCCATGGTGGAGGCACTGCTAGCGTTTAACCAAACACATGAAAGCAGAGGACTCTCAAAGACAGCTCATGTCAGGCAGCGTGTCAGGGAAAGCAGGTAGTTTTAAACTGAATGAAGCATCTTCAAGAGGAACAGAAAGTGTGGAGGAGGGGAGATATGACTCCTCATGCCCCGTGCTTTAGTGCATCTCCAAGTGCCCATAAAGAACAAGAAGACGCATATGAATTGGCAATGTGTTTTCAGTGTCGCTGCCGGTGCCATTGGCTTGTTTGAGTCTGGAGTCTCTCGGGAGATGAATTTGGAAATGTTTATGGCTGCTGGTCCACGCACCTATCGTAAAGGTTAAAATAAAATCCATGTCAGGGATGTTGTGCACCTACTGCACGTCCCTTAGGGAGAGGTATAAAGGTAGCCTAAAGAGGAATTAAGACACTTCCTGTTCTCATAGAGGTTAACATCTTAACTCCTATACCCTGGTAGGCTTATTGGCTTCTCCCAGGTCCACTAACTACATCTGACTTGAACCTTTCGCAATGCTTCATTTATTTACCTCCAGCATTCAATCCAAATCAGCACATCACTAAGGCGTTTGCTAATTAGGGCAAAATCTAAATGAAGACGGCATAAACACTGAAAAGTGATAACCCAGTGCAAGTGCTGTAGCTGGGCAAACATTCAGATTCCTCAGAAATAATTGCTGTGTTAACATTCTGTGCAATTATTGTGGGTCTGCAAAACTGTTTACATCGCAAAACAGGAACCTCCAGGAAATCCATCCACAAGAGATGAAAATAATGTGCCAATGGGGGTGATGAACACTCATTTTGCAAATTAGTGCTTCTGTAGAATTTAGTGATGAGTTAAAAATAAGTTGGAGCATTGATGCTGAACTTTTCTTATAGAATATATATATATATATATAATATAGTATATTATTTTATATATATATAGTATATATGTGTGTGTGTGTATATATATATACACACACACATATATCTGAAATAGTAAAAAAAAAATATAATAACATAGATGTCTTGCTTTTTTGTCTCCTCTATAGTAATCCATAATACAGAATTGATTTTCTCTAAAATAATGGAAATATAGTAGGCCTATGTAAGTAATATATCATATAGTAATACAATCTGCTTTTGCTGTAAACTGTTTTCAAGCTACTTATAGTATTTGACCTTTCTTATCACATCAACAAATGAGAAAAGTAATTGTTTAATTTACTTATATAAAAATGTATTCCATATATAAAATTTCTTACACCCTTATACAAGTTCACAACTGACCGACCATAATTCTATGAAAATATATAGTCTGTGTGGTTTGCACATCACACCCACATCCTGTGCTAATGGTATGCTAGAAGAAAGTGGAAAACTCTTTTATAATAGTGCTCTCTTCACTTTAATCACATTTTGAATGTAACACATTGATGAGTGAGGTATAATCTGGACCATAACTGCTCTTTACACAAACTTATCATAGGCATATGCACACACACACACACACACACACACACACACACACACACAAAGTGAAAAAGACTTCCATGTGAAAAATGACTAGACGGTGTTAACCCCACAATTACATACGCATCTGCTGTTTTAAATTTAAAATGTGTTTACAATTTTCCCCACCTCCGTGCCACCTCCAAATGTCTGGAGCCATTCACCTTTTCTGTGAACAATAGCGACTTGCCATTATTGTAGTGTTTTCACAGCACAAAGCCCTCCCTCTCCCTCCCTCTTTCTGATAATGAAGGAGCTTCGCACGTCTACACATCTGCACAAATTGTCACTACTCACACCCTCTGCTCATAGGGCTCTGCCACTGCTGCTCCCGCTCCCACCCAAACCATGTCTCCAGCAACTTCACTCTCTGAGTTATCTACGCACAGAGTGCAGTGACTAGCTCATGTTGTGGTGTGCTATTGGATGTGGCTACTTCCACAAACACAAATAACTTCTTGAGAAAAGCACTGTATACTCCACTCCCACCCACGCCACAGAGTTCCACGCTCGTCAGTGAGTGCACACACACACACAATCACATTCAGGTCATGGGCAAAGTATGCTGCTTGTCAGCTGTCTGTGGTCGGGCTGTTTTGGGTTTTGATGCACAATGCAGTGCAATGTCAGCACCAGAAATCTTTGTAAATGCTGTCTTTGCTCCCAGCGAGTGCTCAGTGAAAAGGCTCAGTCTTTTGCTGATGTTTTTACAGGGCTCGTGTCCTACTTGGGTGGGCCAGCACTACAGGTATGGGCATCACAGGGAGGCCCATGGGCGGTCTCCTCGCTGCCGCTCGGCTCCTACCCAGCCCCAGTGGTCCTTCCATCAGCACCCTGATGTCTTCGCTGCCAAGTGGAGTTATGGAGATTTGTTGGAGGGAACTTTTCAATGCACACAAGTCAATCTGACACAGTCTCATAGGTTTGTGTCAGGGACGGGGGTGGGGTGGGGGGCCTATTTGAATTGCAGTCGGCTCCCTGCTCTCACAGGTTGATGACTCAAAAACCATTTTGGAAAAAAAATCAGTCATAGCCCAAATATGATCTGATAAACACATGTAGAGCAAATTTGCTTAGACCTACATTTCACAGCCTTCAGAAAGAAAGGTAAATTGTGTCCACTAATTGTTTCTTTTAACAGTGTAGTTGTAGTCCCTTAAGTGATTTCAGTGTGAGACCCACAGGAACTGAAACACCTGCAGAACCTGTCTGTATGTGAGGGGATGGGGTGGTGCCTAACCTTTGACCTTTTGACCTCTGACAAGTCCACAGGCTAAGAAATGTAATTTTGTTGCAGGTGGACAACAAATGAAAGCATCATCATTTCAGATTGGCTTTTCATTAGCTCTTAGTATAGGATGGACAACAGTCCAGTGGTCCAGTGTATCTCACACATCCAAAAATATGGAGACACAAATAATATTTCAAATATTTTTAGTTATTTCAGATTTTATTTAGACGATCAATCCATAACCTACACATTCAAAAAGATTGAGTGGAAAATTGTAGCACCCTAGCAAAATGGTGCAAGCAAAACTTACAGACATTCTTTGTTGGATGGCATCCAAATTAATTTGGGGAACAACTTGCCAGTTTACCCTACAATATATTTAATAGTCTGATTATTAGCCTAATATAATTCACTTGTAATCATGGCCTGTTGTAAACTCAATTGAAGGTTTTCCTTTCCCCATTGTGTCATCATCCAACTGCAACACTGGACAAAGTACACTGGCATGTAAAGAAACTATAACTAATTATCGGTGCTTTAATAGACATTTACATAACATTTTGTTTGCTATAAACCTGACTGACTGATGATTGATACTACTGGAGCAACAAGATCCACCCAACAACTTGCCATTTGCAGACCTATTCAATCAAACGTAATGTCTTTGTATAAATAGGTTCCTCTCCTATGATTTTCAGTTTGGCGTCCTCTTTTATAGCAGAAATAATTCATTGTGCAAATAGATAAATTATAAATAAATAGATGAATGCATGTCTTTTCAAAATTAGATGAATGCGTGCCTTTCAAACTGTTCTTTCACCTGCAAACGCGTGTCCTGTTTAGGTCTATTTTGACCACTATTTCTTCAACGCATACGGCGCTCTTCAACAGAGGTCTTACTCTAGGTGCCTGTAGGTGGGGCACTATCACCACAAAATGGAATTTCAAGCCAGTAAATCCGGCAATGGCTTAACCCACGGGCAAGTTACTGTTACATTGAATCTGCACAGAGAAATTTGTTTTTTCCTCTGTTCCTGTTGGCGAATTCTCCGGATTTTATCATTTAATTCATAACACTGATGTAAAAGTACAGGAAAAAAAGTCTGCATAATATATTCATACATATTTGTTGGTTTTAAAATTACTGTCTTAACGCGCACTTGCGCTTCAAGATGTCCCCGCACAACCTCAAACCTTTAATTGAGGTAAACTTTTTAACCGTTGGACCTCATTTATCACTCATGTTACGTGAGGTGGAGCTGACCTAACTACATTTATTTTCAGTCTCGATTTCCACTGGATATTTTACATGTTAATTGTCTAGAATAGGTCTCGGTTTCTTTATTCAGTTTTTTTTCGCCTTCTTTATATCGGTATTGCCTCGGGCAATGCTGAAGGCGCCCAAAACCGCACAGCTTCTCCCTCTTCATTTTAGGATCAGAATGAAAATGCTAATTATATGGCAACTGAGCCCTTGACATAATTTACCATTTTCACGTGTTTTACAGTCCTCCAACAAAAATAAATGCATTGTGTGTGCGAAGAGTAGACTAGAGCGCTAGGCTCAAGATAACTAAGTATATCAATAATAATAATACTAATAATAATAATAATAATTTTAGCTTATGTTTGCGCAATGACACCATAAGACTATCAGAAATAGAAGAGGGAAATGCGTACATCTTCACAAATTTTACATGCATTCAAATCTATCACAGTTTTTCCAAGTTGTGATATATTTAAACTTTTAATTGAGGGCTGGCTTGTATTAGGACATCTGGACTGACAGTATCAAAGCTGACACCAGCGTCCCAGAGGTTGCTGAAATTTCAGAGTTAATTAGAACGATACATGTTTAATTAAAGCCAATTACAATATCTGAAATGACCTAATCGAAGACGGTTTCCTCAGTGAAGGTGCCCTCAGTTCTTTTTTGTTTGCGTTTATGCATCCTGTCTACGTTGATTTTACTCAGTTTAAAAACCGTCTGCAAACTTCTTGGAACAAGGGTTAATTTTTGTCGCTTTATCAACATGTGTCAGCGCAAATTTTGCACATCCAGTTTGAAAGTTTGCTATAATAAAACAATGCCATTCTCATTCAACCATTAAACACCTCGTTTCTTTCAGACTCGATGGTTTAGCTGACTTTCTTATATTGTGATGACTGGTAAGAAAGAGGGAAATAGGCAAAATACAACGTTTTACTGAAATACTACCAACTTAACACGATCATTTATTTTTCACCCATCTTAAATTATAAATAGGCTTTAGTCTATCCTCTACATAGGCCAAACGGCTTCTATTAGATAGATGAGAAAAATAAATAGTGTGTGCAGTAGGCTACTTTTTTCAAATGCAATGATGCCTCGGTGAGAGGCAAACTGATCTTGGACTCATATGCTGCTTTGCCAAAAGGAGGCGCTCTTTATCAAATTTCAGTAGAGTGAACCAGGCTTTGTGTTGCCTTTGAAACCAAGTCATTCGTACTTTAGTGTACTTTCAGGCATCTGAATAGTATGCTTTCTCTGTCTTGTTATGTGTAGGGCTACATTCAACTTTACGCATCCTTGAATTATTTTACAATTAGAAATATGGTCAGTATGAACTGCAATTAACTTAACTTTTAGAGCAGAAATAAAACTATAAAGACTGTATATTTGGTTACATTTTTAAGTGTAGACCTAATTCATTGTTTATATGCACAATGCATGATAATACTGCATAATGCACAGTAGCATAATGATACTCTTTTGTACTGCTGTAACATAACATGCCGTCATCATCTACCAAACATTTTTGTGAGCAGGTTGCCCGTTATCACAGAAAATAACAATAGAATAACGCCACTTGATAATCTGCCATGATTCAGAAATAGCCTAAGGGCCTAATCATGAAGTGGATATATCACGCAAATAGTATATCTGTCGTGGAATAACTTCACTGCCCATTCGCTTGGCGCAACGCGAGTTTGATTCCTGATGTCCATTATGGTATAGGTTGCTTTCCACACACGCATACACACTCACACACACGCGCGCACGCAATATGCATACACAGGCCTATGACGAGTTCCAAGAAACCAGTGAGTTGTGAAGTCACAGAAAAGACGCAGCTACCAAACAAATTGATAAAAATTAGAAATCAAGGTTTGTTAATAAATTGTTTGACAGTGTGAATTTAAGATTGTGTTTTTAGATAAACCCTAGAAGTTTCAATAAGCTTTTTGACTGTCCGCAAACAGTTGCCTGTGGCTACACTTCTGGACGTGCACAATGCCAGAATACTGCATCAAAGACCAGCGCTCTGTGCTCTTAACTTACACATGGCCGGCATTTTAAACTTGCGCTGGTATGAAATCTTTGTACCGAGTGATGAGACACAGTGTGCATGCGCCTTGGTCACGGATGACGCTTATTGCTATTAATTTATGTCAAATGTTAATGCACTTTTTTATTTAGCAGTGTTGCCTTATTGTGTATATTTCAGGGAACTGTAAAACTTTCTTTCAACTAGACTTTATATAAAGCGTTTTAGTTTGTGAAATGATCAGTAATTTCGTCCATTTCAATGATTTTGCTTTAAGTGTAGCTTACTGCTGGGTCTACCTACACCAGTATGTTGGCTCAGCGCGGGTCTCGTCTCGTCTTATATAGTCAGCGGTCGCGTCTTGGGCTTGCATACAGACCTGCCGCTTTGGCCGAGGAGAGCCAAATAGGAAATCGGTGTATATTTAAGCTTGCTCTATGCGCTGGTATGATGTGCAGAGGACAGCTGGGCAATGGCCATCTGACTGACTTTGCCTTGACATCTGGGAAACCCACTGGTGTGTGGCACGCGAATCGGTTGATGTCGCTATTTAAATGCAAATTTGTGGGGGATCATTGAAGCCTCACCCCGTAAATTCACACAAAAGGAACACTTCACACACAATAAGGAGGAGGGTCGTTTCTTCGGGAGGTCTTGGCAACACCAAGCAAATCTTATTCAAAGCCACACACCTTCTGCATGAGTAACTTTTCTTTTGTCCAGCGTCTACTATTAGCACACTTCTCAAAATAAGATCTAACATTGGGGACATAACATTGACATTTCTACTACTGGGATGTGCAATTGTAAACGGCCTACATGTGGCTTCATTATGAATTATTATTATTGTTATTATTATTGTTATTATTATTATTATTATTAGTGGCAATAATACTATGGTGGTATGTTTGTTTATCTCATCCTTTTAAGCATTATTTTATATCGTGTATAAAACATTTGTTTTAAAATAAGATAACACGTAGGCTTCTACAGCCTGTCTTTTTCTGGTGCGACCACATCTGTGCCTATGCACAGTGTGCAATGTTGTCACTATATGTCCCTCCCAATATCAGCCCATATATCACATAAAAATGGTCTGCACTGACATGATGAGAAAGAGAAAGTTTCTCGACATCTGTAGGTTCTAATTTATTTAGCCTATGCGGAAGCCTTTAAGAAGAGTCAAAAGTAAAAGTTGGTGAATTAAAGAGCGCATTTTCCACGCTTTGGATCCAGGACCAGATGATCCTAGAAAATGAGCTGAAATAGATTCAGGCTCAGCGCCTGTTGTGAAGAGCAGCTGATTCCCCTATTTCTGTCCAGATGGCTTCTGAACACAGATTTGCATTCATTTTCGCCTAATATCTTCCAAAATAGAGGGGCAGCTGCATTTGTTGTCAAATAAGGTTTAAAACTCCTTTTTAGGACAGGATCGTTACCTACGTGATGGGGTTGTCGAACTTTTCCTCTGCTTCTCCAGTCAACAGTATCAGCTTTGAAAGGATTTGTCTTAAAACCCTAATTTGGTAATCAGATTGAGATCACTCTAATCTGTAATCTGTAGTACAGATACAGTACTTATACGCGATAACTTTTTTTAGTCGTTTGAAAAATTATAAATTTACGCACGATTAAAGTCGCTTTAAAACGACAAATAAGCACGCGTGTTTGTTTGTCACAAATTAAGTAGATTTCTTTTTATCGTCTTTCACTTACACAGAGAACATGCCATCTGAAGAAAAGACGCCCGGCAACATTGCACACACCCTTCAACATGCGTTCACAAGCAGTTTACACGTGCGCAGTTATATTTAAAACTTCAAAATATATTGTATTTTTACTCCTTAAATTTTACTAATCTTTTTTGAACATGTAATCGTATTTACTAAAATAATCATAAAATATAATTTTATTATACTTACGTACTTAATTAGACGACCAGGCAATGTAATGGATTTTGAGACGAGGCAAGAGCAACAGCTTTGATAATTCACTTATCTTTGGCAATAGTCATTAACCCCCAACACCAGCAAAAATAGATTGCTCTCTAAAACACATCTCTCTTCCTTTCTACGTCCCCCATCCCACCCCTTTAGTGCACAGGGCTGCGGGTCCCTTGATAACCCAAGTCGGACTTCGATTTTTGTCGATTAATTAAAATATGAACATACACACCCTGACAACTGGCAATAAGACTCTTCTGCCTTACACTCCTTAAACGACTGCGCATCAAAATCGGTAGCTGTTACTACATACAAATACTGTATGTATTATAATAAAAGACATCCACGGTCCGCACCACAGCCGGGGAGGTTGGCCAGTCTATCCCCTAGGTAACTTTGCTCCCACTGCTCTAAAGGAAGTGCACCAAAATTAACAAGAATTATCGCCTACTGAAAAATAGTGCATCAGACAATCAGTACATGGAATCGTCTATGTCAAGACCACATAGTTTGGGCTTATGAGGGAATTAGGTAGGTCTCATAGTGGCGTGGGCATTGAGCTTCATATATTCCTCTGCGCTATCAGCGTGTACCCAGTGGATGCATTTTCGTGCCATGTTTCTAATAAATATCAGTTTATACAAAGGGATTTTGACGCGTGTTTTAGTGTGAGCCATGCAAATTGCTACGTGTTGCTGGGTTGTCTATTATAAATCCATTGGTTGTCAGTGGTCAAAACACTGCTTCACATCAGTGTCTAATAAGGGTCTTCCGAACCGTGACTGTCATCTGCATGTCACACTCACTGAGCGTCTGACATGAGCAGTAATGTTTTGGTTGTGATTCCTAAATCACAGCGCGCGCAACGCATCTTCGCAGTGACTACTGATACATCGTTTTTACTAGTGTGACTTTTGTCTCGGACTTTCCCTGGCTCTTCTCCGGTTATTATTACACATGAAGCAGTAACAAGAGTAACACGACGTACCTGCACTAAGTCATTAATTGCATTCCTAACAACCTTTACCAACATCTTGCCATGGTCTGTGCGTTTTGTAGAGGGAGAATTATTAGCCCAAAGCCTACAACTTAATAAAATGTCATTCCGAAGGAGAACTCCGTCAATAATAGGAAAAGTGGCGATCTAGTTCTCAGGTTGCAGGAATAGTAGTAGTATGTAGTGCACTCACAGATTCAAGCACCGCCAGCGACAGGAATTGTCAGCCTTCCATATTTGGTCAAAGCCACGCCCAGTGCGCGTCACATTCTGACAGTGCGGATCCCGTGGGCTTAGAGTTTTGGCTCCCGGGAAAGGTTCCATTCCTAGGGGATAGAGGGCTGAGTTTTGTATGCTTCCATCCATTCTGCAAGACGCTAAAGGCCCCTCATCAACCTCTCCTGTGTCCGGGAACACCTCCATGGTAATCATTTTTTCGTTTATTTGTCTTTTGGAGCTGGAGCGCCTTGCCAGAAGTGGTCGATTCAGCAGTGTCCTGAAGCTTTTTTGATGCTGTTGTAGGATGACACTAGCCTGAGAGCATCAACACATCACAAAGTTACAAGAAATGTTTTAGTGAATTGAAAAGAAACACCAACAATATCCTGATATTTGAGCGACTTCTTCAGCGAAAGGATCACGGTCCAACAAGCAAAGAGTGGCATCAGTTTCCTACTCTGTAAATTCTTCATGTCGTGCCAACGCAGGACGGGTTGAAGACGGAAACAAGACTTGTGAACTGGGTTTTCTTGCAACAAATCAAGAAGGAACTCTTCCTCGTGTCTTCGAGACTCTCGGAGAAAAGACGCACGAAGCGCGTTTCTAATTTCACTTCTTTGGCTGGAGCTGGTTTGTACGAAAACTGTTTTAATGTTTGGGATTCAGGAAAATATACCAAGAGGAGGGACGACTATGAAAGAGGAACCGCTGGGCAGTGGGATGAATCCGGTCCGATCGTGGATGCACACAGCTGGGGTAGTGGATGCTCAAACTGCCGCCCAAAGGTACGTTTGCCAAAACATCCGATTTTTAATGCATTTCTCAGATCGACCCTAAATCCCCACAATGCCATGTATCAATTACAATCTCCCAGTGCACCTCTTCAGCCCCTTTCCCTCCGTTCATTACATCATATTACTGTTAAAGTGACAAATCAAGAAATCTCCTGTCTCTAAAACGTGCTTTCGCCATCTCCAATGTTTTCATTAGCTGCATCTATCTCAAGTGTATCTCCCTATTTAACCGAGATGGTTTCTTGTTTTTTCCCCGCAGCGGTGTGGGTTTGGCTCGGGCACATTATGAAAAGCAACCGCCATCCAACCTCAGAAAATCCAATTTTTTCCACTTCGTCCTGGCTTTGTATGATAGACAGGGACAACCCGTGGAAATCGAAAGGACCGCTTTTGTGGACTTTGTGGAGAAAGAGAAAGTAAGCGTTTATCGTGTTAATTTCACTTCAACTTATGCACTTTACAATATAAAACTAGGTCGTGGAGAACACGCGTGCACTTACTGTTGATGGGGCTCCTTGTAGATGTGAAAGCAACCATGCAAACTTTCCCCTTTTGAGAACCTTTATATATATAGACTAATTTACTTTATTGAGGAGAATAAGACCTATTGCCACGGACAAATCACATAACAATAAACACCTTTGTCTGGTAGACTACTGGAATAACATATATTCCAGGCATGGTTCAAATTTATTGTAAAATATAGTAAACATGAACTTGTGTAGAAACAGTGAAAAATAAGAACACCTCTAATTCAGACATTCCTTATTTTCAGGAGCCAAACAGTGAAAAAACTAACAATGGGATACATTACAAACTGCAGTTATTGTACAGCAACGGTAAGTGACAATTATACATATGATCTATAAGAGTTAGCAGTAGTGGGAAAAAATAATAAAATAGACAGGGGAAGACCAAATTGACATTCACATCATTATTCTCTTATTGCCAATGTGTTTTACTAGCCTATGAATTTTACTTTTGCTTTTGTGTTATCCATACATAGGCCTATTTACAGTATATCAAACTGTGTGACTCCATAGTGATTTATTATTGTTCTTGTTAAAGTCTGTTTTCCTTTTCATAAAACCCTTAAGATGTATATTTATATAATATTTTTTATTGTTGTTTGTGCAGCATTACCCATGTAGAAAAAACATGCGATGTGAAATTAACCGTGGTATAGGATATTGTTTAATGATTGTAAAGTAATTAAAGCAACGTGCGACTTCTTTTTACAGGCGTCAGAACAGAACAGGACCTTTACATACGATTAATTGATTCCATGACAAAACAGGTAAGTCACTGTATTATGCTATTTTCCATTGCATGATTGGCAAGGAATTGTGCGCTGTTTTGTTTTGACACTTTCTCCAGATAATTATTCATGATCAGAATATTTGCTATAGTTTAAATAGAAACCAAGACTCATCCACGACAATGGTTAATATAGCACTATACTGGATCAAATAAGTTTTATTGTATGTTGCATAAAAATAGTAATTCAGTTGTCTTTGTTTTAATTGAGTATTTGCTAATTGGCAATGGCGACCACAGCCTTTACATTCAGATTTTTCGGATAATGTGGCTTTGTGGACCTTACCGGACAAAAAGCAACTAGCTGCCCCATTATTCAAGTTCTAAGCTCCAGGGGTCTCCCGAATCCGTCTGTTTCAGTAGGGTTTAATACTGGACACGTTTCTGTAATTTGGGTGATGTAAATGATAGTATGCTTTTTTCATAAGGCATCTTGGATTTTTTGTAACAAGCTATGCTAGCTCGGATGTAGTCAGCATAAGATACTTTAATATATTATTAGTAATTTGATTTCAGAGCCATTATTGGTTTGAGAAGTTATTTTTTTAATTCAAAAATAGACATGGTTTATCATAAATTGTGCACAACTTGGTTAACCTACTTTGCTCCACTAATTCTTTTTAGTATAGAATTTGCACGCTTTTGCGCAACCTAAAACTTTGTGTCAACAGCTACTATTTTAACTGAGAGTATATTTACTCTAATTTTACATGAATAAATGACATCTTTGAAGTATAGACTATTCTATTAACGCTGTGCGCTGTGAGGTATCCAGTGGTTGCAACATCTTACTTTCTCTAGTAGAGTTTTTTTCCCTGCATATAATCGCTGTTGGCGAAATCACAGGGGTTAACTCTTCTGTTTGTAAGAGTCCCTTTCAAATACGTACGGTTGGATATTATCTTGTGTCTTTCTATGTCTTGGCAGCTCTAATGCAACAGAAAAATGAACGTTTAATCTCGCATCTCGGTGATGCGGTCTGTATATGATCAAAGAGTCAATGGCGCTGAACAGTCAGTTTATGGATTTCCGTATCTTCAGGAGAGGGGAGGAAAATAAATCACAGTATTATACATAACTATCGCGTTGCCCATGTAACACATGTAAATACACTCACAATACAACTCAAGTAAGCTATACAAATAAAATCAGATACTTAAATATTTCCACAACACAGGAAAATTAAACATAGCCTACTTTATTTTAATGTACCATGAGTGACTCAACAGTAAATCGAAGTGTTTTCTTTATGGTGATTGTTAATAGCTATCGCTTAACCCGCGTCTCTTATTTATGCATTCCTATTTTTCTCTATTCATGTTCTTTACTCTGTTGACGGCCAGAGCAAGTGGAATAGCCTCCCGTTAATGAACTGGTATTTTTTTCTTCTGCCGCGGCTTTGCTTTTGTACTGGAGCTGAGTCCGCGCGCTAGTCACAGGCGGGCGCGTTGGAGTGTGCTCTACCACAGTACATCATAGACACAGAGAGAGAGGGAGGGAGAGGGAGACGGAGCAAAAAAGAACTGAAGGCGAGCGCACCTACAGCTTTACGCCATCTGTTAAAGCCAATGCTCAAAAATTACTCAACCATACCCCCGACACCGCTTTTTATCCAAAGAAAAATCATTGTTAGCGCTCAAAATAAACAACAGATTGCCCATTAGCACTTTCCCCCCAAATATCTGCAGATTATAACCACGCTGATGTATACGGTTATGGGTATTATTTACCGTGCCCATCTGCATCTGAAAAGCATTATGTGTGTGATTTCCACTACCGCTGTAAGATGAAAACCTTAAAGGTCTTAAAGTCCGAGCATGTGACATTATTGTTTTTATGGTGTTACTCTCTCATGTGTAGTGTCTGAAACAATATTTTCAAACAGTGATTTTGAAAAGGGTCTGCGTCTTATTTACATAGCCTATACAAATAAATAAGAAATTGTTGAAATGGCTATTCTAGTAGATTGCAGGACATGCACCAAATAATGTATTTTATTTATTTATCTGGTCAATTATATATCTGCCCATAGTTGAGTCACATTCAGTTGTGAAAATAGCGTAGTTGTCTATTATATTTAATTGATATTAATTTTGTCTTCATTTAAATATGGATGAATTTGTTGTCTAGCTACTTTTGAAATTTTGTACATCGTTCTTTCCAGTGCCGCAATAACTCTTTACATTGAAAACATAACCAAGCAGAATCTAAAATATATTTGTCTTTTTGTTTCAAGGCTATTATTTATGAAGGCCAAGACAAAAACCCAGAAATGTGCCGTGTGCTTCTTACACATGAAATCATGTGCAGGTAAGAAATATTATTGACGCATGTCATGTGAACTTTACCACCACTACATGAAACCTCTCAAATGTTTAATGTTTGAATTTAGTTATCTTTGCATAATGGTCTGTCAACATTTTTGACATAAGCCCTAAATCTTGGTCATTGTGGTAGTCAGTTGCGTTGTCCCGCTATTAATAGTGCATGAAAGCCATATCAAGTCTTGATTTGGTATTTTGTTATGAAGGATGTTCTCAACAGTTACTTCAAGTCTTGCTGTTGATTAGGCCTACAGTAGCACTTTACGACAGAAAAAGCCTGTGACAGTGTTGTTGTGGAGAGGCTGAACAAAATGAAAACAGGTCATTGATGACATCGGGCTCCACAATGCGTTTGACTGGACGCACGAATACGGAAGCATTTAAATGCATGGACATGCACCCTTCTGCAATCGCTAAAAACGGAAACAGTCTGGTTAGTCACTCAACTCTCGCGCATCAGAAAGCTGAAGGGCTGATGCGCACGAGGCTAAGCTCGTCACGGCATGGTTCTTCATCGTTGTGAAAGTACCTGAGATATAGCAGCATTTTTTTTTTAAAATCCGTACCATTGGACACGGTGTTTTAAGGCAGTACATGTGGACTACGGTCAGGATATTGTAATGGGGAACATGAGAAACGTTTGGGTCGTTTATGATTCCGGACTGTAACAAGCGCCACACTCAAGGAGACAAAGAGCCCCCCTTTCCGTTATTTCTCCATATTCTGTAGTCGAGCTCAGTGTTTTCATCTTCACTATCATTATTATTATTCAATTGTTTGCTGGAAGTATGGTGTAAAGAGAAGACCTTATTTTTACCTCACCTTCCTAGAACAATTATGTTGTGTATGTACAGTGAAAGGCACAGATGTGAAAGGGAGTCATAAGAGGAGGACTATAGACTTCCTTTAATCACTTTAGCTGTCAGCTTTGGGGAGCTTTACATACTCTCCATACCATATGGTGTTAATTTAGCTAATTTGGACAAGTAACCATTATACAAGTAGCCTTTAACAAATACAAGTAGCATAACATTTTTTGTGTAATTTCAACATGAATTAAACCGTACACTATATAACCACTGGTACACAAAATGTAAGCATTGTCACCACTTTATGTAAGATTGATGCAGGCTTTTGAGCCTGTAATTAATAAATGCCCCACAGAAATACTGGTTGAAGGTGGCATCTTGCATTCTCTCCAGAAATAACAGCTTGACAATTAGAGGTAAACAAAAGCTGAAGCTGTGAAAAGTTATTCCCTTGCCTCCTGGCATCGCCTCTTCTCAGTTCACTGCTAAGGCAAACACCACAACATGTTGTTTTCCATCTTTTAGCAGCAGCGCACTGCTAGATGTTTATTCGGCGCGATTCTCTGAGAACCACACCAATCAACAGCGGCAAACATGGCCATGATCATCAACTAGCTCCATGACTGATTTGGAAAGGATGTGTGTGTGGGGGGGTGGTAGTTGAAAAGACACTGCCAACCAAGCATTGCACACAGCAGAGCTTAACCAAGATGTTAAAAGGCATCACTTGAACCTGTTTTTGACTGTCACATTTTGTTTTCTCCCACTCCCACTAAAGCCGGTGTTGTGACAAGAAAAGTTGTGGGAACAGGAATGAGACCCCTTCAGATCCGGTCATCATCGACAGGTAAGGCGTCATTTTTTATCTTCTTCCCCACGCCTCTCCTTTCATGTCCTTAAGATATGTGCTTGTTGTCCTCCCCAAGACTGCCAGGTTGAGCTCTCGTCTGGTCTGTGCTGTTTGTTGTTGTGCACCGTTGTGATGCACAGGTGGGTTGACTTGGAAACCTGGTCGTCTCTGTGGGGATTCAGTAATTGCTTGCGAGTTGTCAGGGGAAGCAGTTCGGTCGGCCTCTCTTCGTGCTGTGAGGAGCAGTTTATACCTAGTGAGCTGTTGGCTTTCAATTCAGGGGTGGATCGTCTTCATCCTCATTTGTTAACAAGTGTTTTCATTCCGTTGCCGTCCATCTGATTGCCATTATTCTACAAGTTAGCACTGAAAATGCTCCATAGTCTTCTCAACATGAGTGAGGAGTTTATAGGATAGTGCAGTCTTGTAGAAAAAGTCCTTTACATTGCTGTTGTGTTTTAAAATGTTTATGTGTAAACTGGAATTATCATGTCGATAGTAGATGGTTATAGTGTATTAGAAGGAGGTTGTATGAAGTTTATCGTTGTGGTGGCTGCATTGACTCTGACTGCTGTTTGGTTATTTTAATCACTTTATACCTGTTCTTTTTAATTCCCTGCTGTGATTTTAATTCAGATTTAATTATTGTGATTGTAATGATAATAGACAGGAACCAACATGCACACAGTGGAAATAATAATGTGGATTTTAATTTGATCATCATTTGTAATAACCACATTCAGTCTGTCTGACATAAACCAGAGGACAAGACAGTATTCTGAGGTTCAGGCTCTTAAGTGTTAGTGAGGTAGAACAAGTCCACCTTGCTCCATAAATCCAGAATCCACGTTGCTCCCACATGCAGTAAATGACCATGAACCCTCCGTGTGAGATGCCAGCGGTGTGAGTGCGAGGGGCCTTGTGAACTGGCAGAGGGGAAGGCAGCTTGGGTATTTGACAGACCTCACTGCTGGAAAAAGTTCCTCTCGGAGGGAGAGCTGTGCTGTCTACAGGCAGAAATTAAAGCGGGAGGAGAAAGATGACGAGTTAGGCCCGGGAAAAATATGCACCACCAGTGGATAGCAATGCTAATGTTTGACTAGCTGAAATAGCTGTTTGCTTAGTAGAGAATGTTTGGTATCTGACAGAGAGAACATCTCTCTTATTAGTAATCAAATAGGACCCACCAGTTGCTGCCGTCAGTCAGAGACTCTGTCCACCGTCGGAAAATAGGTCTCACATTCTGGAGGGCTGATTTTATGGAAAGAGTCGTATGCTTTTTGGGCAGCATGTATTTGACATTGTTGCACATTCTGGGGTTATGATGTCTGTGTTTCCTTTGGTGTCTTATTACTGTCATGCATGAGAGGAAACACAAATAATAGTTGTGATTTCCTCTCCTCAGTCGTCTACAGAACAGGAAGTCACGGCTATGTAATTTCAACATCTTACCCTTTAAGTACTTTTTAAACAGAGTGCATTAAAGCATTAGCTTGCATGGTTAGATGTATGGGGAATGTATTCAGAAGCAACAAACAGATTTACAAGTAACCCTTATTTTGTGTAAGTATGTGTGTGTGTGTGTGTGTGTGTGCGCGTGTGTGTGTGTGTGTGTGAATGGTAATAAGTAGGATGGCAGGGGTTAGATTTATGCGCTGCTTGCCTCCACTCTGTCCTCTGTAATAGGGGAGTAAAGGGGGTTTGTTTTGCTACGACACCCAGAAGATAAAACATGCATCACTTCCTCCCCCTGGTGCCTGGGAAGTCTCAGCTCCATGGAGTCTCTTTATAGTTGGAGAGAGCCAGTGATACAGTATAGAGTTGTCTTCAAAGTAATATAAGGTGAACACTTAACAACAGGCTGTCACTGATATTTAACACATTTGCTCTTCCTTCAAATTGCCTCTCTTTGTATTGTTGCTAAATAGAGTTGAAAGTATCGTGTTTCTCCAGGCTTTGTGGTTCAATCTGGTGAACAATGAGTGTAATAGAAGTCAAATAGGAAAAGGAGTACAGTATTGGAGAGGACTGGATCCCATGCAAGGGAGAAAAGGAAGTGAAAAAGGAGGGATATTGTCGTAAGTTCAAACAGTGGATAAAAAAGCTCACATTTTCATTGTGATGTGGTTGAATGGGAGCGGAGTATCGTTTTCATAGTGGAGCGATCCGTTCTGTGGAATCACAAAAGCAGATGTTCCTCATTAGGCTCCTCCATTGTCTGCATATCACAACCATGAGCAGATGATTTTATCCCATTGCACCCCCAACACTCAGCCAGTGACTGCTGCTTTGCTACACAAGCTTTAAATGACTGTAGTGTAAATGCATGTGGGCGCAGATCAGAAACTCCAAAGCAGGAGGAGAGGGAAGAAAAACACACACACACACACACACACACACACACACACACACACACACACAAACACAGGGAGAGAGAGAGAGAGTGTGACTGTTATTCCATTAGGCTGCTCTGTTTTTGTGTGGCATGTGCATCATTATGTATGCCCCTATATGATCTCCAAGTTAGTCTTGGCATGTGTCGGAATTGATGTTATGGAAATCACAGTGCATCCATGTTTGCTGTGCTCTTTGGGGCAAGGGCTTGCATATCCATGGACCGACTGAGACTGCCGGCTGAAAGGGCTGATTGTTGAGGCAGACAAGGGAGGTCCGATTACGTTACAATCAAAACATTTTACTGCGATCCTCTATAGAGAAGTAGAGAGTGGGAGGGAAAGAGAGGAAGGGAGTCAGTGAGTGAGTGAGAGAGAGAGAGAGGGAGAGAGGGATAGATTTGCAGTGCTAGAGCATGCTGACCAGACTTGTGATCCATTATCGATAACGTTCTCAGCAACATTTTCCCAGATGGCACATGGGGCAGTCATACTGCTAGTTGGCATCACGTTGGACAGTAACTGGCAACCCCACAGATCTGGCATTTTCAATGGAGTTTAGGAGACTTATCATTCCAAATGTGTCCTATTTTCCTGTAGTCAAGCCAGACATCTGTTTATCCCATTTTCTCTTGGACTTTGTTACAGCTTTAGGTTTTTGAAAAAAAAAGAAAGAAAAAAAAGTTTGTCAGATTTAACAGCTGTTACAGAATTTCAACCCCAGTACATCTTTAAATATTTCAAACATTACCCCATGCTACAATAGATTATTCATATTTATCTTTTTAGAGGTAAGGAATAGTCAATATATGGTAACATTCACTACAGTGTCAGCCTTGTATAGAGCGCTTGGGGAACATGCTAGATTTGCTATGTCAGAAGCAGATTGCAGGTTCATTTACAACTGTAGCCTCTGCCTTTGGAACTAATAATGGTGAAGTGTCTGAAGACTGATTGGGGTTTTCCTAGCTGGCGGTACCTTCTTTCACTTCCTGTCACAAAGGTCAAGATAGGCTGACCTTTGTAGACAGCCCACTGGATGAATTATTCATGTGATTGACTTTTTTGTCAGTCCACCCAGTTGTGTGTGGGGACATTTTATTCATATGGCTCATTTAAAGCGCTCGCCTGCACCTGTTCAAGTATTAATATCATGTAATTTGGACCCTGATGCTGTTTTTGCTTAACATTCATTATATTTCTTATTAAAGGACACTTCCAGAGGATTATGCCTGATTATTACCAGACCTTGCCAACAGCCATGTGGAGTACATTTCATAGGTATTCCACTCCAGGTTTATGGAGAAAAAAATATGGAAAGCAGTCAGTCAACATTTAACCGTTGCTGAAGCGTCTTTATTTATTTCTTTTAGAAGGTGGGCGGCCGGGGTCAGTTGTGTCGCCTCTCCTTGACCACACAGACAACTTAAAGCCCCCTTCTCTCCCTTATGGCTTGACAGAGGCCTGATTAAACCCCACTCAGAGAAAAGCTGTACAAATGCCAGCATTTATAAGGTCAGCGCTTTTGTTGGAAATGCTATGTAAATGAGGGTCTGCAAAAAGGGACATTAAACAAAATTCAATTCATTGTCTCCCTTAATGTCATTTACATTTTGGCTAAGTCCCGGACTGTCAAGCAGGATTTTTGAAATGATTTTAATTACATATCAGCTTGAAAACAGAGAGGCTCGCTCAGAGGTAGCATTTGGATAACCTGCAAAAGAGGCTCTGTTTATTAACTTGCCTGAATGGCATGTTTTCACGGCATCTGCATAGAGTAATTAAAAGAGTGTTAAGTGTTAATTCCAGCCCCCCTCCTCCACATCACCCGTGAAAGCAAAGCTGGGGACAACATGTGAGATGTTGCCTTTGCTCACATGTAAGATGTTATTTATGTATATATATACATATATATATATATATATGGATATAAGGATGTGGCAGACTTAGGTGACATTACATTTAGGGATTTTTTGTTTTATTTTATCTGTGTGTTGTTGTGTGTGTTATATAGTGTATTATTATTGTCGTTTTTATTGCTGTTGTTTTTTATTTTAACTTGAAAAGGCTGAGCATTCAGTAATGGCTGTGTGTGTGTGTGTGTGTGTGCGTGTGTGTTTGGGCCTGCTGCACAGGCAGAGGCAGAGGCTGCATTGATTCCAGCCATGCTGAGAGTGGATCTGATTAATGAGTGTGCATGCAGGAAATACATCTCAGGCCAGGAAACAACCACCAGTGCTGTGCGCACGTTCAAGTACACAGGTGTGAACATCTCTGAGTTATTTATGAGCGAGTCAGCAACCTCTGTGTTAGTGAGAGAGCCCAGTCGAAAAAGCAGAAGAAAGAGAAAGAGAGAAAGGAGAAAGAGAGAGAAAAGGCATGAGAGAGAGAGATAGAGAGAGAGAGATGGAGGAAAAATCCTCTCTCTCCTTCAAATGAACATGTCCGGTCAAAGCTAGCCTCTTATGGCCCAAAAATGGCGAGTGGGGGAAAAAATAGACTGCGTGTCCAGTGACTACATTTTGATAAAGGAGGTCAGCGTGACCAGGGGAAAGCCACATAGATTTATTTGATGTACATTTGCGGCCGAGCGTAATTATAACATGGTCGGCCGTGTTTGCATAAGTATAACCTGTTCTTAAACCACTTATTTGCGGTGAAGGTATCTCAGAGAGCCTTTTGAACCTTCACTCACAGCCCTGTTTTGGCTTCCATCTCGTTTGTTTGCTTGAGTTCCCATTATAGCTGTCTCATTTTGCCTTTGGCATGTTAACCTACACTGTGAGATCCTTGTACACAGGAACAGGGTTTTTCAGTTTGTATGTTTAAAGGAGAAGTGGAGAGGGGAGGTGGAGGAGAGAGAGAGAGAGGGAAGAGAGAGGGGAGAGAGGGGGAGTGAGGGAGACAGTGAGGGATGTCAAAACCCCACTCATCCACCGAGTGAAAAAACAACTCAAGTTTGCTCATGAAAGAGATACTATAATGTCACCAGTGATTTCACTTCTGTAGCATTTTTAAAAATTCAAATGAGCCTTTGTAGAAGTAGGTGGAGCCACAAAACTGCAATTGTGGGTGCATGTATTTTGGAAATGTATGGATGTTTAAGAATGCATTTGAATGAAACAGTTTTGAAAGATGCCCTGCATTCTGGCAAGTACGGTGTAATCACTTGAGATTTTCACAGAATATAAACTGATTTGATGTGGTTTGGTGGCTTTGCTACATTGGTTGTTTGTGTGTGTGTGTGGGAGGGAGGGTGTGTGTGTGTGTGTGTGTTTGATCGAAGTGGGGGTTGAGCTAGGTTAGTTTGCAACAGCTGGCCACCCTTCGTGGAGTGTAACTGACAGTTGTCTGTAAGGGGTTTTAATGAAGATTGTCACCTTTTATGCCAGGAAGCGATGGGGCTGCCAGATCTACAGGAACGAAAAACCCAGAGAGCTTAACCTGTACTTGGCAGCCGACTCCCTGCTTGCACTCGGAGAAAATGAAAACCAGCCCCACCGGACAAGAAGCCAAAATCCCACTGGCTGCTGCTCAGCTCCATAGACAAGGAGTTTGATTTTGGAAGGAGTTGTCCAACATGGAAAAAGTACATTTGTCAGTGTACTTGTAAGCACAGTGTGTCCTCTCTTTGCAGCTGGCTCCATAATATATGCATTTTTTGTGAGCAAGAGCTATGCGGGAGGGAGAAATGGTGCCTGCGTACAGTAAGTGCCTCTCCCTAGATCCCTGGTGGGGTTGTTCTTCAGTGGGGGCATCAGCAAAACAGTGGGCCTTGGTAATGGCAGTGAAGACGCCGGTGTGTGTTTTCCTGCTCCAGCGTCTCACAGGGAAATGAGTTTAGCATGTGTGTGGACAGGGGAAAGGGATCGGCGTGTGTGTGTGTGTGTATGTGTGTGTCTGTGTTGCTGTGCAACATGTCGCGCGGGGTAGGGCCAGCGGAAGAGGCCGGCTCCAACGTGTCGCTGGTGAAAGTTGAAGCGTGGTCACACACATCTGGTGAGAAAGCCCCTCGCAGGGAGAGAGAGAGAGGGAAAGAGAGAAGGGCTCACCCTGCAGCCCCTAGGCTTCATCTCTCCTGAGACAATACCTGCATAGTCCGGAATATTCCCCCGGCTTTAGCCATGCCTCTAGTACGGCGAAATAAAAGTCATCGGTGATTTAAATCGTGTTGTGTTTTTAAAGGGAGTAGCACAATCTTGACTGTGATTTTTGTTCCTCATTCTTTGCACGAGGTGCTGCCAAAGCCTGATGAATGCTGCCGTTGTAGAGGGAGAAAGCACCCAACATGTCAGAAATCTGCTTTTAAAGTGGGCACATGGGCAGCCGATAACTGCGAGTCTGTCCGACTTATTGAGAGGCAAATCAGGCGGCTCGGGCGAGCTTCGTCAGAGTGTGACATATGTGCGCTAAAAAGGCTCTTTATTTGATTGTGCGCACAAAGGGGGACACTCCCCTTTTGTGGGGCTGTGTGAATGCCCCTGCTGGGGCTCTGTGTGCACACTGTCAACACTGCTTGTTGGACTCACGACCGCACAGAAGGCTGGACCCTGCAATGGATGATGTGTGTGTATATGCACACACACACACACACACACACACAGACAGACACATATGCATGCACAAAATTGTCACAGGCTTACACACACACACACACACATTTGCACACACACACATACACACCCATATACTTGCACACATATAAACAAACCCAGACAGTTGGAGAGGGTCTGTTGTCACACAATGGGCAGGCGCGGACGCATGTTCTCTTTGAATAACAACCGGGCAAATTGGATCAGTTTTGGTTGAGCGTGGATCGCCAGGAATGCATGTCCAAGTTTCATTACGGCCCCTCGTGTGAATGTGCGCCATCTCTCTTTCTCTCTCTCGCTCTCTCTGAATTTTACAGTACACATGAGTCACCGGTCAGATTTTTGTCTGTTTGTATTACTCATACACAAAAAGTTGACTTCTTTCCTACAAGCAGATTTGAAAGTCTTTGGGCTGGTGTGGTTTAAATGGTCCCCAGTCCCATTTTCTGTCAATCTGCATTAGGCCTCCTATTTGATCCATCCAACCTCGATAATGAAGAAATGAAATGTTTGGTGAGCTCTAACCATGTCAGCCTGTAAAACAGCACATGACTACACACTGAGGCCTGCGAATGTGGTAATAAGTTAGAGCCCAGATCCGACAGAGGTTTTCCTCTCTCTCTCTCTCTCACTCTCTCTCTCCCTCCCTCCCTCTCTCACTTTCTCTTTCTGTTTTGTACGGTTAAGTGCAAATTCACACCCACAGCATTTGTTTCGCATTAGGAGAGGTTTGTAAATCAGATCAATGTGCTCCGGGTGCCGAGGCTCCTCCAGAGGAATCTTCTCTGTCACCAGTCACCCCAGCACACACACACACACACATACACACACAAACACACACGCACTCTTGCACCCCCTCCCTCTGCTGTACAGGCTCATCGGATCCACCATCAGCACTCCCCCGCCCCCCTCGCAACCCCAACTGGCCCCCATTCCAGCCCTATTCTTCTTTACCTCTCTTCTGCTTCACTCCCCCCCCCCCCCCACCCCCCCACATCTCCATCCATCCCCATTTTCTGAATGTTGCAATTTGTCGTGTGACACCGCAGAGATTAGGTTAGGAAACAGTGTGCGGATTGTATTGGACATGGTGCTGGTCCTGGCAATTTGAGGTCACAGGACAGCGATCTGGACATTGGGCACAAGCCATCAGTTACCTCAGAGGGAGACGCACTGGGCCATGGCTGCAGCGGCCCCTGGGGTCCAGGGGGAAGGATCCGGAGAAAAACCTTCAAAAACAGCAGCAAATAAGTATCATTTATTAAAGCTGACAAGTTATCTCTAAATATAGGCCGCCACTGTCAAAAGATTATCGCACGGCCTGCCCATCCATTCTCTATCCCCTCTAGATAAAAAAAAATGTTTCTCATAGACAGAGAAAAAAAATCTCAAAATGAGAAAGACCACTGAGTGTAGATTACATTCTCCTTTGTGTAGTTTCTTGAGCACCAGTGGTAGTAAGTCTATAATGTTCTTACGAGGGAAGCGGGGAAGAGTGGGTTTTGTATGACTAGCTTGAGTGCAGTATGTAAGCATGATGCAATGGTGAAAAACCTGTAAGTAAAAATATGACCGAAATAACACTTAAGAGGGGAGAGTCGGGTGGAGATTGGGGATGGGGTGGGGGGTGGGGGCGTAAAAAAGGGAACAGTTCACACACAAAAGAAAAACTCGAGAGCGAGAGCAGTGCAGTTGTGGGTTCAGCAAGCCACAGTCTGAAACGCATTCGCTTGCTCAAGGCTATTTGTCATTATAAGCGAACCACTGCTCATGTTTCTCAAGACCGACCTCATTATAATTATTCGCAGCAATTATAGCGTCCAGAACCCACTCCAAATCCAAGACATGTTAGTTACCATTTATTAGGCTCAAAGCACTCACTAATTTACATTGTTTTAAATATGGGGTGTGATGTTGATTTATTGTGTGTGCTTCAGGTCAGGTGAAGTTGATAAGGCATCATTAGATACAGTAAATATTTTTACTGGGGTCGAAAAGCTGTTTACATTCTGTCTACACTCACACATGGAGAAGTTCATGCATAATCACACTGTACAGAGTACTAAATAATGTAATGCAGTTAATGTCGTTTCAACAGCTGTGCCTTCAGGGGTACGAAGACCATAAACAGTGAAAAAAATGTAGCAGTCTAGAGTTAAATGCATAGATTTGTTTCCATACAGTCTTGCAAAAACATAAATTCATCTCTGCAATCCGATTGGATGCAAATGAAGCTGTTGCCCATGAAAAGGCCTTATTTAAGCATCAAAAATGCATTGAAAATGAACAAAAGCTTCTTATCGATAGAGTTGTGCCAAGTCTCTCTGCAAGAGCCTCAAAACCTGCAGGCCCAGGGAGGGATGAGTGGTCTGATGCTGGGGTGCAGTAATTATCTTCTCGTGAAGAATGTACAATGGCGCCAGGATGATGAATTGATCGCAGATTGGAAGCATGGTTTAACTGTCATGTTCCCGAGATAAGGGGGAGCTGGGGGATTGCTTGCTCTCTTCCCTAGTTCCCAGCCAGCCAGTTTATTAGTGCAAATCCCAAATGTTTAGTAAACTCATTAGGTTCCATCTAATGCTAATTTATCATCATAGATGGCGGCCGAGCACGGGAGGCCACAGGGGCTGCCGGCGAAAACCGTGGCGATTTATAGCACCGCTCTGATCAATCACCGACAGAGCAGCGGCCATATTTTATTATATGCCACGGACCACACTAAATGATGCAAAGGATTATGTCCAGGCAATCACTTTGGGCGTGCTACAAATGATCTCTCTTCAGATGATGGTTATCTGTGGGCAAACAGAACCTTTCTGAAAGGCTTCCGTTTGGGGCGGGCTAGGCTACATCTCCCCACCGCACCGCACCGCCACTACTAGATCAGAGAGGCCTGCCAGTTTCAAGAGCCCTCCACAAGCCTTGAGAGCCCTTTTGAAGAGATATGGTGAAATCGCCATTGAGAAATGTTGAGTTACTGATGCTTATGGGTTTAGTGGGTAAGACAGGGAGAGAAAGAAAGGCAGCAAGACCAGGTGCCATAGGTCTTTCTATTCTTTTCTTGTTTTATTCTCCTTCGCTCCTTCCTTTCTGAAAGAGTACTGTATCCACCTCTCCACTGTGAGTCAGATAATCCCCGATCTGTCAGCACTCAGACTAACTAATTCAGAAATAAGGTAATTCATATGATCTTTTGCCAGATATAATGTGCACTGCTGAAGGTGAGATACCCAATCGATTGGCTAAGTCTCTTGATATTAATCATTTAGAGCAAGGCACATAAAATGGGTGTGCTGTAAGTATGTTTTTACTGGATCAGAATGTAGGACGGGTCTTGGAGTTAAGATTTTTTATCGCAGGATTTAAGAGTCGACTTTTCTCTCTCCTTTCCATGGCAAGAATCACTGCAAAAAGGCCTAGAATAAACCTGCCTTAGCAGAGCTAATGAAATATGACAGGTATTTCCTTGTGCTGGTTCAGTGGCAGGAGAGGTCCCGTGCTCTCTGTATTAATTCACCTGACTTATGTTCCCATGCTTTGATTTACCTTCTGATTAAAACCCGCTGCTCTCCCGCCCAATTGAAATCAGATCTCATCCACAGCTTGGTGGTATTGATCCCTATTTAACATCAGGGCTCGGAATGGATTGGCATTGATTAACAATAAAAACACTCTCGAGCTTGTCCGGCAGTGAGTTCAATATTCGGAATGAAAAAGTATTGTGTGCCACCACCCTTCATTGAGCAGCGGGAGAAACAGTGTGGCCGTGTAACACAACAACAGGAATAGCCTGAGCAGCTAGCCAGTGGGAGACGCCTGGTGTCCGCTGTTAAAGCCTGACTCATGGAAATGGCATGTGGAGCATTTGGAATGTGTGGAGCAGGCAAAGTAGAGGGCTCAGCCGTGCTACCATCATTCCAATTACCAAATGTTTAAGTATGTGTCTTGGGTTCCTGCTGGCCGACCACCATTTCCCAGTACGTTTGCAGTGATGACCAGCACACACCTGCACATACATACTAAATTCTCTAATCTCACCCCCACTCCAACCCCCAAAGACACACACACGCACACACACTGATGAGCCTCCTGTTGGGATCAAGTGACCTCATTCCCATAAGCTATCCAGCCTGACTCATGAACTACTACCAATAGATCTGGCTCAGGACTCTTGGCAACAAGCACCCTCTGAAATACCATGTCGCAGTTCAGTGGAAACAACAGACATCTGAAAGAAATTATCCAATCTTTAGCATCCAGAAGTTTACAGTTATATAATGATGGAGAAAACCGCAAGTCCCAGTAGGGCATTGTGTTAAGGGAGATTTAAAAAAATTGAATTCTCCTGTCAGACCTACAGGACAAAACAAACACACACACTCACCCCTCCCACACGCACACTTATTTGCAAATACACACATTTCTTTCTCTCTCTCTCTTGCTCTCATGTGCGTCTATCAGCACCTCTCCTGCTCTCTTCTTCATACACACACACACACACACACACACACACAGCTAGTCCATTTTTGTGTATGTGATAGAGCAGATTCAATTTGATTCCCTAACTGTTGATTAAGGCTACTGCTACACAAAGGTGGCTCACCTCGAATGTTTGTTGATTATTTACCTCCTGGCGGGATGTAATGAGAAGCAGCCTATCAGCGCCCCTCTCCCCCATAAGCCCTCTGTTTGGACTAGGGCTCTGGTTTGCTTTTTTAGTGGGAGCTTGAGCCAACCTAATCACTGCTCCGCTCCTTGGGTGGGTAACACTGGGGGGGTAAAGGGGGTTGGACAATGGCTAAACTAGTTGGGTTTAGGGTCCAGGGGGCATAAACATCCCTGACTCCCTGTGTGAGAAGCCTTTTGTCCCTCTGTTGAGGGGTGGTTAACCCACAAGCATTTTGGATGTTTACAGAGTTCATAACATCACCAAAACTACTACGGAGACCATCGCTGGGGGGATATGTCCTTTAACTGCCTTTTATTTTTTTCATTTGAATGCCGTGTTTAAATTTCTCACATGTTCTCGTCCTCCTACTGCCGCCTGTCACCACCTCCACCACACACACACACACACACACACACACTATAGGAAGAAGCGTCTCGCAGGAGCCTCCAGCCTGTGGCTGTTTGTTTTACCTCCACGCCTTTGCGAAAATGGATCACAGCGTGATCTCCAAAGCTAAGGCAGAAAATCTGGGGAAGAGATCAGGACCAGCTGCATGGGATCAGTGCCGCAGACCGGCTGAGCGTAACCTCCGCCGTCAGCGGGGAGGGTTACGGGCAGAACCTGCCGAAAACGCTGGCTGTGCCAACCACAACAACAACATACAAAAGAGTCGGCGGCAGCCGCAACAGCGCGGGGGCTAGGATTACACGGCGAAAGGTGTGCGGTCAGAGAGCTAGTAATGGAAGGAAAAGAAACAACACTGCTGTCACCTCAGGCTGAAAAGTCGAGACGCTCCGTGGACAGGTCAGAAGAGTGGCACGCTCTGAGAGAGAGACCTCTGAGGTGGAGGCGGGGGTGGAGAGAGTGGATTGGGATGGGGTGGGGAGCTGGATGAGGAGTTTCCTCAAGTAAGTTAGGGCAAGAGGGGCAAGCTGGAATTGGCCCACAGGGCGCAAGAGGCCCAGTGAGTCGGACATTATCTCCTCCAAGCGTCGGGCCAATGGGGGGGGGGGTCACCACTCCACTTCCTTCACTTCCACCAGGCCCTACACCACATCATCAGTCTGACGCAAGCCAGACGGGCCTTTAGCGTCCATTCCCAGTTTTACTGGACGCCAACCTGGCCTGGGCCCCCTGCAGCCATCCCTCAACAGGTTGGTTTTATGACCCGTGACCACACTTAATGGCATCTTGCTTTGGTTTCTCCCCCATTGATTCGGGAGTCTTTAATTGCTTGGAAAACAAGCCAGGTACTCAGCGTCAGGCAAATCTCCCAACGCTCAGGCTGCCGTTAATAGCTGGAATGGGAGACAATGAACACATTGACTTACACTTTCACACTCTCAGTTCCTCTGTGGGATTGATAATGATGTTGGCCTCACACAACTGTGACCCCCCACTGTTTTGTAGTGTTGCTATTAACTTGACAATATAACGACTACCACTACTACTCGCAAACAAGTAAGCGCGGCAGATATCCCACAGAAATGTGCAAATATTTATGTTGTCGTCTGTTTTTTCTTTCTCTTTAAAACGGGTCAGTGTTGCTTCATTTTCTGTTGAACGTTCCTTTAAAGCGCACACCTTAAAGTGTTGTCTCAGTTGAGCTTGTTTGTACTGCCGTTTCACCGGGAGAGAGCTGTATTACATCAGACACGTGCCTGCAGAGTAATTAAAAGCCAAACACTCCAAGCCAGCACTGTTGCTCTGTGTCTAAATATTATTCCTCCTCAAAGGCTAAGGAGGGAAAAATAATAATGAAATACTAAATCTCGGTAATTTGTTGCACTAAGGAAGCGATTACCTTGTCATCCCAATCGGTAAAATAAGGTCAGCTGTCACATCCATTTAGACGCTTGCGCGTTAACGAAGGGCCAAACCCAACTGTCTTCTCAGTCAAACCTCATGCCACTATGTTTTTTCCCTGCTCTCGCTCCTCTCCCAGAGACAGCAAATTAGTATGAGGCCTCTCATGCCTCCCCTGCCTGGCTCCTCTCTACTGATTGTAACAATGGCTCATTTTGAAGAGGTCAGGATCTCTGCACGATGATTTGTTGTTCATGAATCTACTTTGTGCCAATTTGTGTGTGCATGTGCAATCAGAACCGACTCGGGGGCAGGACTGATAATAATCACTTCACCCTGATAGTCCAGTTCTCCCTCTCTCTGTGTGTGTGACTGTGTGTGTGTGTGTGTGTGTGGTGGTGCGCTATTACATGCATTTGAGTGTGTGTGTGTGTGTGGGGGGGTGTTGTATTGGGGTTGTCCTGATGTTTTTGACCACAGTGAATCAGAGAGAATTCCTGGTGAATGAGATTTTAATCACCTACCAGCAGCTCCTACACAGCCGACCAGCCCCCAGCTCTCTATATTTATGATAATTTTTCTTTTTCTGTTTTTTTTTTTTTTTGGGGGGGGGGGGGGTGTTTTTTTATTATTGAAATCAGTGTTGACTGAGTCGGGTAATCCTGATTAGCAATCTCACTGTATCCAGTCAAGAGTGAAACGCATCAGAGCAGTGTTGGTTCACCAGGACACGGCGAAATTGAAAAAGGGACGAGGGGCTGAATGCTCCACAGCCTCGCCACTCCACTGATAGAGCCTCCGGATATCGCGCACCGCCAAACCAATTCCTGCCCAGGCCTCTATTCAAGGAGGACCTCGTTGTTGTGAATTAAGCTATGTACACAAGAAGCAATGAGGTTGTCTGGTTTGGAAGTGTGTATTTGTGTGTGTTGCTGAGTGTCTCTCTTTGTGTGTGGGTGTGGGTATGTGTGTGTTTGGGAGGGGTTGTGTTTCGCAGTGCATGGAATTAATAAAGCAGTGTGTCGCTCATTGGAGCATTGTTCTTGCCTGAGAGCGTGGCTTGTTTCAAGTTAAAGGGCCTCGTGTCATGTTGTTTATATCTCTCCTCTCTCTCCCTCTCTCCCTCCCTCTTTCTCCCCCTGTGAAGAAAAGGTAAAGAGAAGCAACACACAAGCTGATGTTTTATTCATGTTTTTCTTTTTTTTTTGTCGTTGTTGCATCTGAGGGCCGTGTGAGGGTGTGCTCACTGAGGTGATGGCTGGGGGAGTGTGTGTGTGTGTGAGTGTGGGGGGGGTGATGGGGAGGTAAGGGGACATGGAAAGGGTGAGGGGCCCCTCCGCCGGTGATCCCTCTTCAGGTTCACATGAGGAGGGGAAAGGAAGGGAAGGAAGAGGCACTGAGGGGGTCAAGGAGGAGGTGTGGCGGTAGCGGTAGCAGAGGTGATGTGTGTTTGTGTGTCTCGGTGTGTGTTTGTGTGTCTCGGTATGTGTGTGTGTGTGTGTGTGTGTGTTTTGTAAGTGAGAGAGGAGGAGGGGGGTTGAAGGGGGGGAAGGGCAATCTATCATTAGTGGCAGTATCAGACAGGGTGGCGGCCCAGGCAAGGCTAAAGAGGGAGGCCGACGCGTCAGCCAAGTGATGGCCAACACAGGGGGCAGAGGAGGTGGCGAGAGAGGACAGAGAGCTGTCACTCCTGAGCGCCTGTGCTCCAGCTAACACTTCACCGCTGGAGGGGGGCGCTTCTCCCTCACCCCCTCTCTCCTCCCTCCCTGTCTCTCTCTATCTATCTCCTCCTCTTTTTCTCTTTCTTTCTCTCCAGCTCTCTGTCTGTCTCTCTATCTGTAGCAGTAATTGATTCCTTAGCTGAACCTACACTACAGGCTTTTTTTTTCTAGAGAAATCTTTATTACATACCATGAAATGAGCCTAACAAACGCTGGAGATATTTAAAGCGAATAAATAAATAAATTCAAACAAGAGACAGTGCAAGGGGTTATCACTCATCACGTTTGTTCTGGCTGAACAGCCATCATGAAGCCATATTGATCCCTCAGCTAATGATGCATTTTATTAAACATGATCGCTGTAAGCAGATTCGGTGACATTTGTCTTTGTTTTGCTCAAGAGCGGTTGCGCGATGATGTCCCCATTAATGCGCGATATAAACAATCTCTAACATGCAAATTAATAGCCGTCATCTCGACACAAGACTGTGTTTTATTTGTCTTTTCTGTTTCCTGTCCTCCTCTCTCTCCCTCTAAGATTCAAATTAAGTGACTTTATTCGCAACAGTATATTTTGAGTGACACCTGCGACACTCATAAATGCTAATGACAACGTTTTGCCGTCTTTATATTGTTGTTTTCACATGCCGAGGCACAACATCTGAGACTCAGTCTTAACAAGTTCCTTCTAATCAGTTTTAGGATGTTTTCTGTCAGGTATAAAGAAAACACAAACACACACACACACACACACACTCACACACACACACACACTACTAGGTGGGCTGTACCATTGTGTTTTTATTGTCTCACTGTCACTATCTCTATCACAAATACATTTGTTTAAAGATTGGCCTGTCAAACTGTGAATCAACATTGCTAGCGTCTTACGTAGCCCCTGTGCTCTCCTATCCCTTCTCTTGATTTGTCTTAAGGAAGGAGGCTGGAACACAAAGCTGCCATGGGCTGTTTGAGGGAAATAAACTTCATCAGGTCAACTTGGAAGTATGCCACTGATGTCACTCAATCCAAGCCGCCTGTAATGAAATGCAGCATGCAGACGTCTTCCTCATTGCTCCTGGGTATCAGACCCAGTAGAAGAAGAGAGGAGAAATAGCATAGATGTTACACTCTAGACTACACTAGTGCATCCATGTGAAAACTTACATAAAATCGTCTATTTATTCAAATATTGATATTTCTTCTTGTCAAGTGGAGTGCCTTGAAATTGCAGCGGTGCACCACTGTCAAGGAAGAAAGGGTGAAAGAACTGTGCCAGAAACGTGTAGGATAATTCATAAATGGAGCTCACTGCTGTGAAATCAGTTGGGAACTGTGTTGGGGAGGGCAAAAAGTATTATTGTTGTTGCAGAATAGGGGCAATACAACGGAAAAATAGCACTCACTTTTCCATCATGTCAGGCAAATGTTCAATTTGGTCGCAAATCTTTTTTCCCCCTACACCCCCTCTCCCCATCCACCCCCCACCTTCTGTCTGTCTGTCTGTCTGTCTCTCTCGTTCTTCCTCTTCTAATAAGAGTTTGCTGCTTCCACCAAAGCCTGAGACGCTGCAGAAGAGAAAAAGAAAAAAAATGTCTTGGGTTGGGTTTTAGCAGACACGAGACTGTTTGTTGTTTTTTCCCCTCCGAGACCCACCATTTCCCATCCTTGGGCGGCCAATCAGAGTGCAGCTGTTTTACGAGCCTGAGTAATCAGCAGTGGTTCTGCATGTGGCTTGCATTAGGGCTCCCCCTCCTTCCCTTAAAAAGCTGTGAACGACATCTCTAATGACGTGACACCCGAGCACAAATTCCAATCTGTTGAATGGCAGGCAGTGAGAGAGAGAGAGAGAGAGAGAGAGAGAGAGAGAGGGAATGAGAGAGAGAGCTTCACCAGAGAAAGCTGAACCATGCTGGCCATGCTCATCTTGCCTGAGCTGGGGTTGGAGGCTGTGGTGGTGGAGGTTCTGCTGGGGGACTCCTTTCTCTCTCTCTCTCTCTCTCTCTCCCTTTCCCTCTCCCTCTCCCTCTCCCTCTCTTACCCAGGCAGGAAGCTCAGATGAAATTAATCATGGCATGTCCGGTGAAATGTCCTACTTTGGCACTGGCTCGCATTTTTGTGAGTGTGTGAGCAAGTGTGAGTATGCTTGTGCATGTGTGCATGTGTGTGTGTGTGAGCGAGAGAGAGAGAGAATGTGTATGCTTTCCTATGTGTATGTGTGTGTTTTTTTGCATTCCTATGTGTGAACACGTGTAAGAATTTTCGAATGTTTGGAGCCAAGTCCCTTGATTGTTTTATCAAAAGCAGGGGAATGCTGGCCCCATTCTGCCGCCGCGGCTTGGGTTCGGCGCAGCGCGGCACGGAACCGTCGGCGAGTGCTCGAGCATGTTGAACATCTCTCCGTGTCTCCGACGTGCGAGAAGCATTTCCTCCACTATCGCCTTGACAGGAGTATTTGCCGATGATGAATTGGACAGTCAAACAATGCCGGAGTACTAAAACAGAATTGATATAAAGACATATCTCTTGTCGCCATATGATCTCATAGTTCACAAGGCTGTTGACAAGAGGTATGCTGGCACAGCTTGCTGCCCATCTGGGAAGTGCTGATAGAAAGTAGTGGGAGTATTTTACAGCTATGCATCTGCATAGTTAAATAACCATCTAGCGTATGGTGCTGTGTGGGAATGCAGGGACGAACAGACTACAGACTAGCCGTTTTGTTTTGGGCAAACCGCACAAGACCCAAGGGGTGGCTGCATTAGGATGCTGTGTCACTGAACGTTGCGTGTGTTGTCAAATTAAAAACAAATCATTATTGTTGCCCAGGGATTCGGGGACCCCAGGCCAGAGAGTACACGATAATATTTATTTCTGAAACCCTTTTTTTTGGGGGTTTGTTTGCTTTTTTTTTTCGCCCAAGCACAGGACAGCAAAATGTCAGATCCTTTAGTTGTGGCCACCCTTGCTGGTGGAGGAGGAAGGGAGGAAACACACAAAAAAAAACGTAGTGCACTGGCAAGACTGCCTCTAATCCTTGTTTCCAAGGCATCCTCCTCTCCTCTCCTCCTCCTCTCTTGCTCCTCTCATTCTGTCTCTCTCTCTCTCTCTCTCTCTCCGTCTCACTCTTGAGTTGTTGGGGAGTGGACACCAGCGGCGGCTGACATCTTTGCCTCGTTAGAGCAGGCCTGCCTGCATGGGCTGACGTTTTCCACGCCTGCCTGCAGCCCATTTCTCTCTTCCAGCCAGTGCTCACTGTCTGCTCGGTGTCGGGCCGAATCTGTCATCGGAGCCACAGGGCTGGCTGGCCGGCCTCTGACAGAGAGGAGGTAAACGTTTGCTGCCTGAATCCCCCATTAACTTTGTGAGGCGTATTGATTTCTTGTAAAAATAATGATATTGACAGGCTTTCCAGGAGTAATTGTTTCCAGAGCACAGAGGTCATTGCAAAGAATGAGGAGGTTTTTGAGATCGGAGTGGGGGGCTGGGAAGTAGATGTGCGAGAGAAAGAGAGAGAGAGAGAGAGTGTCTGTGTGTGTGTGTGTGTGTGTGTGTGTGTGTTTGTGGTGGGGGTTGTTTAATAGATGCTGGTCTTAAAGTGGTAGGTGGAGGAGCAGGTCATTTGGCCCCACTGCTGTGTCGGCCGGCTGATGCGAGCGTGTCAGTTACACTTCTGCAGCTCCAGCGCTAAGAGGCTTCCATCGGAAACTGCAATCATTCCACTCACTGTTTGCACTGATGACAATCAGTATGAATTCCCGCTTCCCCAAACACCGGGGGTATCTGGGAAAAAAAAAAAAAGCGAGAAAGCGAGGGGGGTGCATGTGACACCTGAATGGCGTACAACTCAATGCATTTTTCTCCCTCTCATTTTTCCTTTTGTATTGTGTGCAATTGACAGATGTGTATGACTACATTCAGAGAATGCCTACAGAGAAGGGTTAGAAAAGGGGAGAGAGGCAAGCATAAGGGAGGGAAGGAGAGAGAGGGAGGGAAGGAGGGAGGGAGGGAAAAAAAAGAAATAGAGTAGCTTCTGGTGATGTGGAGTCTGACACTGCTGTTTCCAAACACATTCAGCCGTTTGTCTCCATTCATCCCTCGCATGGGTGCAGAGAGGCAGTGGCATGAAAGAAAATGTCTTTTGTTAACAGTGCCACAACAAGCTGAGGAACAAGCAGAATCATTTGTAAGGTTAAGATGATATTCTTATTCTTTCTCTCTCTCTCTTTCTCTCTCTCTCTCTCTCTCCCCCTCCCCAAGCTCTCTGTTCCACAGAAAGGTCTTGAAACATGTATCAATAGAGGGAACTTGTGAGCGCTGTCTTTTCCTTTCAGGTGTTGTGAGGCGGACCAGTGCTCTACAGAGCTCTCTCCTCCACTGTCACCCACCTCCCCACTCCCTCCACCCCCACCCCCACCGCCGCCACCCCAGGAGGGTCGTGCACGGGGGAGATAGCAGCTCCGAGAGCTGCCCTCCCCCCCAAGAGAGAGGCGTGTGAGCTCCCCGTCGTTAGTGCTTTGTCACGTAGACGAGCGTGTAACTCACCGAGAGCTGTTGAACAAACAAGCATTAGGGAGTCAATAGTGTTTCTGTAAACTAATTGCGCCTGTGAAATGAACTGCTTGTCTTCTGCCGGGTGCATTGCTTTGCTGGGGCTCTGCTTTGCTGCCTTGGATGGTGCTGCTACTGCTGCCGCTCACAGACACCTGGGCGATTAAAGACAGCACCTAGTCCTGCTAGTGCAGGATCAGGATCTAACGGCATGCTGCTTTTTTTTTTACCCCTCTTTCTTTCTCGTTTTCTGTCTCCTTCCTTTTCTTTTCTTCTGTCTTCCTCTCTTCCGTTGCTCGTCGCTGGGGCATTTTTTCTTTTCCGCCGTGATGAAGGAGGTGTGGAGGGAGGTGGAGGGGTTGAGGGTGGGTGTAGTCGAACTTGTGTTGTGGTTGTGCTGAGTTCGGCTCCTTTGGATGCTGGGAGACACATGAGGAGGTGGGGTTGGGGGGGTTCAAAGCCCCCTTTCTTCCCCGAGCACCCCGATCAGAGCTGCGCCCCTCAGCTCCCCACTGGTCCATTAACTATACATGGGTGGGGGGTCACCACTGGAGGCCCACCGTTGGGTGTGAGCAGGCCTGCACACTTAACTCAATTTGGGTGCCAAAGACCCAGGCAGCCACAAAGAGGCCACCTAGCTCCTCGGGTAGGGGGTAATATCACTATATGGCACCTTCTCATATGCCAAGCCCTCACCCCCACTCCTCAGAATGCCACACAAGCAGGCACACAGCTTGCAGGTGAAGCTCCAGTCTCTCAAAGTCAGCTTAGTGCTGTAAGAGTTGGGGAAAGCAAAGCCCTCCTAGTGGAGCACTGCTGGATTTGAATGCACAGGGAAAAACCATTAGCCAGGTTTGGGTGTGCATTTAGATTAATTTCTTGTGAAAATGGGTGAAAAAGAATCGCAAGACTAGAAAGAATTCCCCATACAGTTGTGTGTGTGTGTGTGTGTGTGTGTGTGTGTGCATGCATGTGTGTGTGTGTGTGTGTGTGTTGAGAAGGATAGCTGGGAGAAGCTGTGGAGATTAATGAGGAGGGCTAGTGTTAGCCCAGTCAGATTAACATATCAGGAGGGGCACTAGTCCATTGTCTTCCCGGCTAAGCCTGATCTGTCGGACTAATGAACTGGATGGGGAGCTTATCAATTAACCTGACAAAAGCCGTGTTCTGTCAGAGACGGGGTCTTTTCGAGTCTGAGTGACGGTCGCCGGGTCCATTACCCCATCAGTCTGCCGCTCGCTGGAGCCCTTGTTCGCCTCAAATTGGGTCCTCCATTCCATGCCATTTTAGCACAAGATTTGTGTTAACTGTTATCCAATAAAGCCGAGCTGGCCGGGGCCTGAGTGGGCCATGGGGGACAGGGTGCGAGGGCCTCAAGCAGGACCTAATGGCCATTTAGGACCAAACTAGCTGTGAAGTGTTAAATATTTACATGTAAAATGCCAATAGTAATTGTCCACTAAATCTGATGTAGCCTTGGGAAATGTCTTATTTGTTTCCACACACTTTCAATAAATACACGCTTTTTTATGTGTATGCCCTAGCACACAAGCACATAGCGCGCGCACACACACACACACACACACACAAACAGAAATGCACATGCACACACTATCAAACAATTGGTGTGCAGCGTGGTGTTCATTAACATGGACCACATATCCCTGAGATATAGGCCTCGGGTCTTTGTTTGTGTGTGTGTGAGTGTGTGTGTTTGTGTGTGCACGCAGATTTTTTTTTTTTTCTTTTTGAGTGATCACCCGGGCCCAGCAGCTGCTAATGTGGCTTTAACTCCATGTGGCCTGTCTATTAGAGGAGACAAGATGGCCTCGGCAAATAATAAAGAAATATTTATGCTCCTCTTAGCGATGCTAACAAGGCAACATATCAAGTGAACGCTCGGCAGGGTCCCCACTCCGCCACCATAAACTCCCAGGGACCCCGCACCATGTGTCTGTCCTCCCCCCCTCGTGTGTGCTCTCTCTCGCGCTCTCTCTCTTTCTATCTTGTTCCTTTCCTCTCGGTTTCTCAGTTGCCTCCCCCCCCGTCACCCAGTTGGGTGTACACCTCTCTCTCTCTCTCTCTCTCTCTTTCTCTTTCTCCTCTAGTCTGTCCTCCTGTCCTCTCTTGCCTTTTTCCTATTGTTTGTGAAATGAGATTGGTCATAAATTCGGCCATCTCATATATATTTGATCGCTGGTATTTGCCTCTGCCAGGAAAATGCACTTTACATGTGGCAACATGCGATTACCTGGGAGTCTTATTGCAAAGGAAAAGAAAAATCAATATCAATTTATAATTCACCATCGCTGCCTATCTGTTTTTATGGCTCTCTATCCAGCCTCATTAATGTTTTATCATGATTGACTGGAACCAAAAGATTTTTAACATGTTTCACTGTTATTTATTCAACCTTAATAATTAAATAAAGGATAATTGGTTCTATTCTGAAGCACCTAGATGATAAAGTGAATCTCAGGGACCGGCATTATGAGATGAAGTTCATTATTTATTAATATAAATATCTGCTCATTAATTTAATATGGGTAAACCATGAGTTCTGTGAAGAAAATGTTAAAATATCAAATTAAGCAAAAAGCAAGACAGGGATGATTGAATGAAGTTTGTTTCCCTGCCTGAACAAACCTAATCATATCTTCCATTAGTGTTACAAAATAAAATCCCAAAATGCCCTTTCATAACAGATTGCAAGCCTTAGCGGCCAGTCAAGAATGACCCAAAATATTGGACCTTTCCAATTGGTAGTATAGTTATGCTCTTTTTTTCCCATACGTTTGATTGACAGAAAATTCCGTTTTCAAATTCATCTCCTGGCCAGTTGCTGCACATGTCAAAGCTCGTGGCAGTGGGGGAACAGGCCCAGGCTGTCTACATTATCCCGCGGCTGGCGGCTGGACACGCGGGGAAGACAATCGTGAGGCTGAAATCCTCTGAAGGAAAATCAATCATGTCATAAGTGTGGAGTATGGGTAAATTTCAACTCTGACAAGTTTCATCATTCCGTCTCTGTCCGAGGCACTTCAGTTTTCCGGGTTTGTTTTCCGGCAGAGCTCATCTCCTTTCTGTGAAGGGGGATGAAAGAGTGAGGACTGTGTTTTTCAAGTCCTTCTTTTAAAGAACTAGAGGACCTATACAGTGTCAGGATTTTTTCTACCCCCCCCCCCCCCCCCCCACACCTTCTTTTTCTTGTTTTACTCTTGACTTTCCTCATTTGTCAGTTATTTCACAATGTTTCCAAATATTACTCTGCTTGTGTATCACGTGGGATGTATTTTAGCTTCAAGCTAGTCTCCCTCTTATTTGCATAAAACAACCTGAGGGCTCATCTGGAGTGGGGGTTGATGCAGAGGCTAAATATAGGAGATTGCCCACTGGATGGAAAAAAAAGAAGCAAAAAAAATGAAGTGAATGAAGTGTAATTTTAGCCGTTTTGAGAAAACTATTGCTTTAGTTCCTATATAGCACATGATTATATCTCATGTGTGACTCTTTTAAGTCTGCGTCCAGCAGTCACTCCCCATCGATTTCTGCTGGGTGGCTATCTGGTGCTCTGAGAAGTGTTCCTGACACCTAATATTGTATAGATTATAAACCAGGCAAATGGCGGCTGTGGCCAGCAGGGCTCTTGTTTCACTGCAGGAAACGCCTCGAGCATTCACTAGTGTCAGATACTCCAGTGCTGCCTCTCCTCTCCTCTCCTCTCCTCTCCTCTCCTCACCTCCCACTCCAAGGAGGGAAAGGAAGAGCAGCAGCTAGCTCTCACCACCCAACATCTATCAGCATCGCTACAACAGCCATTGCCGGGAACATTAACAAAAATAATGCTGGGGTTGGAAGTGTAAGTGGAAATGATCAGGACGCGTTTGAGTTTCGTCAGGAGACAGTGAGAGTTTTGCCAGTTAATAGCTTTACTCAGGGGCTAATGTGCCTCCTGCAGGCGCCTGTGGGTTGAGTGGAAGCGGGTGTACATCCTTCAGCTGCCAAGCACCAGCAGCGGGGAAAAGGATTTCTCTGGATTTAACTCCATTCCCTCTTCTTTAACAAGAAAATTAGTGTGTAAAGGAGATCTGTCATGATAAAGAACAGTTGTCTCACTGCCTGCCTCTCTCGCCTCTCTCTCTCTCTCTCTCTCTCTCTCCCTTGCTCACTCTCTCTCTGACACACACACATACACACGCACACACCACACACACACTTCCTCAATGACTCCCTCTGGGAGACATCCTTAAGCGTTATAAGAACAAATTTATTGTCCCGGCCACATTATTTAGCGATTTGATTTGTGCCAGGGATTTGCATTAATTCTGAAATAAAATTGGGAATGATTCATAAAAGCGAATGCAAACGGCTGCAGAGGACTTTTGCATAGCATGGCAGAGCCTAGTAAGCACAGGAATGTCCCTCCCTGTCTTCCTCTGTAGGGCTATGGCGTGCTGCAGACAGTCTAACTCAATACCTTGGCCTTCCTGCTATTTATTTCTGTGATGTGACCAACCCTAGACACAAGCGCTCTGATGATATCCTTGTTGATGCCACCATTGCATCACCCCTCTGACATACATCTCTCACATACCGATTTCTCATTAAAGCTGTAACCAGACACCAGACAGAGAGTCTCTAATGATTCTAGGGGCTACCGGTAGCAGGTAGCAGATACTGCAGTGTTCTCTCTCTCTCTCTCTGTCTTTCTCCGTCTCTCCGTCTGTCTGCAGCTGTTTGCTGCTCCTTCATTGTCTCTGTCTCTTTTTTCCCTCCATCCTTGTTTTGTTGTTGGGCCTGCTAGCCGGAGGCACGTGCACGGTGTTTTGTCTTGGTTGGTCGGTGACCCCTCAGCAGCCCCTCGCTCGCCCACCAGCCCGACACACACGCTCACCCTTTTGGCTTACGCTCGCCAGCGATGCCGCGTCAGGGAAGGATGAGATCAACGCTAAAACAAGCAAACAACGCGGGCTGAAAAAACACAGGCCTCCCCACACATGGAGTAGACAGGAAAGGCGCGCGAGAGAGCAGGAAATATTGGAGGGGTAAACTCCTGCAAGCTAAGCCCTCACGACTTGCTCCAATATTCCACCCTTTTCCCTCCTTTTGCAGAAACTCACACAGCTTCTGTTCTTTTTTTTTTTTTCATTGTGGATCGTTTGGTGTGGGAATTTGCGGGAGGATTTAGCCAGTTTTTTCCTCCCAACAGTTTCTTCTGAAATTTCAGGTTTGGTTCATAATTCTTCCACTTGCTTGTAATTTATTTAGCTCTCACGTCCCCAGTTGTCCTAAAGTTTATTTTTTCCTCGGCCCAGAATTCTTGGATTTCACTCGTAGACAAAGAGTCAGAGTAAACTCCTTTCCTCAACAAAGTAATGGTGGCAAGTTTCCACCCTCTGCCACATCTGCCATGCTCACTCTTCCACACTTCCTACACATGTTCATCCTTAAGGTTCAACATCATTGAAAGTTAACACTTTTGTTCAGCTAGAACAAGGATGAGATTTACTGACTCTTTAAATAAATTGCTTCCAGGGATGAAAAAATAAATCACACACACACACTCTCTCTCTCTCACACACACACACACACACCAAGGATTCTTGGCAAACGAGGAGCATATTTTGCATTTATTATGGAAAATAGTTTTACAGGTAGGAGGTGAGACAATTTGGGAATTTCCTTTAGCTGGGAAGGGGAAAAAAAGCTGCATATTAAACACGAACCCTTGCTTTTCCATCTGGCCCTACTGGCTGGAGAGCCTGATCCTGGCTGTCAATCACCAGTCCCCAACTGTGAGACGCAGCCCTTACGTGGAAACCCACCCCTACTCATTAAAGCGCCGGCAAAACTGTACGTGGCTTTGGCACGGCAGGATTTTAATATTTGGTGCATGTGACAGGATCATTTTAGTGATTTGCAGGATTTATCCTCTCTTAAAAGTACAGCCTAGGGCTACTCTAATTGGTAGGAAAGCAAATTCCCTCTTGTCCTCCCGTCAGTCTCTGTTTTATTTACTGAAGACTGCCAAACCCTATTTACACAATAATGAGGATAAATCACTGTGATGCCTTTAACACAAAGAGAATCTCAGCATGGTTTCCAGACTGTACAATTAAAAATGAAATTCCAAATAATTTGTGAACCTGCCTTTTTAACAATGTACACATGAGGGGATTTATGTCGACCTATAGGGATGGACAAAGGGTTCTTTTGGACAAATTTACCACCAGAATCCTCCCTGGTCACCTTCAGTTGGCCCATCCTTCATGCCTGTGTTGTGTTTGTGCCGGCTCTTTAGAGGAGAAAAACATCAGGCCTCCTCCTCCTCCTCTTCCTCCTTGGATGATTTGGGGATGATTCAGTGTTGATGGAAGGAAACAGGTTGTATTTTTAAAACTCAAATTAAAACCAGCCAAGTGCATCTTCCTCTCTCTCTCTCTCTCATCCTCTTTCTCTCTCACTGTCTTCCTCTCACACTGTCACACACACATCTCAACATGCACACATATGCACATGTGCATATATATACACACACACACACACACTTTCACACACTCTCACCATCCCTCTTCCTAGTGAGTGTTGAAGTCATTTCATCATTATTTGGTGCGCTCAATTTTTATCCCTGACACTTCAGAGAATGACTGCTCACTCAGAACGCCGAGCGGAGTGATTCAGGGAAGCCAGGTTTTAGTGTGCCTCCGCGCCTTTTCCGTGGGCTGCACCTGACATTGCACGGGCGCTGGATGAGAGGACTCCATTCCCGCCTCTCCAGAGACTGGCTTTATGATGATACTTTCAAGGTGAATATTGGCATTTATTTAGCCCGGAAAGAAGGGAATAAAAGAGACAGAGGAGTGGGGGAGGGGGGAAGTGTTTAGTAGTAGTTCCACCAAGAAAGTGTGCAGTCAGCAGTCATCATTTTTTCTTTCTCCAAAGTCACTCTGCATTGTGTTCTTCCCTCCAACCCTGTTCAAATTAATTTAACGCTTCTCTTGAGGAATTCTGATCAAATTAAAGTTTTCCTTCATTGTGATGACAATAGGAGCTCCACTTGCATCTCATTCTAAATGACTGCTGCCTATTTTTAGAGTCTCATAAGGGTATACTGTGAAGAGACTCTCTCAGTGTCTCTGGGAGAAAATTAATTGAAGTAATGACAGCCTTGGCTGAAACATCAATCAAAAAGTAGCAACATGACAAACTTTGGAAGGGAGAAGTAATGAGATTTTCTCCCCCCTTTTCAACCAATGAACCACTACATTTAAATGTATTCAAAAGTATTTTTTTTCCCTAGTGCGCCCATCTGCATTGAGCAGCATTAGCTGAGTTGGATAATGCTGTAATAGCTATGTAACTTGATGTAATGACCTGAAACTGGAGGCCCTTTCAGGTCGCCCCCATTTAGGCTGCTGGCCGTTCAGCGTCCGTGCTGAGAGAGCATTGGTGTGAATGGAGCTGAAGATTGCAGCCTGAATCGGAAGGGAGGTGGAGGGGGGGTGCCTCCCGCCCCACACCCCACACCCCACACCCTCTGTCCACACTGCCCTGTCACCGAAAGCCGTCTGTAATTTAAGATGTTTTCATTGGCCGCGAACACTGAGCACTCCATCCTCTGTCATTCTCCTCCTCTCTCTCTTTCTCTCTTTTTTATATTTTACGTTGTGCGCGTCCAGGTTATGGATGCCGAGTGGGATTTATGAGTGATGAAGTGGAGGAGCAGTCGCTATCACAGCCTCACAATGTAGCTCTTAATAAAAGATTAAACGGGGAGGAGAAAGGTAGGCTGGATTTCTGACACGCTGCTGATAAGACACCGCGATTCAAGGCTGCGCCCAGGCAGCCGCCGCGACAGTGACAGATGCTGAATGGGAGACAATGATGCACATGTTGCGCCCGACAGTGGGGCTGCCTAGCCATGTGGAAAATCTGCGCCTGGAACTCTTGTGCTCTTTATGTGGCCCATATATCCCATAGACACAAACTCCACACACACACACACACAGGCCTAGGCATATACGCATGTACACACACACACTAATCCAAAACATTATTCCTGTTCGCACAGTTGGCCCATGTGTGCAGGTTTTTAACACAAGTGTGAAACAGTGCAAAGTTCAGCCAGCCACGTGTGTGAGCTGCCAGACCTCTCCAGCCTGTAAGAGCTCTGCAGTGCTTTTGATCGCCTGAGCCGCAACTGATAGTGAACATTTCAGTAGGGGGTGTATTTCACGACAAAATACATTTCATATGCGTTTCATATTTCCTGGTCCTGGCAGGGGCTTTTTTTTTTGGCGTGTTGCAGGGCTTTTGTTCCAACACTGGAAGGTGCTCCTGAGTCTATTTGAATGAGGCAGCGGTGCGGGTGTGATGGAGGGAGTCGAGGTAGAGGAGAGAGAGGGAGAGAGGGAGAGGGGGGGGGGAGGGAGGGAGGGAAGAGGGGCAAGCGTCAGGCAGAGAGAGCTGTCAGTTTGAGGAATGAGGAGGATAAGAGGATGGGACCATCTTGGCAGATGTGCAAAAGGAACACGGAGCATATTGATCAATTAAATATGCAAATTCCCCCTGTGCGTAAAGGCAGAGATAAATACAGTGAAATAAGCATTAAGCTGTGCATTAATGACACCCCCCCCCAAACACACACACACACACACACACACACACCTCTACCCAACCCACTCCCAAACTGTACCCAAGCATATTTTCTCACAGAGACCAGTCCTGTTGAAAGTCAATGAGTGGAAATAGTGGATTACTGCAATTGCTGACCTAAAAATAATATTAGTCACTACAAAAACCACACCAAGAAACAAATGCTGCTGTTTCCAGCATTCGTTCAAATGACTGGAGACTTGTGGGGGGAAGGAGTGGAGGGGGTTGGGTGGGGTGGGGTCTTGTGGGAAGAGGGGAAGGCTGTGGTGTGGTTTTTGGGAGCTCTGAGAAACAGTGGATGAATTCAGGACTGTTTTTTCCCCTCTTGTCTCTGACAATAGCTGCACCGATTTCCAATTGTCGTTGACCTCTTTCCTAATCCTCAAACCTCCAGGCCCTAGATCATTTTGTGTCCTCTCTCTTGACTTGAGCAGCAGTTGAAAAAAAAAATGGAACAATTGTCCTTAGAACAGTATGCTATTTTCCTCCCCTTCTGTCTTTGCTGGGGCGGTGCGGGGCCAGTGGTGAACCCATGCAAACGAGAGGGGAACCGGGGCTTGGATAGTGTTTCAGTGCAGTGAAGGGAGCGCGGAAGGACGCCAGCGGGGAGAGAGGGAAGGAGGGAAGGCCCTCTCTCTTTTGTCCATGACTCTCCGCTGTGAAAGGCACCTAATTATGAGTTAGCTCCTCGGCCTAATGAAATTATCGTCTTGTTCCCCTTGCCTCTGTGCTGTTGTCAGGACTTTGAAACACGATAGTTTAATTACTGACACCTAGCGCGGCTCATCTTATGCATACAGAGTTGGCCAGGGAGGGGGTGAGGATGGGGGTAGGGGGGTTAGGGGGATAGGTTTTGGGGGGGGGTGAGCGGTACTCGTCTCTAGGAGCACGGAGGAAGCCTCTGAGATGTGCCCTTTCGGGCTGGATATGTTAAGTCTGCCATTCATATGAAAATTGAATGCAGCCATTGGCCGGCCTCTCTTTCTCTCTTGTCTCCCCAGCTGAGGGTTTCGGAGGCCGGCTCCAGGTTTTCAGCAAATAGCATCTCAGTGCCAGCTTCATTGCAGTGGCTCTGCTATCAGGTTTATTCTAAATACCTTGGGCATGAAAGGCCACCAAGTGGCTTGGCTTTTCTCTCTTTTCGCCCGGGCCTGGAAACAACAGAGTTCTGTGATATCGGTGGCTCCACATGCATATCCGTGAAGCACCTCAAATGGCTGGTGCACAATGCGATGGGCATAGTAAGAGGTCATTTTATAAAAAAAGAGGGGGAAATATTCGGTCCATGACATTTGGACTGTGTTTTTCTCCCCCTCTGTATTGCCTGATACCATCGAAAGTCTCCTCCTTGATAATAAACAAGAGAATGTCATCTGTCACTCACTGCCTTTAAAGGAGGCACGTTGGAAAAAAAAACGAAAAAAAAAAAATGAGTGGGACAAAAGCTCGCCCACGTAGTGACAAGGAAATGTTTATCCACAAAAAAGGGGTGGTGAAATAAAGAAGGAATGGAAGAAAGAGAGGCAGGGGAATAATCCTGCTCTTCTTTTCCCCCTCTCTTTTGCCCTCCCCTCTCCCCTTTTTTTGTACGCACAGTTGTACCCTGCCTGGGTCCCAGCGGGACGGGACAGGAAAACAGGAAGCTCTCCATGAGTCTTTCCCCCTCAAGGAACCTCATGTGCCTGGGAAATCTCCTCTCCCACTCAGGCTCTTGCGCTCCAAACACATCCCTAAGAACAACAAAAAGGGCCAGTCCAGAAACACAAACACATCTTCAGTATTCAATAAGTCAAGAGGAAAAAAATCTAAATTGCTATTTTTTTTCTCTTTGGTATTTAAATTCTACCAGAGCGCTGGTCATTTTTATTTTTGCAGGGGAAAAAAATTCTGTTGTTTTTGAAGGCACCCCAGAACAACAATGGCAGTATTCTTTTGTCTTGCTGGAGCTTCTCTCTTCTCTCATTGGCGTATCAATTTCAGGTTGCGTTGAGTGAGGCCCATTGATATCTGCCTGGCAATTAAGCTGGCTGTGCCTCTCCTTGATGCTTGATTAGTCAGATTGATGGAGGAGGCCATATGCGCCGGTGTCAAAACTTGGCTCGCCGCTCCCCTCCACCTCCCCCCACCTCCCAGTTCTCTTTACATGAAGGACAGGCCGTAAAGACCCAGACCAGGGAGGGGTGAGGTGGCTGGCAGCCCACCGGCCTGGCCGGCCCCCTCCTCTCCTCTCCTCTCCTCTCCCCTCCTGCACCCCCAACCCCTTCCACACCCCCTCCCCCTTTCCCTCCCTCCTCCCCTCTTAATGGCCAGGGCCTCTCCTGCCAGGAGCACACAGGGCAAAGGGGCTGCTACTGACTGGGGCGACACTGGATCTTCACAGCGGTAAGGTCTGGGAGGGGGGGTGGAGGGTTGCGGGAGGGGGGATAGGGGAGGGTGGGGGTGGACTGGCTAGAGAAGGAGAGGAAGAGCGGGGGTTGTTGGTTGATGTGGTCACCAGGGTGAGAGAGGGAGAGAGAGAGAGAGACAGAGAGGGATAGGGAGAGAGATGTGTGAAGCTCTTCCCAATTTTCTACAACAACAAAAGGGGAGGGTGATGGTAGGCAAGAAGTGGGTAGAGAGAGAGAGAGAGAGAGTAAGAGAGAGAGGGAGTAAGAGAGAGAGTGAGGGAGTAAGAGTGAGAGAGTGTGTGTGAGGGAGACAAAGGCAGAGGCAAGGTCATCACGGCTAATAGGCTGAGTGTGCGCATGGCTAGAGGCAAGGCACACTCCTGCTCTCCACACTGACAACTCCTTCAAAGTAACCCCAGCTCCACCACCCTGCCCCCAACCAAACATCCAACACACACACACTCACACACACACACACACACACTGACACACAGCATCTTACACAAACACACATACTCATACAAACACACAACCAGCTTACCTGCAGCGCCATCCTCGACTGCGCTCCTCTCACCCCGACTACTCCTCCCTGCTTCAAAACAACCGTGGAAAACAAACAAGCCACTCACTCCCTCTCCCCCTCTTTCTTTCTTTCTCTCTCTCGCTCACTCGCTCGCTTGCTTCGAGAGGGCTCCAACATCTGAGCCATGCTAAGGTTATTCACCTTAGCTCACGGCAGTGCTGAAGAGCTCTCAGCCACGTTGGTTAACAACTAGCCGCCGGTGCGCCAGGCAGCTTCGCCGCTAACAGGCTAGACGTGACAGTAGCGCGGGTGCAGCCGCGGCCGTCACCGCGGCGGCTGGCGCTAGGCTGAGGAGCGCTAGACTCGGGGCCCGGGCTGTCAGGTTATGTATTGTTGCTTGGCGTCATTCAGTGGCTCTTTTAATGTGCATTCAAGTAGAATAAGTGAATCTTCCAGCACCAGCTGAGCTCTGGCTTGTTTTTGCATGGTGCCTGTTATGAGTGGCTGTGCCACCTGACATCCTGCAGGCTGTTGAGGGGTGGGGTTGGGGGGGGTGGGGAGGGAGTGGAGGATGGGGGATGGAGGATGGGGGGGTGGTTGGCAGCCCTGGACTACACACATGTTCCTTCATTTAGATGGAGATTCAGACACATCACAAAAGCTCTCTCTCTCTTTCTTTTTTTTCTCTCCCTCTCTCTCCCTCTCTCTCTGTTTCCCTCTATCTTCCTTGCGTGTCCTTCTCTCTTTTTTTTTTCTCCGGCATTTTTTGACTCCATCTTAATCATCTGCGTTGCTTCTTGATCATGTCCTGTGTTTTTCCAGGACAAGTTTGAAATTGCATGCGTCAGGACTTTGCTAATTAAAGTCATACTTTCAAAAATGCCATAATAACTGTTAATTAGCTTGATGCTATTTTCAGCATAATTTGCTAATTAGTAGAAAACCTGTACAGCATTTCTTCCTAATTACAGTATGGCTCCACACGCTGCATCTGTGACTTGACTCCAAATGATGCCATTACAGAGTTCCACATTACAGATTCATTCAAAACAGTTAATTACCTTTCCTGATATTGACAAACTCAGAAGTCAGCGGTATTTTAACTAATACAAGGGTAACTTTATTTATTATGTTTCACCATGGTCATTCTGTATGTTTGTAAATATATGCCACTCATTTTGGTATTTATTAGTAAGAAATAATTCATGTGATAAGCTAAATTGTTTAGGGGAAAATAGAAATTAGAAAATAGGAAGTCTTTGCACGGCAAGAAAATGCTTGGGCTTGTGTGCTTTTTAGGTTTTCAGTGTAAGACCAAATGTAAAGACATTAATCAGCATTGTACATCTCTTGGCAAATGTCCACAAGTATGCCAGCCTGCTGGACAGAGGCCGTGGCCTCCCTCTCTTTCTCCCCCCTCCCTCTTCCCTCGCACTGCTGGTCCCTTGGCACTGGAGGCTCGGCCAAACAGCCAGCCGTAGGAGTCTGCCCAAAGTTGTGCCCGATTCCTCTGGGGGCCGGGCACATGCTGAGGTGTAAACACCGCTGACTAGGGAAAGATGGACAATAATTGGAACTAATGTGCATTACCGGAGAGGAGACTGAAACACGAGCGCTTTTAT
>PYXC01001354.1:1592500-1595000 GCA_015244755.2 Tenualosa ilisha
AAAGTGTGAGCAGCCATATCTGTTTTCCTCTGCAATAGTTTCCTAAACTAGTTGTTCCTCTAAGGAGGATAGTGCATACATACATCAGGGGCTGGTTTGGAAACACTCCATATGCTGTTTAAGCAAGAAAACCTCACCAGTATTTTATTTTTTTTCAGAGAGAAATTTTAATTTTTTTAATTTACATTTAAAATGGTCTGAAATCAGTTTTTGTAATTAACATGTATTTTCACTATCCTTCTCATTTTTTTGTTCTTCCTTTTTTTGTGATGTTGGCGATAAGATATGCCGTAGGTAAGCAACATCTTGTTCCCCTTCCCCCCTGTCATCTCAAGTCTCCATCTGATGTTAAGACTTGGAATTGTATGTCGAATGAGGGCATGTTAATTTTGCCAAAGGTTCTGTTGTATATTAATTTAAGTCACAGAGAGGGAGAACGAGAGGGAAAACGAGAGAGAGGGAGACAGATAGTGTGTGTGAGGGAGGGAGAGAGAGAGAGAGAGAGGATGACACCACAAGCATTTTGATTAAGGATTTTATACATGAAGAAATTTTCATTATCTTAGCTCCTTGGCGATTTCCCCCGGATTGGTTGGGCTCCTGACCTGCAGCTGTGTCTCGGCGTGTCAGGATAAATGGCGGCGTATGAAAGCACGACCTGCGCCGGATCCCCAGTTACATGAGCAATTAATGGGGGCCTTTACTCCTGGGAGAGCTAGGCCTCTTCATAGCCGCAATAAAGCATTGTACATAGGTAACAAGATTTGGTCCTGCTCCCGCGCTGGATGCCCCCCTGGTAGTTCTGAGAGAAGGGGCTTCCTACATGATTAGAGCTGAAGATTGGTTTCAAACAAATCATGAATTGACACGATAATATGTGCAAATAGATTTCCCAAATCAGAAAAGAATTAAATGTTTAAATCATGTGAGACCTTTAACCTTTTCCAGTGTAAGGGGCGTGTACAAAAAAGGAGATGACATGCTCCTGTGATACACATTCTATTTAGGGGAGAGGGCAGTTTGACAAAAATAAGACTTCATTCATGTTATGTTGCATTAAGTCACCAGTTTATTTTCTAAGGTCCTGGAAGGCAAGCCCTCTAGTGGCAGTTTGGGGAACTCCCCGGGAGTGTTTTAGTTTTTAGGACACTTTGTACACATCAGTTGTCATTGGGTGCCACTGATGGTGCCCAGAGATGTTTTAATAAAGCTGCTGATCGTTGCCCAATAACCTGCAGTCTGCCCGTCTGAACACACACACAGCCCCTTAAGGAGCCACACACTCCACCAGGAAGCTGACACATTTATGCATGTGTGTGTGTGGCAGGCGCTACACAGAGCCCCACTGTCTATTTATGCCTCAAACCCTCCACAAAAAAACTGAGTTGACAACTTGGTGTTCTCTTGGAGGAAGAAGCATTTTTTCTCCCTTTATGTATTTGTGTGTTTGTGTATGTGTGTGTGTGTGTGTACACACACATACATGTCAAGACTGCGCATACTTATTATTCACAGATAACTCTCTTTGAAAAGCCATGTCCCTGCAAGACAAGGCGCACTATTGGTGTCAGTTGTCTTTGTAACAACTATCACTTTGCGTGGCTCCTTTGGAAAACACTTCTCCTTTTCCATTTCTCTCACTGTCACTTTCTCCCTTCTGTCGCTACTTGAGGCACTCTCGCTGAGCATACAGTAAACTCCCGCTTCCCATAGAGCTTTTTCCCCTCTCTATTCCCCCCCCCTCTCTCCTCTCCTCTCTTCTCCTCCTCATCCCCCACTCCTTCCAGCTTTTGAGTGTTCTGTCATTTTTTTTTTTTCTTTGAGTCCGTTGTGACTTTTACATGAATTTGGGAACAAAAAGGCAAACAAAAGCGGCATCTATTTCCTCCTTAATGAAATGATCAATGTTGTTAATACCCTTCTTGTTTTCCTGTGTCTTTTTCGGCTGTAAACAATGGTGGTGGGGGGTAGCGTGTAGATAAAAGCCTTTTTCCTGATGCATTTTCCCACCAAAGTGGAAATCCTCCTGCACAGAGAGGCACTTGTGTCGTGATGATGTCATAGACCTGACCTGCTTCTTTCTCACAAAAGCTAAGGTATCACTAGCTGGGCAAACACAATACCTATTCAACAAGGTTACCCTCCTTATGCGCTGGCTGGAACAATGTTATTTTTTGTTTCAGTATTATAAAGCTGGAGTTTTTGCAGGAAACCGAACAGACAAAACCTTTATCAGGGAGCCTGCTTTAGGCGTTCAGTCACCATAATCCCGTTCCATTAGCGTTTCAATGTGTTTTCTCTTTCCTCTCCTTTCTCCCTGTATGTTCACAGGGGTCAAAAGGAAAATGTATTCTATTTTAGTCATGATTGCTTTTCAAGAAAGAAAGCGGAAACATGAGAACGTTACTTACACAAACATGAGAACGTTACTTACACAAACATGAAAACGTTACTTACACAAATCATTTTACAGGTCGACTTTTTTTTTTTTTTTTTTTTT